>CM024761.1:37135297-37591273 GCA_014218235.1 Colocasia esculenta | reverse complement strand
TGTTTATTAAGTTGTGCAATCCTTTCAGTAAACAGGTTTTAATCAGAGATCGAATTTTAATAACCCATTCACCCCCCCCTCTGGGCTAGCTAGCTGGGCACACCTCCCACCATCTGCTGGGCCCTGTCCAACTCTGCCCGCTGCAAAAGAAACATCAGGGGTCAGTCAACCGAAACTAGAAATAGAAGGGTAGGGTGCAAAATACTTACCAGCTAATCCACCACTGCCTGAAGATCATCTCACTGCTAGATGGCGGAATGGAGGATACCCTCGAGCGAGGAGATCCGCCCCTCAGGGTCAAGCTGCAAACACAAGCCAAGTCAGTCACATAATTAACTAAGAACTCAAAAAGGACTGAAAGAAGTAGAAACTCAACGGTCGCCGGGTCCCCTTGTACACCTGGGCCCCGTACCTTCGGGCATAAGCCCGAAAGTAGTCCTCATCGCTGGTAGCCTCGGAGACCACCTCCTTCCCTCGCCGCCCCCACATCCAGCTGCTCCCAGACTCGGACCGTCCATCCGTGACCTGCTGGATCCCTTGAAACCTCCGGCCTGGCCCGCCCAGCCTCTGTCGAGTCGGGAACTCCACCACCACCTGGTGGTCCCAGAGTGCATGCCACTAGCCGTGGTGTAGCGGGACTGATAATTGCATAATTGTTATGAATAATCGTGCCATTTGATTGACAAATAATGATAATTTCATAAGTTCTGTTATCATTTCATTACAAGTGCGGAAATTGATCAAATCTCTGTTGTGTTGTGATTGCAGGATTAATGGGCCAAGAAATGAAGTGTCAAATGGCCAATAAATTTGATTGGATCAAGAGAGAATAATGAGAGATTCTATATTTTTTAAAATATTCCCTCTCTCTCTTTCTTTTCAAAAATACTTTCTCATTTTTAAAATCAATCTCTCCTATTTTCCAAAAACCTCTCTTTCCTTTAAACTCTCTCCCCTTCCTCTCTAACACTTTATAAAAACTCTAATTTTCTCTCTCTCATTCCATTATCTTCTCCCTCTCACATTCGCTCTTCCCCTCTCTCCTCGATCCCCTCCTTCCTCTCTCTTCTTCTTCTTCTCTCTTCTTCTTCTTCCTCCCGTTTCTCTCTTGTGCGCACACAGAAGCAGTAGCAGCATCCCGCCGCAAGCCGCCCGCGAACCCCCGCCTGCAGCCGCCTGCCCGCGTGGCCGCTCGCCCAGCCGCCCCGCACCCGAGCGCGCTGCCCCAGCCGCCTGCTGCGCCAGCGCCCAACCGCTGCTCCCCCTTCTCCTCCACGTTGCATGCGTTTGCATGCAACGTGAAGGAGGCGTATGCCTTCTTCTTCGCGGCTACTGTAGCACTACTACAGTAACCGCGAATTCTCTCTCCCGCTTCTTCTCTCTCTCGTTTTTTTTTCTCTCTCTCTTCTCTCCTCTCTCTCTCTCACGTTTACCTCTTCTCTCTCCGCTCTCTCTCTTTTCTCTCTCTCTCTCTCTCTTCTCTCTCCTCTCTCTCTCCTCATGCGCTCTCTCTCACGTCTCTCTCCTCTCTCTCTTCTATCGCTCTCTCTCTCTCTTCTTTTCTTTTCTTTCTTCTCTCTTTTCTCTCTCCTTCCTCTCTCTTCTTATTCTAGTGTACTTGTTAATGGCTTTGGATTAGAATACACTCTTTGCTTAATCATTTTGTTATTGTTTAATAGGTATATAGTTTTAAGTTGTATCTTGTGTTCTCTCATTCCCTCTCTATCTCTCTCTTTATTTATTTACTTAGCTTAGATTTATTTAATTCAACTTAGTTTAAATATCACCACGTTATTTTCCTAATAAAAACCCACGGTTTCAACTCTAAAATCTAGTTCTCCGTGGATTCGACTGGCTCTCACCACTTAACTATTGTCAAAATAATTAGTGTAGGCCGATAATTTTGAGATTGTTAGTCACGTTTGTAACGACGCATTCGTGAGCTATCATTTTTGGCGCCGTTGCCGGGAATTAGATTTTTAGTTTTGATAATTTTGTTTTTTTTTTTTGTATTATTCAGGCTAACATTTTCTTTCTTTTTGTAGGCATCAAATAAAAAGTGAAAAAATCCAAAATTGCATGAAAAGTCAAAAAAAAAAAAGGTAAGTGAGGTGAGTTTCCTTCTCTCACTCTTTCCATTTGTTTTCATTTCCAAAAAACGAGAGATTGCGTTGAAGGTAAGTACCATTAAAACCCTCTTGATTGAGTTTCCTTTCTTAGTTGCCATGTTTAGACAATTAAAAAAAAATCAAAAAAATCAATCACTTGAATCCAATAAAAGATGTCATGTCAAGATTAGAAACTTTCCATCTTTAGGACATGCATCATTTAGATTTCCATCTTTAGGTATTTTTCCTTTTTGAAAAGTTTCTTTCTTGTCGAAGATTGCGGGAGGCAAGGTGAGAATCTCAATTTCTTAAAATCATGATCATGCATTGCCATGCTTGCATAGAACCCCTTGCTTGATTTTGTGGTGTGCACATCATTTCTAAAATAATTTAAGGGCAATTTCCTTAACAAGATAAGGTGGGGATTTGATCACCCTTCCTTAGCCCACAAACCACAACTTCCTGCATCTTTTGCATTCCAAGCCCAATAAAAGGCAGTAGACATTGAACCTAGGGTTCACAATGAGATTTTGGTCCACCTAGTCCCACTATCAAGTTTTGGAAACTGGTGTCTAAGGCTAGAGGTTAAGTGGCAAATGCCTAAGCGGGAAAGTGGTTCTCTAATTAGGTCCCTACGGAAGTAGGGGAGCCTCCCACTACCCCACCTCTTACCTGGCCAGTGGACATACATGTTAGTGGACTTAGGTTGGGTTTAAGTCACTTTGTGAGAAAGCTTACTTTTAGATCCCAGATCCCTAGGTCATTTAGGTTAATTGTTTGCAACTTATTTGTCTCTGCCTAAAAAAAAAAAAATCTAAAATTGCAATAAAAAAAGAGAGAGAAAAGTCTCATCTTTCTCATTCACAATCATATGTGGGCCAACCCAGCACATCATATAGGCCATGGCCCAAACCAATTTTCATCTTTCATTCAACGTGGCCCAGCCTACTTTGAAAATACACATTTCTTGTCAGCTCACTATGAAAGTACATTCTCTGGGTGGCCCAACTATCAGATTTTACCCAAGATCAGGCCCACCATACTAATTTGTTCCATAATGTGCCATCTTTCACCCAAGCAGAAACACATTATTATCAAGGGCCTTACACCTCCACTCCTTACCCAAAAGATGAACAATATGTCCCTCCTACAGAATTGAGTTGGCTTTACCAAGATCCACAAGGGGAAATTCAAGGACCCTTTCTTGGTGCTGAAATCATCTCATGGTTCAATGAAGGATTTTTTGGCATTGATCTGCCGGTGTGCTTAACAAATGCTCCGGAAGGCACACCCTTCCAACCACTCGGAGAAGTAATGCCACACTTAACACTTAGAGATCAACCTATTCTGGCCCAAGCCCAAAGCCCACCTATCCACAACTTTCAACATTGGGCCCAATGCCAAATTGATATTCATGACAAAAGCCATCATGAGGGACATGTATATCCACAGTCCACTTATACTTCTCCCCCACAATCAGGCATATTTGATGATCAATTTGGGCAATTTATGCAAAAATTCCATGATAACCAACAAATCTTTGAGCAAACATTCACCCAACAACAACAAGAATTGGAGCAATCCTTTGTCAAACTGACCTCCTGATTACTCAACTGATGGAAATCAGAAGGAGGCAAGATAGTCAGTCACCATGCCAACCCATTGACAATCATGCACATCATTATCTTGATTGTGACCAACAATTTGACTCTCAAATTCCATCCACAACTTCTCAGTCCAACATGATTGTGGACACACCCACTTGGAAAATGAGAGATAATATTAATGAGTCAAATCAAGAGGAGATGGGTGCCACTGAAAATCAATCCATTGTCTTGGCCCAACTTGAAACTGACCATCAAGAAGACTCCATCCATAATGTCATATTTGAGGAAAGCTCTAATGAGTTAATTGAACTCAAGTTGGGGGGAGAGGAAAAAGAATGTCATCTAGATGTTAGGCCCAAGTTTGATGTGACATTATTTCAAGTGGGTGACGAAGAAGAAGTGAGTGTGGAGAAAGAGCTGGGTGTAATCATCAATCATTCTTATTGGGTAAGAGATGAATTATCAATTTTGCCTAAAGTCCACATTGACTGGGTCTCTCTTAATGTTGAGAAAGACATAGAACTCCTACCTCTCCTTGAACTTGACAAATCCAATATGTTCATGGACATGCTTCCACTAGCTGATTGGTCAACTGCACTTGCACCTTTTAAGCATCCTTGTGTTGAAAGTCATATCTATTTCATTCCTGATCATGCTACTAATTTTGACTCAAGTCAGCCTGTGGAGTTCAAGCAATCCTCTGAGCATCCAACTCAATCTGACCTCAATATCACGAAAGAAGATCTGAAAATGGAAGTTGTGGGTGACGAGGGTGAAAACAATAAAGTCCCAGTGTTATTTAACACATATAAAGATTTTAAGTGTCCAAATGATATTCATTAATTGAAGATATGATCTTGAGTGCCTCAATTTCTCTATCACTTACTGATCTGCAAGGTACGTGTGGACCACTTGACCCACCATGGCTGGTGATGCCCTACAAAGAAAAATTTGGCGTCAATTGATTGGGGGTGTACGTGACCCTGTTACCCCCATGTGTCTGGCTGAAGACATTAAACTTAGCGCTTGTTTGGGAGGCAACCCAATATTTTTAGGAAAATTTTCTATTGATTTCGTTTTTATTTTGTGTCTTAGGTGTTTTCTGGCCACTATCCTTTGATAAAGCTACTATGCAACCACCCGCATGTGATCATCAGGTTGCATCTCTCTTTTCTTAACTTACATTGGCTTTATTCTATTGTCAATACTTTTATGCCATTGAGGACAATGTCATTTAAGTTGGGGGGAGAGACAAATTGTATTTCAAATTTTTGTCCCTAACATTGTGCTTCATGCTTCATATTTCATGTAAGAAATTTTTTGCTTCTAGCTTGACTCATAGTGTACTTGTGAAGGTGGTGAGTTGAAGGGGTGAGTTAACTAGTTATGTTTTTAGCATCTTCCTCAAAATACATTTGAAATTTCATCAACACAGTAAAGTATTATTTTGAGCTATTCAAATGGATGATGAGAGTTTTATCGAACATTCAGGTTGATTGATTGATATCTACATTCCTATTGATGACCAATCGTGGAAAAAGCTACCTGCCTACAAATAAATGTGAAAATGTGTGGAGTAGTGAAAAAAAAAAAGAAGAGAAAAAAAAAGAACATGGAAAATGCCCCTGATCTTAGTAACCGGGCCTGTGGCTCCTAAGTAAGAGTTGAGGCTCGCGTCAAACGGTGAAGGGAAGTGCAGCACCATGTAAATGAAAAGAAAATAAAAAAAAAAGCATGAAAAAAAATTAGGCAGAGTGAAAGCTACCTGTAATTCGAGGATCGAATTTAAGGAGTGTAGAGTTGATACCATCCTTGAGTGATAAGTAAAAAGCCCATGCATCCTCTATTAATGCTCAAACATTATACAAAAAGTCATGAAATTTGTGTGTATCTTGAGGAACTGTCTAATGACATAAACTGACATATTTGCCTTTGACACTCTCGACTGGAACTTGAAATACTTATGATCAAGCACTCTCATTCTTACTATCTTGCCATGAAATATGATGGTTGAACTCTTGTTTGTCCCAATTATTTACTTATGTGCATTGCTAAGGGACTAGCAATGAGTAAGTTGGGGGTGTGATAATTGCATAATTGTTATGAAAATCGTGCCATTGATTGACAAATAATTGATAATTTCATAAGTTCTGTTATCATTTCATTACAAGTGCGGAAATTGATCAAATCTCTGTTGTTTGTGATTGCAGGATTAATGGGCCAAGAAATGAAGTGTCAAATGGCCAATAAATTTGATTGGATCAAGAGAGAATAATGAGAGATTCTATATTTTTTAAAATATTCCCTCTCTCTTTCTTTTCAAAAATACTTTCTCATTTTTAAATCCCTCTCCTATTTTCCAAAAACCTCTCTTTCCTTTAAACTCTCTCCCCTTCCTCTCTAACACTTTATAAAAACTCTAATTTTCTCTCTCTCATTCCTTATTCTTCTCCCTCTCACATTCGCTCTTCCCCTCTCTCCTCCGATCCCCTCCTTCCTCTCTTCTTCTTCTTCCTCTCTTCTTCTTCTTCCTCCCGTTTCTCTCTTGTGCGCACAAAGCAGCAGCAGCATCCCGCCGCCAAGCCGCCCGCGAACCCCCGCCTGCAGCCGCCTGCCCGCGTGGCCGCTCGCCCAGGCCGCCCCGCACCCGAGCGCGCCTGCCCCAGCCGCCTGCTGCGCCAGCGCCCAACCGCTGCTCCCCCTTCTCCTCCACGTTGCATGCGTTTGCATGCAACGTGAAGGAGGCGTATGCCTTCTTCTTCGCGGCTACTGTAGCACTGCTACAGTAACCGCGAATCTCTCTCTCCCGCTTCTTCTCTCTCTCGTTTTTTCTCTCTCTCTCTTCTCTCCTCTCTCTCTCACGTTTACCTCTTCTCTCTCTTCTCTCTCCGCTCTCTCTCTTTTCTCTCTCTCTCTCTCTTCTCTCTCCTCTCTCTCTCCCTCATGCGCTCTCTCTCACGTCTCTCTCCTCTCTCTCTTCTATCGCTCTCTCTCTCTTCTTTCTCTTTTCTTTCTTCTCTCTTTTCTCTCTCCTTCCATCTCTCTTATTCTCTCTCTTATTCTAGTGTACTTGTTAATGACTTTGGATTAGAATACACTCTTTGCGTTAATCATTTTGTTATTGTTTAATAGATTATAGTTTTAAGTTGTATCTTGTGTTCTCTCATTCCCTCTCTATCTCTCTCTTTATTATTTACTTAGCTTAGATTTATTTAATTCAACTTAGTTTAAATATCACCACGTTATTTTCCTAAATAAAAACCCAAGGTTTTCAACTCTAAAATCTAGTTCTCCGTGGATTCGACTCGGCTCTCACCACTTAACTATTGTCAAAATAATTAGTGTAGGCCGATAATTTTGAGATTGTTAGTCACATTTGTAACGACACATTCGTGAGCTATCAGGGACCACCGTGTTAAAGCAGTGAAGCCAAATGTCCCTACTGAAGTAGGGACGGCCCTGCTCCACCCACGGCTAGGTGGCGTCGTCCTCCCCGACGTAGGGAGTCCACCGTACCTACGCACCACAGGTAAAGACCCGTCAGTCAATTGTCAAATAAGCAAAGTAAAGGAAAGGGTGAATGCTAGAAATACTTACATGTCCGAAGGGGACAGTGTCCAGTGCGTCGTGGATGAGCGTCACCTGCCGCCCCAGGGATCGCTCGTCTCTGCAGAACCGCCAACGCTGCAATAGCGGTACGGCACCCGCTCGCCTCGGCACCCCCCGACCCAGGGAAGGGAGATGGCAGTACGCCCGCACTTGCAAAACAAAATGGTCAGTGCCACAATCAATTAAGATAAGCAGGAAAAGCAGTAAAGGGTAAGGGTGAGAAGCATACCTATAACAGTGGGAAGAACCTGGCCACCCTTGTCTCCCTACTAGAGGTGCCCAGGCTGTCGAAGAGGTGGGCCAGAAGAGCCGCACCCCACGCGTAGCTCCCCACCTGGGTCAAGTCTTCTAGTAGAGGCAGACACCGGCAGCTCACCGGGTCTCCTCGGGTACCCAAGATCAACTTCCCGATCACGAGGATCAAGAAGCGCCTCAAATCGCGGTCCGATGTCGCTCCCTCCTCCTCCGCCAGTGCTGCTTTGGCATCCGCTGTCAACCGGGCCATGTACTCTGCCTGGCCCTCTCCAGTCTGGTGGCGCGCGTCTGCCACCCCGAGGCTCGCCTGCAACCTCGTCCTCGGCACTAGGGAGGATCTCTCCCGCGTCACCTCTAGCCCCAGAAGCCTCTCCACCATCTCCTGATAACTAGTATAAGTCACCCCGGTCACCGCCTGGCCATCTACCCTCAGGCCGGTGATCCGTACCACGTCCTCCAGTGTGGGGATCATGTGACCCCATGGAGGAGGAACGCGTGGCACTCAGGGTCCCATCGCTCCTTCAATGCCTGGATGAGCGCCATGTCCGGCGTCAACTCATCCAACCTGAGAAAGGGGCCGAACCCCATCTCCTTCAGCCGGGTCCTCTGGAAATCCGGCAAACCCTAATAGATCGCCCGGACAACGGCCCACCCCATCCGGGACCATAGCTAGCTCTGCAAAACAACCACAGAAAACACGAGGATCAGCAAGGAATCAACAGAACAACACTCTGTTAAGGTAGCGACAGGTATATTGTCGCCTCTTGAAGGCGACACAAGAGGAGTCGCCTTCCATTTTGTGAAGGCGACGAATAGACTGTCGCCTTCTGAAGGCGACGCTTATAGTGTCGCAACCGGTCTGGTAATGCGACAGCTACCCTGTTGCGTTCATAGACTGGCCGGGAACGGCAAGTATCCATTTTCCGACCGTTTCACCTTGGGCCAAAGCCCTACCGAGGTGCTCAGCACCCCCACTCATCCACACACATAGGGGGGGGGGGGGGCTAGGATTTGAAGCACCTACCTTCTTGGGGCCGGCCTCCTCCTCGTCCGAGTTCGCCGCAGGTGCCACCTCCTCCGCCGGGGCTACCTCCTCTGCCTCCGTGGACGGTCCCTCGTCCGGTCGCCACCGGCGGATGGTCCTCTTGGACCCCCGCTTTCGCCGGTCCGCGCCGTCGCTGCCTTGGGCGCCATCTCCATCCATCGCTCCGGCCATCGGAAGGGTGTCCAGAAAAGGGGGGAGGGGAGAAATAGGAGAAGTAATGAGAAAGAGAGAAGAGATGGAGAGGGAAGGGCGTCGGAGGTCGCTGTTGCCGGAGAGAAGGGAGAAGGGAGGAGAAAGAAGAGGGAAAGAGGAAGAGGGGCACTGGGCCCCAAATTCAAACCGTTTCGGATTCTGTGACAGCGACATCATAGACGTCGCCTTCTATTTTAGGTAGCGACGACAATACTGTCGCCTTCTAAATGTTGTAGCGACCATGAACCTGTCGCGTTCTAGGTAGCGGCGTTTCGGCCGTCGCCTTCTCAGTTTCTTCACAAAACTCTTCAAAATCCATACTTTCATTCAAAATCTCAAATGAATACATCAAATAAAAGCTGAAAATCAATATAAAGTGTCTGATACATCACTCTCACACTCTCATCCCGTCAAATATCCCAAAACCCAAAAAACAAAAAAACAAAAAAACAAAAAAACAAAAAATAAAAAATACAATCATGTCTCTTTCTCAAGCTCGCGGTCCCCACGTGGCCGGATCTCCTTGTACTCCCTGAGGTACGCCTGATAGGTCTCGCGCTCCTCATGCACCGTCAGAGGAAGGGCGTGAATGACACACACGCGCCACAAAACCAACGCGCTCCGCAAGGCTTGCTCGTCCTCCGGATCTCCCAAGCGTCTTTTCTTTATCGGAGGCAAGTGAGACGGCAGGAGCACCTTAGTCCTCGGCTTCCCGATATGTAGGTAGCATCTCTGAGGGTTATAGAGCACCATCCCTATGTTCCCCACAAGTTGAAGGTCCAATCCGCGCCCAAGAGGAAGCCGGATGTCCACTCCACGTAGCGCCGCTATGTCCATGGCGAAGTGCTCCACTGGAAGGGTGTTGAAGTACAGCCGCCACGCGCTCCGAGTCTTCTTATCCGCTGTCCAGCAAACAACACGGTCAGAAAACCTGGCCGCTCCGCCGATGAAGTGCAAAGGATGGCACCCAAAGATCCGGCTCTCGGTAGTGGGATCCTCTACGGGTTTGAACTTTATCCTCACTCCCAACCAACACTCTAAGAGGATCATGGAACCATAAAGGAAACCCCCTGTGGAGGCCGAGGTAAGACCCGAGTAAAGATATGCCAAGACGGCGTCAGAAAGTGAAAGTCCCCGCCATACCCCACTTATGGCACTCAAGCTAGCATAGTCCATGAAGTGATCCCCGGACGGGAAAAGCACCACTCCACACAAGCATATGGCCACGACCTTTGTGATCTTCAGGTGGTCTACGCTCTTGTCCTTACACTTAGATATGACCCATTTAGACAAAGGCATTAGATGGATGGATTGTGGGCTGACCATGGTGTGGACATCCCCCGGATCGGTCATGAACTCCCCTAGAATAAACTTTGGGTTAATGGGCTCGACGGTATAGCTTATGCTTTGCTCGTCCCCCGGCTTGGTTTTAGGAAGAGCTAGGAAGTCCTCGACCTCCTCTAGAAGGACGGTCGCCTCAAACTTGGGAAAAATGAATGTATTGGTTTGTGGGTGCCACAATTCTATCAAGGCCGTGATACTATGCCAATCAAATGAAACTTGTGGTAGTTATGGGCCGCTATCAACACCCCACCTAAACCCCACTCTCTCAAGAATCTAATGACAAACATGGTAGAGATTTGATCATCGGGGCAATCCAATTGAGCTTTGAGTAGCGGCGGGATCTCGGGAAGAGCTAGAAGAGAAGAAAAAGCAAAGAGAGGGGAGGAAAGAGAAGAACAAAATTAAAGGACAAATTCGTAGCTCAAAATGCATGAAAATTGAAAACACCAAAACTCACCTCCCTCACTTCCTCGCTCCGGCTCAAGTGGTTGGGGATGTCTGTCACCTCATAAGCGCTTCGTACGTCGTCCGAGCACGCTTCGGACCTTCATAAGCCGTTCCCCATCCATGGAAGCAAGAGGGGCTCTCCTCATGGCTATGAGAGCTTGCAAAGCTTGAAGAAAAGAAGAGAGAAGAGAGAGCTACGAATTTGGCCTCTCATCCCCTTTATTTATAGAGCCTTAGCATTCCTATTCCTGCTTGGAAGGGGAAGGGAAGACCCATTAGAAGTGGGACTTGGAGTGGGAAGCAATAGAGTCCTAATGGGAGTCAAAACCAAGCCTCATGCTGAAAGGATTTGAGCTCGGGCTGTGCATCCTGGTGTTGCGTATCGCTATGTCGCCTTCTGGGTAGGCGACACTGCATATGTTGCCTTCTTATGTCTAGGGTTGCGACATCCCTATGTCACCTTCTGATCAGTCTATGTTGTCTTATTCATTCCTTTGTGATTGTTCAGAATATTTGCACATATGCTTTGATATTCATTGTTTGGTGCATGTGCTTGGTATCATGTCTATCTTTATTGCTTTGATTATTGGAAAACCCATAAAAATCAGAAAATGCAGGAAATCCATAAAAATCAGAAAATTCAGAAAATCAAAAAAGACATCCGTCAGGTAAGTCGGGTAAGTATCTCCAACTTTAATCCCTCTGCATTACTATATGATATCTACTCTACTATATTTTCAAGGACCGACTAGTTCCCTGTGTGTTCCAGGATCTGAGTTCCCATTCATCAAAACAAGGATGATCTAGGTGCACGCTGCTAATCGCTGGATAGGCCGTTGGGTGATATGACTTGGGACGATGGATTCTATCGCACGTCGGGATGCGAAGTGTCTTGACCCTTGCTTATATTGTCTAGCAATATTATCCTTGAATACTTGTTATTTTCTCTCTTTCTTTGCATTCGCTTTTATGATTTCCTTTTATTTAGCCCAGCATGCATCATGTAGGAATTTTGAGCTTCATGAATCATGATTTGTCAAAGTCAGCTCCCCAATGATGTCCCAACACAGATCCTCATTTCCAGACCAGAGTTCTACTCCTAATTTGAAAGTTTTCCTCGAGCTTGTGCTCGGTCCAGTTTGCCAGTGATAGTTCCTATGCAGGATTCCTCTCATCCCCATTCATTATAACAGTCATTCATTTATCCCCGATCCGCTCATTAGTTGTGACCCGCTCGAAGGCCAGAGTCGAATCGACCCGCCAGGCAGCACCTATCCCCTAATGAACGAAACCTGCACGCTAAAGATAGCCAGGGTACCTCTTGAATCAGAGGTTGATCATTCTTTTCTTTTGATTTTCATTCATCCCAAATAGGAACCATCCGCACACTCTGTTCCCGGCCATGTTCGAGTTTAGCCAAAAATTCTCCGCTGATTATTCGTCCAGAATGGGTGTCTCTTTACCTTGATGCCCACTTTTCAGCTCATTCTGTTTCATTTCACTACATCACCATTTCATGCCACTGTTGCTTCATTACCGCTCCACTCCCTTGCAAAGCAGGCATCAAGGAGGGGCAATCTGTAGACACCCATTTCTGACCCATAAGTCGAGCAAAATCCTTGTCATATTATTGACGCCCCACGTTGGCTCATCATCGTCAAGCTGGCTTTCTCCGATCATGACATCATTTCCATTAATTCATCGCCCTGGAGGACCCTTCCTGGTCAATCAATCTCTTTCACTATAGCTCTCTGAGTATAAAATCCGATATTTCATCCCGAAGGCTGTGCATGGTTGATTGGACACATTACATGCCAAAATGCAGAAAAGACCTGAAGGCGACAGGCCCTAGGTCGCCTTCCTGAAAACGACATGCCCTATGTCGCGATAATAATTCCATATTTTAAAATGCTCAAATTGCAAAATGACTTAAGTCACCTTCCATATGAGGAAAGCGACATATCGAGCAGTCGCATTCAGTAAGGCGACACTTAGGCCGTCGCATTCTGGACCTTAAACAGAAACTCAATCCAAAGCCAACTTGGACACATGTTATTGATGGCAATTGCTTTGTTTGGACGTCCAAATCACGTCTAAATCCTCTCAAATTCGGAGGAGACCTTCCTAACATGTCCCTTTCCAAGTTCCAATAGCCCTTGCACAGCCATACTTACCCAAAATCGGACTCTTCCCATTATTCCTCTCAGACCCGAGTTGGGAATAATCACCCATAAGTACCTCGTCTCTGCATCTTTTTGGGCAACGTCGGATTCATTAGTTGTCTGAGAAAGAGTTTCAACTTCCACGTAGAGAGTTCTCCCTCCAGACGATCAGCAAGAGCCCTCCAGGGCGTTTCCCAGCGGCGACACAATCTCTTCTCCCCCCTTCTCTTTATTTCATTGATTTCATGCATGCATAGCTTCGTTTTCTTTCTAGCTTAGCATTAGATCACGACACACACACCTATCCTTACACCCACAGGGTTAAAGCCCCAATCTTGTGAGTTCCCCCTATAATAGTTCATGTTTTCATGCTTTTCATTGAATAGATCATCTACACACGAATTCTAATGGGTGTTTATCTTGTTTAAATCACTTTGGCAGGTGTTTGAAGGTCAGAGCAACGTGAGGCTCTTGCCCCTCGGCTGACTGAGGAGCAGGAAGACGAAGAACCCAAGTCTCCATCCACTGATGAGGAAGGTGACGACTGCTGTGTCGCGATCAAGAAGGCGCCATTGCCTACGTCGCGTTCACATGAAAGCATCACGACGCCCGTCCTATCGCATTATCAGGTACGCCTTCCCCTTCACTTTTCCTTTCCAACGTAGTCAGCCCTCCATCTGAACATCAAGAGGCGACTGCATTGGTGGCGATCACGGTCAGTTCCTAATCCCTACATCTTCACATCAATTCAAAAAAGGGGATACAAATCCCGTGATTACAGCAGCCAACTCAAGATCATGCATAAGGTAGTTGACCTCATTCGTCTTCAGTTGTCTGGAAGAGTAACCAATAACTTTCTCCTTCTGCATCAATACACAACCAAGCCCAATCCCTGAGGCATCGGTGTAGATAGAGAAACCTTCTCCCTCTATTGGAAGAGCGAGAACAGGTGCAGAGGTCAGACATTCTTTTAGAGTTTGAAAACTCTTGTCACACTCTTTACTTCAGGAGTAGGGATTCTCCATTCGTGTACGACGCGTGAGAGGAACGACGATCTTGGAGAAGTCCTTGATGAACTGCCTGTAGTAGCCAGCCAGTCCTAAGAAGCTTCTGATCTCTGTGACATTGGTGGGTCTCTCCCAATTAATACAACTTCGACTTTGGAGGGATCAACAGAGATGCCATCCTTAGAGATGACATGGCCCAAGAAGTACACTTTTTCGAGCCAAAATTTGCACTTGCTCAGCTTTGCATATAGTTTGTTATCTCGCAAGACTTGTAGTGCGATCTTCAAATGTTCTTCATATTCTTCTTTGGTCTTTGAGTATATGAGGATGTCGTCAATGAAAACGACCACGAACTTGTCCAGATAGGGTCGGTAGATGCTATTCATGAGTTGCATAAATGCTGCAGGAGCATTGGTCAGACCAAAAGACATTACAATGAATTCATAGTGTCCATACCTGCTCTTGAAAGCCGTTTTAAAGATGTCGTCATCCTTGATCCTCATTTGATGGTAACCAGACCGGAGGTCAATCTTGGAGAAATATTGAGCTCCAGATATCTGGTCGAAAAGCTCATCGACCCGAGGCAGTGGGTACTTATTCTTGATAGTTAGCTGATTGAGTTGTCGATAGTCTATGTATAGCCTCATAGATCCATCCTTTTTTTTAACGAACAACATAGATGCTCCCCATGGGGAAGTACTTGGTCTGATGAACCCCTTCTCTAACAGCTCCATCAGTTGTGCTTTCAGTTCTTTTAACTCGGCAGGTGACATCCAGTATGGTTGATGCGATACTGGGGCAGCTCTAGGGATCAACTCAATGGCGAAGTTGACATCACGTTCACGGGGAATCCCTGGCATATCTTCGGGAAATACATCTGGGTAGTCCTGGACTATGTGTATGTCTTCTATCTTAGACCCCTTCTTTTCAACTATTACAGCTGCAAGGAACGCAAGGCAACCTTTCCTTATCATAATGTGGGCCTTTATGGCAGAGACTAGAGACATCCGTCTCTTATGTCTAATCCAAGTGAAGGACAACTTAATGAAATCACTAAATGTAACTTTCCTTTTCTTACAGTTGACACTTGCCCCATAAGTGGACAACCAGTCGACTCCCAAAATCACATCATAGCCTTCCATGGGCATACACACCAGGTAGGCTTTTAGTTGTGTTCTCCGATCATTACATCAGCAGATGGAAAATATTTGTTCAATTTCTCCTTTTCTCCCAGTGGTGTTGTGACAGAGAATTCACACCCCATAGATACATGTTTAACATTCAAGGTTTCAGCAAAGTTCTAAGATATAAATGAATGTGTTGCTCCAGTATCAAATAAAACAAATGCTGATATGGAGAAAACTTGTAGGGTACCTTCTACGACGCCACCTTCCTCAGTGGGCTCTTCGTCATGCAGGGCTTGCAGTCTTCCCTATTTTTTCGGCACATTAGTGCGCCTCTCATTCTCCTTTAGTAGAGGGCACTCGGGAATACGGTGCTCGCGGCTTCCACAGTGCAGACATGCGCCGACTTTTCTCTAGCATTCCTCTGCTGTGTGACCTGGCTTGTCACAGTGCTTGCAATAACTTTTCGCTGGAGTGTTGGGAACAAAGACCTTAGGTTTCCTTTCCTTCCGTGATGCTGAAAGGACGCTTTTTGCCGTTAGTTGGCTTGGCAGATGTCAAAACAGGTGTCAGTTCTTTCTTTACGAATTTCCCCTTGATATGGTTGGTGAAATCCGTAGCATCTTCTAATAGTTGTGCTTTCTTCACCATCTCGACATATGTCTGAATGTCGAGAGGGGCCAATTGAGTAATGTACTGAGGCTTAAGGCCGTTGAAGAAGCACTTAGCCTTCATCCTTTCGGTGTTCACTAGGTGTTCGACATATCTTGCTAGTCTAGAAAACTGGGCTTCATAGTTAGCTACAGACAGACTCCTCTATTTAAGAGCAGCAAACTCCGCAACTTCTTCTCTTGCACACGCTCAGAGAAGTACTTGGAATTAAAAGCTTCTTTGAATTCAGTCCAGGTGAATTAGCCATTCCCCCTGGTTGCTTCCACATACTCCCACCAAGAGCGGGCGTCCTTTTCCAGTTGAAATGTTGCTAATAGCAGCTTGTCCCCACTGCACATTGCATGACACGAAAAATTCTTTCCGTCTCCTTTAGCTAGTGCTCGGCTTCATCCGGATCGGTAGTACCGCTGAACTTTGGTGGATTTAAACTTATGAAATTATGATGCAGCTCGCCTGCACCGCGGTTTCCTCCTCCTCCTCCTCCCTTGCCTCTGCCTTGTGCGCTTCTGCATGAGTTTGGATTGTTTGTTGCATGCCCCTCATTTGAGCACGTTCAGCAGTCATCTTAGCTTCCTTAAGTTTCCTACAAAATGGCTTATCATTAGGACATTGATGTGGAGTTTAATTCGTACGTGTGTGATTATATTTTTGGTTTTAACCCCGGGTTCTACCCAAATCTCACGTAGGTATGATAATTGACTTAGACACGTGTCATGGCAGTTCGTCCTAGAACATCCTAGACTTAATTATCCTAGTAAGGATATCCTAGGCTCTAATACCACAAAACTGTCACACCCCGATGCGGAATATCAGAATGTGAGGCAGTTGCAAGTAAGCGAGTATAGAGCGTAGAATAGACAACAAACCATTGTACAATTAAATAAAACTAAACCAAATAACTTTATTGATAATTCAACTGCTGTCTATTACATGAACTAACTCAGAGCGATAACATAGGGCCCATTTGACTCTAATACATAAGATGGAAATAAAGGACTAACTAAAGACTTCTAGGATAACTTGGTGACATCATGGCACTCGTGGAACACTCCTGGTCCTCCCCATCCTCGTGAGTGTATTCATTCTCCTCGCCTCATCTGAGACACAATGATAAATAACGTAGGGTGAGCGACAACACCCAGTAGGATTTATATCTCATGGTGCGGGCAACTTTACATGATTAATGTATTAAAAGAAGAGTTACTATGTGATAAAGGGAGAGTGTCAAGTAATGTAAGAGATAGCATGATAGTACGTGATTGAAATAGCACAAGTTTCCAAATATAGCACAGAGCAAGATGGCCATAGCACAAATAGCACAAATATAACATAGCACAATGAGTATAGTATAGCACTTTGATTGTCATTTAGATAGTCGAGATAGATAGCACTTGAGTGTAATGCCTAACACTCGGGCAAATAGCACTTTTGGGCGCACATCCCAGGACTTGATCAGGCCCTTATATATTGCCAGGCATTAGTTATATTATTTATCTTTAGACAATCAGTCGATGGCCAATAGAGAGTACCAAGAAGCAGATGAAAGTACTAGATGAATAGACGAGATAGCAGAGAGAGTGGGAATAAATGAGAGAGCAGAGTATGGTTGAGAACTATAGGTCAATGCGCATAAAACGTCGAATTAAACGAGCGATAGTAACAGTTGCACAACACGCGCAATTGGTGTTGGCAGTCAGGTGGAATTCACTACCCTTCCACTGGCCATGTTATGCACAGGTCCAGAGGTCCGGCGTGATATCAAGATGAGAGAGAAATTCTAAAGCCGTTTGGATCATATCGATCCCTAAGAGGTGTTATGGGCGTTAGGGTACAACCAACTCGGTCTCCATGAGGGAATCCACAGAGTACAGAGTCTTATGGAGGTCTTAACAAAAGGTCCCTTGTCTACCAGAATTGAATGTCCGATAGAGAGGTTCCACTTGTCAAGAGAGTAGTGTGTAAAGATAACAAGTTGCTCGACGTTCCAGAGGAATTCCAGAACAGTGGAGCGGCGATCTCAGTGTTCAAACCACGAAATAAACGAAGACAACGTTATTATTATGATGGGAGATTAATGCACAATTATTTAAGTAAATTACCAGATAAATTATTTCATGTATTTTCCGTATCATTTTATGGCAAGGATGAATATTGGTGTGTGCATGTGCATGAAATCATGAACATTGAATGATCGTGCATATTATAGTTTAAATTAAAGAATTATGGACATAAATCAAGTTTTAATAACATGTTGGTTACTGCTCATTACACCACTTTGCAGGGTATAAACATGCTCAAATAGTCCAACTCATCATTTAAATAGGGCTAATTTCAGTGCTGGAATAAGGCAGCTAAATCGCGTCGGGGGTCATGGACGCGATTATAAGGCGGGCATAAACGCGACGGCAAAAGCCGCTGCGTTCTTGAAAACCCTAGTGCGATCTCCCAGGGGCGGAAGAGTACCCTGAAACGCATCGACCGTGCGATCGTGTTTCAGAGAAAGTCTGGCAGGTCGGAGGCACGTAGTTTGAGACGCCGGGTGTGCCAAATCACGTCGCCCTCGAAGGATGCATTTTTGGTAATCGCGGCGGCAGAAGCCGACGCGATACTAGTCTCTTGAATCGTGGCCTCTGACGTAGACGCGATTCAATATGCAACCCGAAAAACCCAGAAAACGTAGGGAACATGTAGCGATCTTCATAAAACGCTTATATCTCTTAAACTAGGGCACATGGGACAAAGTGGTGAACATAAAACTTGTAGAGGACATCACGATGAAGATATCTATGCCTTTGGACTGGATCGATTTGGTCTCGTAAGGGGTGTAAACTTGCATGAACAAGAAATGGGACAGTCATGCGCAACGGTGGGAAAACACTTATATCTCAATGAATACATGATGGAATTTGGGCATATCACTTGAAAATGAAAGAAGACATGATGCTCTACAATATAGGATGATTTAGATGCTTCTTTGGCCCTAGAATACCTACCCTTGTGAAGCTTAAACACCAGACCGATGCGCAGGATGCAGCAGAGCACGGGTTGAGGAAAAGCTTGGGTTCCCAGTTGTCTTCCTCTGCTTCTGATGCCCTAGCTCCACCTCCTACCATGCCAGCAAGTCTGTGAACCTTCCCTTTTAGTTTTAGGACGAGTTCTTATATGTTTAGGGTGTAATTCATGTCCTAATGGAACTAGGAAAGTGGGGTTGCGAATTCCAGTTCTTCCCTTCCTTGTTTTGGTGATCTCCTCTCCCTATTGGAGTGGAAGCCCTCTAAAAGGTTGCTGTAATGGTGGGGGACGATTTGGCTTGCCATTCATGGCCAATTGCCATGGTTTTAATCCCTCTTTTACCCTTTTCTATTTTTCCCATAATTATGGTTACGAATTTTGGAGTATTTGTTCTTGTTCCATCATTCATATTCCCAATTTGGCCCATTAACCTTTGCATGAGCTAATTAAATTGAGCCCATACCTTTTTAATATTTATTAGATTTTATTTAATCCATTTCTCCCATTATTTCAATTTATTTAATTATTTAAAATATCGGGTTGCTACAGCAGTGGATGAGGAAGGTGGAGAAGGAGGAGCTGGAGTCTAAAGAGGTGAAGGGACAGGAGGCTCTGGGGGTGCAATGGGAGACTCTACATGAGCTTCAACTCTTACTTGCTCTACTACTGATTCCACTGGCCCTGATGGCCCAAACTCTTCCACTACTGGCTCTGCTGGCCCTGATTCTTCCATAACTGGCCCTGGAGTCCCTGACTCCTCAACTGCATTTGGCCCTGAAGGCCTAGCTACATCTTCAGAAGGCCCTGGTGGCCGGATTACTGCATCACTTCTTGGCCCTGATGGCCTTGAAGTGCCCTCTGGTATAGGTGGAGGAGGGGCAGGAATGGGCAATTGCGCCCACATAAATACAGAAAGATCTTCTAATAATTTCTGCAGGCTGCCCAACTCAATTCTCATTCCTTGGAGCTCAGCTTTCACTGCTCCAATCTCCTTAGCTCCTGTGCTTTGGCTCACAAAAATATATGAGACTTCAGATTATAGTGAGCATAATATCTCCCCATGAGCATTTAACCTATGAATCACAGGCTTCATGCTTACCCTTACCTTCTTCTTCTTGGATCTATAGTGTGCCTTTCTAGTGAGTAATGGAATTTTGGAGGCCACACTCTTGCCTTTGACTGCTGCCCTTTTAACAGGCTCTACCATTATATCATCATCGGATTCAGAGGTGCTTGTAGTAATGCCTTCTCGATATTGATCAACAGGGACATCCATTGTGGCTCCCCTTGAACATCTACTTCCTTTTCAGCCACATGCTCCCCCTGAGCTGGAGCATCCTCCATTTGAACATCCTCTATGTGGCCTGGTGCCACATCTTCAGAAACCACAGCTTCCTGGTTCACTTCCACACAACCAACTTCAGTAGGAATGATTTCAGGAATTTCTATTTGAATTTCTTCCTGCTCCCCCTGAATATTTGCCATAGATTGCAACACATCTTCAATTGCAGAGGCAATAATTGTTGAGGGGGTCTCTACTCCAGATGACCGCCCAATGGGTTCAATATGCTCAGGAGCAATATCTTCAATTCTACTTCCACTGGCCACTGACTCTTCTATTCTTACTGCTCCTTCTTCATCTTCTTAGACTATTGGGATTTCTGCTCTGACTGCTTCTTCCTGGACTACTTGAACTTCAGGAGCTTCTGCAATAATGGCCTCTCCTTCTTGTTGAACCACTCTATATTTTACCCTTATATTTTGGTGATAACAAAATTTATGATTAATTAATATTATTAAATATATTCAATATTATGTTTTTCTCAATAAATATAAATTTATGTGATTAATTAAATATTAAATATATTAATACTATGTTTTCCTAATAATAAATTAAATATCATGTTTTTCTAATAAATATAATTTTATGACATTATTGATGTGTGAATTGCACTACAAAGCTAAATCGATGTCCATTCAATATACATCGATTTCTGTTCACAAAGTGCTACATCAATTTGCTTGAAAACATGGATTTGCTCTCACATTGATTTGCTCTCATAAGGATTTGATAAGTGCAACATCAATTTGGTCTCATAAGGATTTGATAATGTTGAACCACTCTTTAGTACCTTCATATTTTGGTGCTAACAAAATTTATGATGTAACTTAAATTGAACATTTTGTTTCATCTGTGTCGCATCAATCTCATAGCAAAATGCTAAGTCTCACATTGATGCAATAAAGGTGCACTAAAATGCTTAATTGATGTTCATTCAATATACATCGATTTCTATTCAAAAGTGCCACATCGATTTCACTAACAACAATTTTATAAGTTACACAACGATTTGATCGTGTAACGATTCGTTAAGTGAAACATCGATTTTATTGTGCAACGATTTCTTAAGTGACCGCATCGACTTGCCTTCGCAACGATTTTTTTAGAAGCTATAACGATTCCTTAAGTCATCACAACGATTTCTTAAGACGTCGTAACTATTTGCTCGTCATAACGATTTCTTTAGCGCTCATAACGATTTCTTTAGCGCTCATAACGATTTACTTTACGCAACGATTTCTTTAGCACTCACAACGATTTCTTTAGCGCTCACAACGATTTCTTTAGCGCTCATAACGATTTGCTTTGTGCAACGATTTCTTTAGTACTCATAACGATTTCTTTAGCGCTCATAACGATTTCTTCAGTATTCATAATGATTCCTTTAATGAATACAACAATTTGCTTTCTATAACGACTTGTTAAGTGCTCATAACGATTTCTTCAGTAAACACTTGATCATAACGATTTCATAAGTCATACTCACATCAATTTCTCTAATGATTTAAAGTGCTTTTCGCGCCTAAATGAAAAGTCAAAAATCTTCTGACAAAAAGGCTTGCGTATCTCAGTTTCCTGTCAGAAAAAGATATATGACCTACTATTCCTGTCAAGTGAGCAGAAACACAGTAGTACGCACAGTTTATTATAAACACTCCTTTTATGCTAACACTCTCTTCCATGCTTACAGACCTCGAAGATCACAAGAGGGTGATTAAGACAAATGAGCAGAAGATCAGCAACGTCTAGAAGAGCTCCAACGGATCTCTTCAACAGATCTATTCAAAGCCTCGCATATAAAAGATGAAGCAAGGCTGAAGATCAAGAGTGAGCTTTCCTGAAAATCTTTGAAGGAGTGTACATCCAGTGAGCAACCTCAACGCCACATACACTCAAAGAAAGAGAGAAAGAGCCTGAGCCAAGAAGAAGCAAGCAAAAGCATCTCAAGCATTCAAGCCTTCAAACTTTCTTTTCTCTCTTCATTCTCCCTGTGCTTATTGTAATTCTTGGGGAGAGTTTTTGCTGAGAGTTTTTGGGTAGAGGCCATTCTTGTAGAACTCTCAGCACTGTTCTTTCTTTTATAAGAAAGACATCCTGTCCAGCTGTAGGACTATATACAGTAGTTAACCCAGCTAGGGGTTTGTGTCTAGCAGAACCGCACTGGGGTTTGTACCAGGAGGTTGGCTTCTTTACCTATAAGAGAAGTGGACTGCCTTCTTGCCCGGGAAAGAGAAGAAGACCAGCTGGGGTGCTGGGTGTTGTAGTGTCCTTGAGGGGGACTGTACCCTTGGTTAGTGAAATCCCATGAGGTTGCTTGGGGACTGGACGTAGGACTTCCATGTGGGAACGGCCGAACCAGGATAAATTTCTTGTGTCCTTTGTGTGATTGTTTATTTGCTTCCGCACTGCTTCTCCTCATCACACTAACTAACCAAAGTTTCAAGTGGTATTTTTTTTGTGTTTATATCTCTATTTGCAGAAACCAAAAAAACCTATTCACCCCCCCTCTAGGTGAACTTGCTGCCGTACCAAAAGAGCCAACAAGTGGTATCAGAGCGGGTCTCTGAACTTTCAAGAAGATCCAACGATCTTAGAGCAAAGATCCATGGCAGCTCAAAGATATGCTGAAGGACAATCAGTCACCAGACCTCCATTCTTTGATGGAGAAGACTACCAATATTGGAAGATGAGAATGAAATACTTCATTCGAGGAACAGACATTGATCTGTGGCGGGTAATTGAGGTAGGTGACTTTATTATTGTTCCTGTTGAAGGCACTATTGCCATTACACCTGGTGATAAAAGTAAACTATTTCTAAATTTTAAAGCAAAAAATTATTTATGTTGTGCTTTATCTAAAAAGGAATTTAGTAGAGTATCTGCATGCAAATCTGCTAAAGAAATTTGGGATAAACTGCAAATAACTTATGAAGGAACGGATAAAGTGAAACAAACTAGAATAGATATTCTTGTTTCACAATACGAACAATTTAAAATGCTTCCAAATGAAAACATTATTACTATGTATAATAGATTTTCAAGCATAGTAGTAGGTTTAAATTCTCTTGGAAAAACTCTTTCCAATGAAGAAACTGTTAGGAAGATACTTAGGTCCTTAACTATTTCATGGACACCTAAAGTAACTGCTATTGAAGAGGCCCATGATTTAACCAAATTATCGATTGAAAATTTAATAGGTTCTCTCATGGCACATGAAATAAATATGGAGCGATTATCTGAAAGCTCATCTAAGAAGAAATGTACTAATGCTCTTAAAGTGGTAGCTGCTCCTTCCACTTCTTCTTCTTCTAGCTCAAAAATTGCAGGATCTGAAGACAGTGATGTTGATGAAGTATTGTCCAAACTTCATAAGATTTTAAAGAAGAAGAAAAATGGATCAAGAAGGATCCAAAGGAAAGAGAAAAAGGAGAAAGAACCAGTCTGCTATGAATGCAGAAAACCTGGACATCTAAGTTCAGACTGTCCAAGACTCAAGAAGACTGGTCAAACCGAGAAGTCCAAGAAGCAGCACAAGAAGTTCAAAAGAAAAGCCATGGCGGCTGCTTGGGAAAATGAAGAGGACACACGCTCAGACTCATTAAACTCAAGTTCAGAGAAAGAGCAAGTAAATCTAGCCTTCATGGTAGGACTAGATGAGGTACACTCTGACTCATTTTTTAATTCATACACAAATTTAGGGTCAGAATCTGAAGACTTGGAAGAAGTCTTTAATGAACTTTATGATAAACACAAGGTTGTTGTAAAAGAATTGAAAAATATCAAGAACAACCTTACTTGTTTGGAAAATACTAATTCTGATCTGAAATCAGAATTGGAACAATTGGAAAAAAAACTAAAGGTCAGTAAAGATAATAATCATCGTTTAAATGAAGATTTGAAAAGTAAGAATAATGAGAAGTTAAAGTTAGAAGAAAAATTAAAAATTCTAACTGAAGAAAATCTGTTTTTAAAAGAATCAGTTAAGAAATTAACTCAAGGAAAAACATCTCTAGCTCTATGCTTAAGAGGATCAAAATCTAGAAATAATAAACAAGGGCTTGGATACATTCCTTTGGAAAAAGAAAAACAAGCCATAAATCCAGGAAAATATCCTTTGCCGAAATTTGTAAAAGAAACCAAGTTGCCTCAAAAAAAGGCCCCTGTAAAAGAAAATATTTCCAAAAATTATGTCCTAAATAGACATAATAAAAACAATAAGAACTGCAAAATAGATTATATTCATTGTTGTTCTCATTGTAATAAATTAGGACACACAGTAAACACATGCACAACAAGGCACCTAATTTGGATTCCGGAAGGATACTTTTATGCATCTAACCATCAAGGACCCAAAAAGATTTGGGTACCTATTATTGAATAAGATTGTTTGCATGACAGCCTTGGAGCATCAAGATCAAGGATGCTCAAGGCACTGATGACTGCCAGCTCTTCATCCATTTCATATCTGAAGAGGGAGTAGTCACAAATGTTGTTTTTATTTACATTGCTTCTAACAATGTTTGCAAGTTTTTAAGATAAATACAGGCAATGATTCTGAAGACTTGACAAACAACATGTCAAAGGTCAAGAGCAACAAGATCTGACTTGCCTCAGATTAAGAGGGAGTCTCACTCAGGGGGAGCACAGATTAAGGGGGAGTTATTCAATAAATGACAATCATTGTTGAACCCCTAAATGGTAAGAAATTCTCTCAAGGGGGAGAAAATGGATGGTAAGATCCTTCCTTATTGGTTAGTGACAAAAAGGGGAGAGTATGCATTATCTGTGAATTTTTTGTATTTTCTATGCTTTACGTATTTTTGTCAGAAAATTCTCATAAATTTTGTCATCACCAAAAAGGGGGAGATTGTTGAACCACTCTTTAGTACCTTCATATTTTGGTGCTAACAAAATTTATGATGTAACATAAATTGAACATTTTGTTTCATCTGTGTCGCATCAATCTCATAGCAAAATGCTAAGTCTCACATTGATGCAATAAAGGCGCACTAAAATGCTAAATCAATGTTCATTCAATATACATCGATTTATATTCAAAAGTGCCACATCGATTTCACTAACAATGATTTCATAAGTTACACAACGATTTGATCATGTAACGATTCGTTAAGTGAAACATCGATTTTATCGTGCAATGATTTCTTAAGTGACCGCATCAACTTGCCTTCGCAACGATTTCTTTAGAAGCTATAACGATTCCTTAAGTCATCACAACGATTTCTTAAGACGTCGTAACGATTTGCTTGTCATAATGATTTCTTTAGCGCTCATAACGATTTGCTTTGTGCAACGATTTCTTTAGCGCTCACAACGATTTCTTTAGCGCTCATAACGATTTGCTTTGCGCAACGATTTCTTTAGCGCTCATAACGATTTCTTCAGTATTCATAACGATTCCTTTAATGAATACAACGATTTACTTTTTATAACGACTTCTTAAGTGCTCATAACGATTTCTTCAGCAAACACTTGATCATAACGATTTCATAAGTCATACTCACATCGATTTATCTAATGATTTAAAGTGCTTTTCGCGCCTAAATGAAAAGTCAAAAATCTTCTGACAAAAAGGCTTGCGTATCTCAGTTTCCTGTCAGAAAAAGATATATAACCTACTATTCCTGTCAAGTGAGCAGAAACACAGTAGTATGCACAGTTTATTATAAACACTCCTTTTATGCTAACACTCTCTTCCATGCTTATAGACCTCGAAGATCACAAGAGGGTGATTAAGACAAATGAGCAGAAGATCAGCAACGTCTAGAAGAGCTCCAACGGATCTATTCAAAGCCTCGCATATAAAAGATGAAGCAAGGCTGAAGATCAAGAGTGAGCTTTCCTGAAAATCTTTGAAGGAGTGTACATCCATTGAGCAACCTCAACGCCACATACACTCAAAGAAAGAGAGAAAGAGCCTGAGCCAAGAAGAAGCAAGCAAAAGTGTCTCAAGCATTCAAGCCTTCAAGCTTTCTTTTCTCTCTTCATTCTCCCTGTGCTTATTGTATTCTTGGGGAGAGTTTTTGCAGAGAGTTTTTGGGTAGAGGCCATTCTTGTAGAACTCTCAGCACTGTTCTTTCTTTTATAAGAAAGACATCTTGTCTAGCTGTAGGACTGTATACAGTAGTTAACCCAGCTAGGGGTTTGTGTCTAGTAGAACCGCACTGGAGTTTGTACCAGGAGGTTGGCTTCCTTACCTGTAAGAGAAGTGGGCTGCCTTCTTGCCCGGGAAAGAGAAGAAGACCAACTGGGGTGCTGGGTGTTGTAGTGTCCTTGTGGGGGTCTGTACCCTTGGTTAGTGAAATTCCAAGAGGTTGCTTGGGGATTGGACGTAGGGCTTCCATGTGGGAAGGGCCGAACCAGGATAAATTTCTTGTGTCCTTTGTGTGATTGTTTATTTGCTTCCGCACTGCTTCTCCTTATCACACTAACTAACCATAGTTTCATGTGGTATTTTTTGTGTGTTTAAATCTCTATTTGTAGAAACCAGAAAAAACCTATTCACCCTCCCCCCTCTTGGTGAACTTGCTGCCGTACCAAAAGAGCCAACAGATAAGTAAATCATGGATTGTTCTCACATCGATTTGCTCTCATAGGGATTTGATAAGTGAAACATCGATTTGCTCTCATAGGGATTTGATAAGTGAAACATCGATTTGGTCTCATAAGGATTTGATAAGTAAAACATGGATTTACTCTCACATCGATTTGCTCTCATAAGGATTTGATAAGTGAAACATGGATTTGCTCTCACATCGATTTGCTCTCATAAGGATTTGATAAGTGAAACATGGATTTGCTCTTACATGGATTTGCTCTCACATCGATTTGCTCTCATAAGGATTTGATAAATGAAACATGGATTTGCTTGAAAAACATGGATTTGCCTCAAACATGGATTTGCTTCAAACATGGATTTGCTTCTCACATGCATGTCATAAGTGAAACATAGATTCGCTTGTAAAACATGGATTTCACTTAAACATCGATTTCCTTATATTTCAAAATATTTTTTTGGCATCTAGTGAAAAGTCTAATATATTTCTGACGGAAGATCTTTTTTATCTTTCTAGATCTCTTCTCTCTTGTCAGAACAAAAAGAGCTTACTTACCACTTCTGGGAGACAACAGGAAACATAGAGGTATGAACCTTTTTGATAGAAACACTCTTTTATCTAAACACTTTCTTCTATGCTTGCAGACCTCATAGACCACAAAATATCAGAAGAAAGAGAAGATGAGCAATGGCTAGAACTCCAACGGATTTGTTCAAAGCTGCTCATATAAAAGATGAAGTAAGGCTGAAGAACAAAAGTGAGCTTTCCTAAAGATCTTAAAAAGAGTGTACATCTAGTGAAGAACCAAAAACTCCACATACACTCAAAGGAAAAGAGAGAAAGAGTTCGAGCCCAAGAAGAAGTGTTCAAGTATCTGAAGCCCTCAAGCTTCAAGCTCCTTCTCCTCTCTTCATTCTCTCTATGTGCATCTTTGTAATCTAGGAGAGAGTATTTTCGTTGAGAGTTTCCTTGTAGTTGGTGTTCATCTGTTCCAACTCTCAACTTTGTTCTTTCTTTCTAAGAAAGATTTCTGTCCAGCTATAGGACTGTATACAGTGTAGAACCTAGCTAGGGGTTTGTGTCTAGCAGAACCACACTGTGGTTTGTACCAAGAGGTTGGCTTCTTGACCTGTAAAAGAAGTGGGTTGCCGTCTTGCCCGGGAAAGAGAAGAAGATTAGTCGGGGTGCTGGGTGTTGTATTGTCCTTGAGGGGGACTGTACCCTTAGTTAGTAAAATCCAAAGAGGTTGCTTGGGGACTGGATGTAGGACTTCCATGTGGGAAGGGCCGAACCAGGATAAATTCCTTGTGTCCTCTGTGTGATTGTTTATTTGCTTCCACACTGCTACTCTAAACTAACCAAATTTCAAGTGATAATTTTCTATGTTTAAGCTTCTATTTCAGATTTTATAAAAGCCTATTCACCCCCCTCTAGGTTAGCTTGCTGCCGTACCAAAAGGGCCAACAAGTGGTATCAGAGCGAGGTTCTCTGATTAATTAAGAAGATCCAATCTTAGAGAAGATCCATGGCAGCTCAAGGATTTACTGAAGGTCAATCAGTCATCAGACCTCCACTCTTCAATGGAGAGGATTACCAGTACTAGAATATGAGGATGGAATGCTTCATTCGAGAAACGGACTTTGATCTGTGGCCGGTAATAGAGGTAAGTGATTTTGTTGTTGTTCCTGCTGTAGGTACTACTGCTATTACAACAGCTGATAAGAATAAACTATCTTTAAACTTTAAGGCTAAGAACTACTTATGTTGTGAATTATCTAAAAAGGAATTTAGTAGAGTATCCGTTCGCAAATCTGCTAAGAAATGTGGGATAAATTGCAGATAACTTATGAAGGAACGATAAAGTAAAACAAACTAGGATATATATTATTGTTTCAAAATACGAACAATTTAAAATGCTTCCAAACGAAAACATTACTACTATGTATAATAGATTTTCAAGTATAGTAGTAGTTTAAATTCTCTTAGTAAAACTCTTTCTAATGAGGAAATCGTTAGAAAGATACTTAGGTCTTTAACTCTTTCATGGACACCTAAAGTAACTACTATTGAAGAAGCCCATGACTTAACCAAACTTTCTATTGATAACTTAATAGGTTCTCTCATGGCACATGAAACTAATATGGAGCGACTATCTGAAAGCTCATCAAAGAAAAAATGTATTGATGCTCTTAAGTTGCATCTGCTCCTTCCACTTCTTCTTCTTCTAGTTCCAAAAATGCAGATTCTGAAGACAGTGACGTAGATGTTGTACTGTCCAAGCTTCAGAAAATTCTCAAGAAGAAGAAAAATGGATCAAGAAGGATTCAAAAGAAAGAAAAAAAAGGAGAAAGAACTAGTCTGCTATCAATGCAAAAAATCTGGACATCTAAGACCAGACTGTCAAAGACTAAGGAAGACTGGTCAACCAGAAAAGTCCAAGAAGTAGCACAAGAAATTCAAAAGAAAAGCCATGGTGACTGCTTGGAAAAATGAAGAAGCCACAACTTCAGAATCATCTAACTCAGATTTCAAAAAGGAGCAGGAAAGTCTAGCCCTCATGGCAGGACTAGATGAGGTACATTCTGACTCATTTTTTGATTCATACACAGATTCAGGGTCAGAGTCTGAAGACTTGGAAGAAGTCTTTAATGAACTATATGAAAAATATAAAGATGTCGTAAAAGAATTAAAAAATCTGAAAAACAACATCACTTGCTTAGATAACACCAATTCTGATCTTAAATCCGAAATGGAACAATTAGAAAAACAATTAAAAGAAAGTAAAGATAATAATTATCTTTTAAATGAAGATCTAAAAAGCAAGAATAATAAGAAGTTAGAGTTAGAAGAAAAATTAAAAACTCTAACTGAAGAAAATCTCTATTTAAAAGAATCAGTTAGAAAATTAACTAGAGGGAAAACATCTTTACCCCTTTGCCTAAAAGGGCAAAACCTGGAAATAAAAACAAGGTCTTGGATACATACCTCCGGAAAAAGGAAAACAAGCCATAATTCCAGGAAAATATCCTTGCCAAAATTTGTAAAAGAAACCAAAATGCCTCAGAAAAAGACCCCTGAAATGAACAAACTTTATCAATGAAAAAGGTTTCTAAACATCGTGTTCTAAAGAGATATCACAAACAATAAGAACTGCAAAACAAATTATATTCATTGCTGCTCTCATTGCAATAAATTAGGACACACAGTAATCACCTGCACAATAAGGCACCTAGTATGGATTCCGAAAGGGCATTTTTAGGCATCTAACCATCAAGGACCCAAAAAGATTTGGGTACCTACTTTTTAATAAGTTGTTTGCAGGATAGACTTGGAGCATCAGGAACAAAGGATGCTCAAGGCACTGGTGACTGCCAGATCTTCATCCAACTCATATCTGACGAGGGAGTAGTCATTAATTATTTTTAAATTTCAGTATTACTAACAACTATTTCCAAGTCTCATTCAAGTGGAGTCTCTCATTCAGGGGGAGCACAGACTAAGGAGGGGTTATTCATTAATGTCAATCATTGTTGAACCCCTCAATGGTAAGAAATCTTCAAAGGGGAGTGATGCATGGTAAGATCCATCCTTTTTGTTTAGTGACAAAAAGAGGGAGAGTATGCATTATCTATGATTTGTTTGTATTTTTATGCTTTAAGTATTTTTGTCAGAAAATTCTCATAAATTTTGTCATCACCAAAAGGGGGAGATTGTTGAACCACTCTATATTTTACCCTATATTTTGGTGATAACAAAATTTATGATTTATTAATATATTCATATTATTTTTTTCAATAAATATAAATTTATGTGATTAATTAAATATTAAATATATTTAATACCATGTTTTTCTAATAATAAATTAAATATCATGTTTTTCTAATAAATATAATTTTATGACATTATTGATGTGTGATTTACACTAAAAAGCTAAATCGATGTCCATTCAAAATACATCGATTTCGGTTCACAAAGTGCCACATCGATTTGCTTGAAAACATGGATTTGCTCTCACATCGATTTGCTCTCATAAGTATTTGATAAGTGAAACATCAATTTGGTCTCATAAGGATTTGATAAGTGAAACATTGATTTGCTCTCACATCGATTTGGTCTCATAAAAATTTGATAAGTGAAACATCGATTTGGTCTCATAAGGATTTGATAAGTGAAACATGGATTTGCTCTCACATTGATTTGCTCTCATAAGGGTTTGATAAGTGAAACATGGATTTGCTCTCACATCGATTTGCTCTCATAAGGATTTGATAAATGAAACATGGATTTGCTTGAAAAATATGGATTTGCCTCAAACATGGATTTGCTTCAAACATGGATTTGCTTCTCACATGGATTTCATAAGTGAAACATAGATTCGCTTGTAAAACATGGATTTTAACATGGATTTCACTTAAACATCGATTTCCTTATATTTCAAAATATTTTTTTGGCATCTAGTGAAAAGTCAAATATATTTCTGACAGAAGATGTCTTTTATCTTTCCAGATCTCTTCTCTCTTGTCAGAACAAAAAGAGCTTTCTTACCACTTCTGGGAGACAACGGGAAACTAGAGGTATGAACCTTTTCGACAAAAACACGCTTTTACCTACACACTTTCTACTATGCTTGCAGACCTCGTAGACCACAAAATATCAAAGAAAGAGAAGATGAGCAACGACTAGAACTCCAACGGATTTGTTCAAAGCTGCTCATAAAAAGATGAAGTAAGGCTGAAGAACAAAAGTGAGCTTTTTTGAAGATCTTAAAAAGAGTGTACATCCAGTGAATAACCAAAAACTCCACATACACTGAAAGGAAAAGAGAGAAAGTTCGAGCCCAAGAAGAAGTGTTCAAGCATCTGAAGCCCTCAAGCTTCAAGCTCCTTCTCCTCTCTTCACTCTCTCTGTTTGCATCTTTGTAATCTGGGGAGAGAGTCTTTTTGCTGAGAGTTTTCTTGTAGTTGGTGTTCATCGGTTCCAACTCTCAGCTTTGTTCTTTCTTTTCTAAGAAAGATTTATGTCCAGCTGTAGGACTGTATACAATGTAGAACCTAGCTAGTGGTTTGTGTCTAGCAGAATCACACTGCGGTTTGTACCAGGAGGTTGGCTTCTTGACCTGTAAAAGAAGTGAGACTGCCGTCCTGTCCGGGATAGAGAAGAAGATTAGTTGGGGTGCTAGGTGTTGTATTGTCCTTGAGGGGGACTGTACCCTTAGTTAGTAAAATCCCAAGAGGTTGCTTAGGGACTGAACGTAGGACTTTCATATGGTAAGGGCCGAACCAGGATAAATTCCTTGTGTCCTCTGTGTGATTGTTTATTTGCTTCCACACTGCTACTCTAAACTAACCAAACTTTCAAGTGATAATTTTCTATGTTTAAGCTTCTATTTCAGATTTTAGAAAAGCCTATTCACCACCCTCTTGGTTAGCTTGCTGCCATACCAAAAGGGCCAACAAGTGGTATCAAAGCGAGGTTCTCTGACTAATTAAGAAGATCCAATCTTAGAGAAGATCCATGGCAGCTCAATGATTTTTTGAAAGTCAATCAGTCATCAGACCTCCACTCTTCGATGGAGATGATTACCAATACTGGAAAATGAGAATGGAATGCTTCATTCGAGGCAAAAACTTTGATCTGTGGCCGGTAATAGACGTAGGTGATTTTGTTGTTGTTCCTGCCGCATGTACTACTTCTATTACAACAGTTGATAAGAATAAACTATCTTTAAACTTTAAGGCTAAGAACTACTTATGTTGGGCCTTATCTAAAAAGAAATTTAGTAGAGTATCTGTTTGTAAATGTGCTAATGAAATGTGGGAAGAATTGTAGATAACTTATGAAGGAACAAGTAAAGTAAAACAAATTAGGATAGATATTCTTGTTTCAAAATACGAACAATTTAAAATGCTTCCAAACGAAAACATTACTACTATGTAATAGATTTTCAAGTATAGTAGTAGGTTTAAATTCTCTTGGTAAAACTCTTTCTAATGAGGAAACCGTTAGAAAGATACTTAGGTCTATAACTCTTTCATGGACACCTAAAGTAACTGCTATTGAAGAAGCCCATGACTTAACCAAACTTTCTATTGATAACTTAATAGGTTCTCTCATGGCACATGAAATTAATATGAAGCGACTATATGAAAGCTCATCAAAGAAAAATGTATTAATGCTCTTAAGTTGCAGCTACTCCTTCCACTTCTTCTTCTTCTAGTTCCAAAAATGCAGATTCTGAAGACAGTGACGTAGATGATGTACTGTCCAAGCTTCAGAAAATTCTCAAGAAGAAGAAAAATGGATCAAGAAGGATTCAAAAGAAAGAAAAAAAGGAGAAAGAACCAGTCTGCTATGAATGCAAAAATCTGAACATCTAAGACCAGACTGACATAGACTAAAGAAGACTGGTCTACCAGAAAAGTCCAAGAAGTAGCACAAGAATTCAAAAGAAAAGCCATGGTGGCTGCTTGGGAAAATGAAGAAGCCACAACTTTAGAATCACCTAGCTCAGATTTCGAAAAGGAGCAACAAAGTCTAGCCCTCATAGTAGGACTAGATGAGGTACATTCTGACTCATTTTTTGATTCATGCACAGATTTAGGGTCAGAGTCTGATGACTTGGAAGAAGTCTTTAATGAACTATATGAAAAACATAAAGGTGTTGTAAAAGAATTAAAAAATCTGAAAAATCTGAAAAACAACATCACTTGCTTAGATAACACCAATTCTGATGTTAAATCCGAAATGGAACAATTAGAAAAATAATTAAAAGATAAAGATATAATATCTTTTAAATGAAGATCTAAAAGCAAGAATAATGAAAGTTAGAGTTAGAAAAAAATTAAAAACTCTAACTGAAGAAAATCTCTATTTAAAAGAATCAGTTAGAAAATTAACTAGAGAGAAAACATCTTTAGCCCTTTGCTTAAAGGGTCAAAACCTGGAAATAAAAACAGGGCTTGAATACATACCTTCGGAAAAAGAAAAACAAGCCATAATTCTAGGAAAATATCATTTGCCAAAATTTGTAAAAGAAACCAAAATGCCTCAGAAAAAGGCCCCTGAAATGAACAAGCTTTATCAAATGAAAAAGGTTTCTAAACATCGTGTTCTAAAGAGATATCACAAAGACAATAAGAAATGCAAAATAAATTATATTCATTGTTGCTCTCATTGCAATAAATTAGGACACACATTAATCACCTGCACAACAAGACACTTAGTATGGATTCCGAAAGGACAATTTTGGGCATCTAACCATCAAGGACCCAAAAGATTTGGGTACCTACTTTTGAATAAGTTGTTTGCAGGATAGACTTGGAGCATCAGGAACAAAGGATGCTCAAGGCATTAGTGACTGCCAGCTCTTCATCCAACTCATATCTGAAGAGGGAGTAGTCATTAATTTATTTTTAAATTTTAGTATTACTAACAACTATTTGCAAGTCTCATTCAAGTGGAGTCTTTCATTCAGGGGGAGCACAGACTAAGGAGAAGTTATTCATTAATGTCAATCATTGTTGAACCCCTCAATGGTAAGAAATCTTCAAAGGGGAGTGATGCATGGTAAGATCCTTCCTTTTTGGTTAGTGACAAAAAGAGGGAGAGTATGCATTATCTATGAATTTTCTGTATTTTTATGCTTTAAGTATTTTTGTCAGAAAATTCTCATAAATTTTGTCATCACCAAAAATGGGGAGATTGTTGAACCACTCTATATTTTACCCTTATATTTTGATGATAACAAAATTTATGATTAATTAAATATTAATAAATATATTCAATATTAATTTTTTCAATAAATATAAATTTATGTGATTAATTAAATATTAAATATATTTATACCATGTTATTCTAATAATAAATTAAATATCATGTTTTTCTAATAAATATAATTTTATGACATTATTGATGTGTGATTTACACTAAAAAACTAAATCGATGTTCATTCAATATACATCGATTTCTGTTCACAAAGTGCCACATCGATTTGCTTGAAAACATGGATTTGCTCTCCCATCGATTTGCTCTCATAAGGATTTGATAAGTGAAACATCGATTTGGTCTCATAAGGATTTGATAAGTGAAACATGGATTTGCTCTCACATCGATTTGCTCTCATAAGGATTTGATAAGTGAAACATCGATTTGGTCTCATAAGGATTTGATAAGTGAAACATGGATTTGCTCTCACATCGATTTGCTCTCATAAGGATTTGATAAGTGAAACATAGATTTGCTCTCACATGGATTTGCTCTCATAAGGAATTGACAAGTGAAACATGGATTTTCTCTCACATGGATTTGCTCTCACAATGATTTGCTCTTATATCGATTTGCTCTCATAAGGATTTGATAAATGAAACATGGATTTGCTTCTCACATGGATTTCATATGTGAAACATAGATTCACTTGTAAAACATGGATTTCACTTAAACATCGATTTCCTTATATTTCAAAATATTTTTTTGGCATCTAGTGAAAAGTCAAATATATTTCTAACAGAAGATGTCTTTTCTTTCCAGATCTCTTCTCTCTTGTCAGAACAAAAAGAGCTTACTTACCACTTCTGGGAGACAACAAGAAACATAGAGGTAGGAACCTTTTTGATAGAAACACTCTTTTATCTAAACACTTTCTTCTATGCTTGCAGACCTCGTAGACCACAAAATATTAGAAGAAAGAGAAGATGAGCAACGGCTAGAACTCCAACGGATTTGTTCAAAGCTACTCATATAAAAGATGAAGTAAGGCTGAAGAAAAAAAGTGAGCTTTCTTGAAGATCTTAAAAAGAGTGTACATCCAGTGAAGAACCAAAAACTTCACATACCCTCAAAGGAAAAGAGAGAAAGAGTTCGATCCCAAGAAGAAGTGTTCAAGCATCTGAAGCCCTCAAGCTTCAAGCTCCTTCTCCTCTCTTCACTCTCTCTGTATGCATCTTTGTAATCTGGAGAGAGCCTTTTCGCTTAGAGTTTTCTTGTAGTTGGTGTTCATCTGTTCCAACTCTCAGCTTTGTTCTTTCTTTTCTAAGAAAGATTTCTGTCCAGCTGTAGGACTGTATACAGTGTAGAACCTAGGTAGGGGTTTGTGCCTAGCAGAACCACACTTGGGTTTGTACTAGGAGGTTGGCTTCTTGACCTGTAAAAGAAGTGGGCTGCCTTCTTGCCCGAGAAAGAGAAGAAGATCAGCTGGGGAGCTGGGTGTTGTATTGTCCTTGAGGGGGACTGTACCCTTAGTTAGTAAAATCCCAAGAGGTTGCTTGGGGATTGGACGTAGGACTTCCATGTAGGAAAGGCCGAACCAGGATAAATTCCTTGTGTCCTCTGTGTGATTGTTTGTTTGCTTCCACACTGCTACTCTAAACTAACCAAACTTTCAAGTGATAATTTTCTATGTTTAAGCTTCTATTTCAGATTTCAGAAAAGCCTATTGTAAGGTCTCGGGTCTTTGCGATCCATATTGGGTCTTTTAGAGGTTCTGTGCGGTCGACGACAAGACCATTGTCGTTGACCTGGGGTTGACGGCCAGGGCTAGCCGTTGACTTAGTGTCAGCGTCCAGCGATGTTGACGTTTGAGGTTGAACTCAACGTCCAGAGTTATGGACGTCAGGTCTTTGGCGGTTCTATAGGCGACCAGTGATGTTGACGTCAACTGGTCGGACCTGTTGAAATAGGGCAACCCGAGAGCAGAACCCATTCTTCTCTTTTCCTCTCCTTTCCTCCACCCTTGCTTTTCTCCATTTCCTCAGCTTCTGATGATTGATCTGAGCTCGTGGGAAGGCCCTGGATCGTGTGGCGGTGCTTGATCGAGCGGGAAACGCGAGGTTTTGGTGCGATTCGCGCGGAGTCTTCGGGGGGTTCTGGCGCGATTAGTGGCTGTTTGGGGGTTATTGAAGCGTTCTGAGGTAGGGACTTAACTCCTACAACCCTCCTTAGCAATCCAGCATGCTAATTTATGTGAATCAGTGTGTGAATTGTGGTTTAGGGTTGGGTTGTACCATGCCGGAATTGTGGGTGTTTTGGGCAATCTAAGTGTTTGATTGTTTAAATTGGAAGTTCTGGTAGTATAGATTGATGAGAGGAAGTGTTTCCCTCCATCAGTCGAAGTTCTGTTGGGTGATTCTGCCCAATTGAACTGATTCGGTTCAGTTCTGGGTTTAGGGGACTGAAGAGCTTAACGTCCACATCTGTTGACGTTGAGATCTTCAGGGGTGATATTGACGACATGGTCGATGGCCGTTAAGTCAGGGTAAACGACATGATGAGTGTCGTTTACTTCATATTGGCGGCAATCGATATGGCCGTTAATACCCTGTGTCCCAGCAGACTTAAGTGTTGTGTTTCAAGGCGATCGACATGTGATGTCTGCCCTGTTTACACATGTGGGCTAGGCTTAGAGTGTGACTCCGCCTGTGCATAGGAGTAGTTGATTTTGGCACGAGGTGTTTACTTACTGTACGGGGTTTCAGACGTTGAGTGTGTTTCGTCTGTTGTACGCGCGTTGCGTTACCGTGTACCCGTTTCTGTTGTGTTACCTAGGCGTGGGTGCGACTAGTCTAGACGACTAGCGTGTGGTTATCCTCCGCTAGTGAGCCAGGACGCCGAGTGCGACTCTGTCCTGTGCGTACTCCTTGTGGTGGTTTTGAGCCGGTCTCCGTGGAGCCCCTTCTCTACCGCTAGGGTCAAGCGTAGGGGAAAAAACCGGTCGTGGACCAGACGCGAGAGAGAGCGTCTGTAGTGTGCACATGTGGCTGGGGTTGAGAGCCTCTGTGGTGACGGGACGCCGAGCCACAGACCCTAGCTGAGTCCTACTTGCTGTGTGTGTGTGAGTGTGTGTTACTGAGCCGCGAGGTTTACAGTTTTGTGTTGTGGTGCGACGTGTACTTACTTTCAGTTTTTACTTTCCGCACTTTAGTTCTGTTGCCGTGGGGTTACTTTTCCCTACTGGGTCTCTTTTCTTGAGACTCACTCCCCTCCCTTTCAGGTGGGTCTTCGTTGACTCCCGTTCCAGGCGAGTCTAGCCACTCCGTGTTGGTTCTCCTTAGCTACAGTGAGTAGTACTTCTTGTTGTACTTCTGTACTTTGTACCTTGCTCAGACTCTGAGTTTGTATATTTGTTCATAGTGGAATTTTACTGCTTTACATGGTGTGTATCTTCTTACATATAGTCTCCTCGGACTTTCTCTTCCTACCCTTCCGAGCTTGTATCGTGGGTTAGCGGGTCAGAATTCGGGTTACTGGTTGTTACTGGTAATGCGGATTCTGGGTCGTTACAGTTTGGTATCAGAGCCTGGTCTGATGAGATATATATAAGGAAATACCCATCATGTAGACTCAGAGTATAAAGAGTACAGCTGCAGCTATCTATCTATTTAGCCCGGAGTTAGTTAGTGTATTTATGTGTGTATTTTTGTTCTGTGTATAGTACTATGGCTCCTAGGCGACGTCCTAGAGAGGGAGTGGCTGAGCAGGTGACTCGTCAGGAGGCTGGAAGACACAGCCTTTGCCACAGGACGCACATAGTGGCATTGCTCCGCCGCCACCTCCACCTCAGGTAGCTCAGGGATTAGACATGACTCGATTTCTTGAGGGGATGGCTCAGTTTGTTGCTCAGCACCGTGACGCGCCGGTACCCCAGGGTGGTACTAGGAAGGTGTTGAGGGAGTTCTTGCAGTTTCAGCCTCCTCAGTTTTTGGGCCAGCCTGATCCAGATGCAGCGCGGGCGTGGTTAGATGCAGTGGAGCGGACTTTTCGTTCCATGGAGTGTGTTCCCGAGGAGCGAGTGCTGCTAGCCAGTTACCAGTTGCGGGCGCAGGCGTTGACTTGGTGGTCCGCTGAGTGGGAGACTACTTTTCAGTCTCGTCCACTTAGACAGATTCTGTGGCAGGAGTTTGTCGTTTCTTTTGAGAGAGCCTTCTGTCCTACTTACGTTCGGACGAAGAGGTTGTACCAGTTTCTGGACTTGCAGTAGAGGGACTTTACTGTAGTGCAGTATAGGGCCAAATTTGTAGAGCTAGGGTGTTCTGCTCCGCAGATTATGGGAGATGAGGGTATGAGGACTCAGCAGTTCGTGAGAGGCTTGAGGCCAGAGCTCAGGCAGGCGCTGATAGTTGCTCGTGTCACAGACTTGGATGCGGCCTATCAGACAGTGGCAGCGTTGGAGGCAGACACTTTGCGGACTCGTGCTCGGAGCGCAGAGGTTCAGACACAGTAGTTCCTTCTCAGCCTCGACAACAGCAGGGTAGTGTGCAGACGACCCCGAGGACTGCGACTTCCTACGCGTCCACTTCTACTGGGACGACGGCGAAGTCAGGATCTCGGAGGAAGTTTCGGCATGATAGGAGGCAGGCAGAGAGAGGCAGCAGTCGGTTGGGAGTGTTCAGCAGCCGACAGTTCAGCCTTCACAGCAGGTACATCGTACTTTTGCTGGTCAGTGTTACCGGTGTGACCAGATGGGTCACATGGCGCGAGATTGTCCTTTGCTACCTCGTGTGCAGCAGCAGCAGACCCAGTCACAGCCCTGAGTGCAGCAGTAGCAGGCACTTGTGCAGCAGCATCAGCAAACCGGAGGTTCTGGTGGGTCGAGAGGTAGAGGTCGTGTTACTCACTTGACTCGTGCAGACGCGGAGGCAGCTCACCTAGTGGAAGGTACTGTTTCAGGTGTTGGTTGTACAACTAGAGTTTTGTTTGATTCTGGTGCCTCTCACTCTTTTGTGTATGAGGAATTTTTAGACTCCCTTGGAGAGTTGAGTTCGGGAGAGTCTGTTGAGTTAGCAGTAGAGTTGCCGACAGGGGACTTTGTCCTTACGTCCTACTGTCTTGAGGAGGTACATGTGCAATTGCAGGATCAGTGGTTGTCAGCTCGTCTATTTGCTTTGCAGTTACATGATTATGATGTGATTTTGGGTATGGACTGGTTAGAGCGGTATGATGCAGTGATGGATTTCCAGAAGAAGAGGGTGCACTTGCGGATACCTGGGGAAGCGGTGTTCTACTTCCAGAGTATCGTACCTCTTACTTCTCGCTTTTTAGTTTCTGCTTTGAGGGCAGGGAGGTTACTTGCTTCTGGTTGTCAGGGTTTCCTAGTTTCTGCAGTTACTCTTGACCAGATTGCCTCGGGAGTGGGAGACATTCCCGTAGTGTGTGAGTTTCTAGATGTTTTTCCGGAAGAGTTGCCTGGTCTACCGCCAGAGAGAGAGATTGAGTTTACTGTAGAGTTGGTTCCTGCACTATACCTTTTGCACAGGCATCGTACCGTATGGCACCAGCGGAGTTGAGGGAGTTGAAGAGGCAGCTTGAGGAGTTGTTGGAGAAGGGCTATATTCGTCCTAGCTTTTCTCCGGGGGTCCCACTGTTTTGTTTGTCCGGAAGAAGGATGGTAGCCTGAGATTGTGTATCGATTATAGGAAGCTAAATCAAGTGACCATCAAGAATAGGTATCCTTTGCCTAGGATTGATGATCTCTTTGATCAGCTTCAGTCTGCTCGTGTCTTTTCGAAGATTGACTTGAGGTCGGGCTACTATCAGTTGTGGATTAGAGATTTTGACATTGAGAGGACTGCTTTTCGGACCAGATATGGACACTTTGAGTTTTTTGTGATGTCGTTTGGCCTCACCAATGCTCCAGCGGCCTTCATGGATCTGATGCACCGGGTGTTCCACCAGTTCTTGGACCGGTTTGTCGTAGTGTTTGCTGACGACATTCTGGTGTACTCCGTTCGGAGGAGGAGCACGCCGAGCACCTAGGATCGTTTGCAACCTTGCGAGAGCACCAGTTGTATGCCAAACTTAGTAAGTGTGAGTTTTGGCTACAACAGGTTCACTTTTTGGGGCACGTGATCTCAGGTGAGGGAGTTTCGGTAGATCCAGCGAAGGTTGAGGCAGTTTTGCAGTGGGAGAGTCCCAGATCTGTGTCTGAGATTCGTAGCTTTCTGGGTTTGGCAGGTTACTACCGTAGGTTTGTTCGAGAATTTTCTCAGGTTGCTGCACCCTTGACTCGGTTGATGAGAAAGGGAGTTCCATTTGAGTGGTCGGAGCAGTGTGAGCAGAGCTTCATAGAGTTGAAGCGACTACTTACGTCGGCGCCAGTTCTTGCCTTACCTTCTGGTGAGGAGGGTTTTGAGGTTTACACAGATGCTTCAGGTGTTGGTTTGGGTGCGGTTTTGATGCAGCAAGGCCGGGTGGTGGCTTATGCGTCTTGCCAGCTTAAGCCCCACGAGGAGAGTTACCCGACCCACGACCTAGAGCTTGCAGCTGTGGTGTTTGCTTTGAGGATTTTGCGTCTTTACTTGTACGGAGTGAGTTTTGTAGTCCGTATCGACCACCAGAGTTTGAGGTATGTGTTTTCTCAGAGGGATCTGAATATGAGGCAGCGTCGATGGATGGAATATCTGAAGGACTATGATTTCAGCATTGAGTATAAGCCTGAAAAGGCGAATGTGGTTGCAGATGCCTTGAGTAGGAAAGCACAGATGAGTCATCTGATGCTTAGAGAGTGGCAGTTGTGGCAGTCTGCGACAGAGGGGTCTTTCAGAGTTTCGTCTAGTCGTCATCAGTTTGTGTTGGGCAATTTGTTAGCGGCTCTCGCCGTTGTGAGACAGGTTGCTGAGGCTCAGCAGGCAGATCCCGAGTTGCACAGTGTGTTGCTTCTCCCAGAGGTTGAGCTTTGTGAGGACGGGACTGTTAGGTTCCGAGATAGACTCTATGTTCCTGTTGAGGAGTCTATCAGGAGAGTCGTGCTGCAGGAGGCACATGGTTCCAGGTACTCGATTCATCCAGGGTCGACCAAAATGTATCATAGGTTGAGACGTCAGTTTTGGTGGCCTGGGATGAAGAGAGACATAGCGGCTTTTGTTGCTAGGTGTTTGGTCTGTCAGCAGGTGAAGGCCGAACATCAGCGTCCAGGAGGACTTGTGCAGCCGTTAGAGATTCTAATGTGGAAGTGGGACCATGTGACGACTGACTTTGTTTGTGGTTTGCCGAGGACAGCTGGAGGTTTTGACAGCATTTGGGTTCTTGTGACAGATTGACGAAGACTGCCAGATTCTTGCCTGTCAGGACTAGTTGGGGTGTGAGTAGGTTGGCCGCGTTGTACGTAGAGCGGATTGTTCCTTTGCATGGAGTGCCGATCTCTATTGTGTCAGACAGGGATCCTCGCTTCACTTCTGGGTTCTGGCGCAGTTTCCAGAGAGCTTTGGGGACAGAGTTAGCTTTTAGTTCCGCCTACCACCCTCAGTCAGACGGTCAGTCAGAGCGGACTATCCAGACTTTGGAGGACATGCTTAGAGCTTGCTGTTTGGAGTGGCAGGGATCGTGGACAGCTCACTTGCCGTTGGTCGAGTTTGCATATAATAATAGCTATCACTCCAGTATCGGTTTGGCACCATATGAGGCTTTGTATGGACGACCGTGTCGCACTCCTCTTGACTGGTTCGAGGTTGGCGAACGGGTTGTCACGGGGCCAGAGTTGGTTCAGCAGGTAGTTGAGGTAGTTCAGCTTGTGAGACAGAGGCTTCAGTCAGCTCAGAGTCAGCAGAAGAGTTATGCAGATCAGCGCAGACGACCGCCCGAGTTTCAGGTAGGGGACCAGGTGTTTGTCCGTGTGTCTCCTATGAAGGGAGTGGTGAGGTTTGGTAGGCGTGGAAAGTTGAGTCCTCGCTTTATTGGACCTTTCACCATTTCTGAGCGTGTCGGAGGTTTGGCGTACAAACTTGAGCTTCCGTCAGAGTTGGCAGTAGTCCACGATGTGTTTCACATGTCGATGCTTCGGAGGTACCTTTCTGACGAGTCTCACGTTCTGCAGAGTGCAGAGTGGTCTGAGGTGACTCCAGTGTTGACTGTACCAGAGTTTCCGTTGCACATTGAGGATCGCCGAGTTCAGAGGTTGAGGAACAAGGATATCCCTTTAGTTCGTGTTGCGTGGCAGCGGCACTCCGGTGGTGAGTCGACATGGGAGCGGGAGGACGAAATGCGCGAGCAGTTTCCGTACCTCTTTGGTGAGTCTTCTTTCTTTATGTTGTTTGAATTTTGAGGGCAAAATTCCTTAAGGGGGGAGGGCTGTAAGGTCTCGAGTCTTTGCGGATCCTTATTGGGTCTTTTAGAGGTTCTGTGTGGTCGGCGACAAGACCATTGTCGTTGACTTGGGGTTGACGGCCAGGGTTAGCCGTTGACTTGGTGTCAGCGTCCAGCGATGTTGACGTTTGAGGTTGAACTCAACGTCCAGAGTTGTGGACGTCAGGTCTTTGGCGGTTCTATAGGCAACCGGTGATGTTGACGTCAACTGGTCGGACCTGTTGAAATAGGGCAACCCGAGAGCATAACCCATTCTTCTCTTTTCCTCTCCTTTCCTCCACCCTTGCTTTTCTCCATTTCCTCAGCTTCTGATGATTGATCTGAGCTCGTGGGAAGGCCCTGGATCGTGTGGCGGTGCTTGATCGAGCGGGAAACGGAGGTTTTGGTGCGATTCCGCGGAGTCTTCGGGGGGTTTCGGCGCGATTAGTGGCTGTTTGGGGTTATTGAAGCGTTCTGAGGTAGGGACTTAACTCCTACAACCCTCCTTAGCAATCCAGCATGCTAATTTTGTGAATCAGTGTGAATTGTGGTTTAGGGTTGGGTTGTACCATGCCGGAATTGTGGGTGTTTTGGGCAATCTAGGTGTTTGATTGTTTAAATTGGATGTTCTGGTAGTATAGATTGATGAGAGGAAGTGTTTCCCTCCATCAGTCGAAGTTCTGTTGTGTGATTCTGCCCAATTGAACTGATTCGGTTCAGTTCTGGGTTTAGGGGACTGAAGAGCTTAACGTCCACATCTGTTGACGTTGAGATCTTCAGGGGTGATATTGACGACATGGTCGATGGCCGTTAAGTCAGGGTAAACGACATGATGAGTGCCGTTTACTTCATATTGGCGGCAATCGATATGGCCGTTAATACCCTGTGTCCCAGCAGACTTAAGTGTTGTGTTTCAAGGCGATCGACATGTGATGTCCCCCTGTTTAACATGTGGGCTAGGCTTAGAGTGTGACTCCGCCTGTGCATAGGAGTAGTTGATTTTGGCACGAGGTGTTTACTTACTGTACGGGGTTTCAGACGTTGAGTGTGTTCCGTCTGTTGTACGCACGTTGCGTTATTGTGTACCTGTTTCTGTTGTGTTACCTAGGCGTGGGTGCGACTCCGTCTAACGACTAGCGTGTGGTATCCTCCTCCGCTAGTGAGCTAGGATGCCGAGTGCGACTCTGTCCTGTGCGTACTCCTTGTGATGGTTTTGTGCCGGTCTCCGTGGAGCCCCTTCTCTACCGCTAGGGTCAAGCGTAGGGGAAAAACCGGTCATGGACCAGACGCGAGAGAGAGCGTCTGTAGTGTGCACACGTGGCTGGGGTTGAGAGCTTCTGTGGGGACGGGACGCCAAGCCACAGACCCTAGCTGAGTCCTACTTGCTGTGTGTGTGTGAGTGTGTGTTACTGAGCCGCGAGGTTTACATTTTGTGTTGTGGTGCGACGTGTACTTACATTCAGTTTTTACTTTCCGCACTTTAGTTCTGTTGCCGGTGGGGTTACTTTTCCCTACTGGGTCTCTTTTCTTGAGACTCACTCCCCTCCCTTTCAGGTGGGTCTTCGTCGACTCCCGTTCCAGGCGAGTCTAGCCACTCTGGTGTTGGTGCTCCTTAGATGCAGTGAGTAGTACTTTTTGTTGTACTTCTGTACTCTGTACCTTACTCAGACTCTGAGTTGTATATATTATGTTCATAGTGGAATTTTACTGCTTTACATGGTGTGTATCTTCTTACATATAGTCTCCTCGGACTTTCACTTCCTACCCTTCCGAGCTTGTCTCGTGGGTTAGCGGGTCAGAATTTGGGTTACTGGTTGTTACTGGTAATGCGTATTCTGGGTCGTTACACCTATTCACCCCCTCTAGGTTAGCTTGCTGCCGTACCAAAAGGGCCAACAAGTGGTATCAGAGTGAGGTTCTCTGATTAATCAAGAAGATCCAACGATCTTAGAGAAGATCCATGGCAGCTTAAGGATTTGCTGATGGTCAATCAGTCATCAGACCTCCACTCTTCGATGGAGAAGATTACCAATGCTGGAAAATGAGAATGGAATGCTTCATTCGAGGCACAGACTTTGATATGTGACAGGTAATAGAGGTAGGTAATTTTGCTGTTGTTCCTGCTGCAGGTACTACTACAATTATAGCTGCTGATAAGAATAAACTATCTTTAAACTTTAAGGCTAAGAACTACTTATGCTGTGCCTTATCTAAAAAGAAATTTAGTAGAGTGTCCGTTTATAAATCTGCTAAAGAAATGTGGGATAAACTGCAGATAACTTATGAAGGAACAGATAAAGTAAAACAAACTAGGATATATATTCATGTTTCAAAATACGAACAATTTAAAATACTTCCAAACGAAAACATTACTACTATGTATAATACATTTTCAAGTATAGTAGTAGGTTTAAATTCTCTTGGTAAAACTCTTTCTAATGAGGAAACCATTAGAAAGATACATAGGTCTTTAACTCTTTCATGGACGCCTAAAGTAACTGCTATTGAAGAAGCCCATGACTTAACCAAACTTTCTATTGATAACTTAATAGGTTCTCTCATGGCACATGAAATTAATATAGAGCGACTATCTGAAAGCTCATCAAAGAAAAAATGTATTAGTGCTCTTAAAGTTGTAGCTGCTCCTTCCACTTCTTCTTCTTCTAGTTCCAAAAATGCAGATTCTGAAGACAGTGACATAAATGATATGCTGTCCAAGCTTCAGAAAATTCTCATGAAGAAGAAAAGTGGATCAAGAAGGATTCAAAAGAAGGAGAAAAAGGAGAAAGAACCAGTCTGCTATGAATGCAGAAAATCTGGACATCTAAGACCAGACTGTCATAGACTAAAGAAGACTGGTCAACCAGAAAAGTCCAAGAAGTAGCACAAGAAATTCAAAAGAAAAGTCATGGCAGCTGCTTGGGAAAATGAAGAAGCCACAACTTCAGAATCATCTTGCTCAAATTTTGAAAAGGAGCAGGAAAGTCTAGCCCTCATGGTAGGACTAGATGAGGTACATTCTGACTTATTTTTTGATTCATACACAGATTCAGAGTCAGAGTCTGAAGACTTGGAAGAAGTCTTTAATGAACTATATGAAAAACATAAAGGTGTTGTAAAAGAATAAAAAATCTGAAAAGCAACATCACATGCTTAGATAACACCAATTCTGATATTAAATCCGAAATGGAACAATTAGAAATATAATTAAAGGAAAGTAAAGATAATAATTATCTTTAAATGAAGATCTAAAAGGCAAGAATAATGAGAAGTTAGAGCTGGAAGAAAAATTAAAAACTCTAACTGAAGAAAATGTCTATTTAAAAGAATCAGTTAGAAAATTAACTAGAGGAAAAACATCTTTAGCCCTTTGCTTAAAAAGGGTCAAAACCTAGAAATAATAAACAAGGGCCTGAATACATACCTCTGGAAAAAGGAAAACAAGCCATATTTCCAGGAAAATATCCTTTGCCAAAATTTGTAAAAGAAACCAAAATGCCTCAGAAAAAGACCCCTGAAATGAACAAACTTTATCAAATGAAATAGGTTTCTAAACATCGTGTTCTAAAGAGATATCACAAAGACAATAAGAACTGCAAAACAAATTATATTCATTGCTGCTCTCATTACAATAAATTAGGACACACAGTAAATACCTGCACAACAAGGCACCAAGTATGGATTCCGAAAGGACATTTTTAGGCATCTAACCATCAAGGACCCAAAAAGATTTGGGTGCCTACTTCTGAATAAGTTGTTTGCAGGATAGTCTTGGAGCATCAGGAACAAAGGATGCTCAAGGCATTGGTGACTGCGAGCTCTTTATCCAACTCATATCTGAAGAGAGAGTAGTCATTAATTTATTTTTAAATTTCAGTATTACTAACAACTATTTGCAAGTCTCATGCAGGTGGAGTCTCTCATTCAGGGGGAGCACAGACTAAGGAGGAGTTATTCATTAATGTCAATCATTGTTGAACCCCTCAATGGTAAGAAATTTTCAAAGGGGAGTGATGTATGGTAAGATCCTTCCTTTTTGGTTAGTGACAAAAAGAGGGAGGGTATGCATTATCTATGAATTTTCTATATTTTTATGCTTTAAGTATTTTTGTCAGAAAATTCTCATAAATTTTGTCATCACCAAAAGGGGGAGATTGTTGAACCACTCTATATTTTACCCTTATATTTTGGTGATAACAAATTTATGATTAATTAAATATATTCAATATTATGTTTTTCTCAATAAATATAAATTTATGTGATTAATTAAAATTAATATATTTAATACCATGTTTTTCTAATAATAATTAAATATCATATTTTTCTAATAAATATAATTTTATGACATTATTGATGTGTGATTTACACTAAAAAGCTAAATCGATGTCCATTCAATATACATCGATTTCTGTTCACAATGTGCCACATCGATTTGCTTGAAACATGGATTTACTCTCACATCGATTTGCTTTCATAAGGATTTGATAAGTGAAACATCGATTTGGTCTCATAAGGATTTGATAAGTGAAACATGGATTTGCTCTCACATCGATTTGCTCTCATAGGATTTGATAAGTGAAACATGGATTTGCTCAAATGGATTTGCTTCAAACATGGATTTGCTTCTCACATGGATTTCATAAGTGAAACATGGATTCCCTTGTAAAACATGGATTTCACTTAAACATCGATTTCCTTATATTTCAAAATATTTTTTTGGCATCTAATGAAAAGTCAAATATATTTCTGACAGAAGATGTCTTTTATCTTTCCAGATCTTTTCTCTCTTGTCAAACAAAAAGAGCTTACCTACCACTTCTGGGAGACAATAGGAAACATAGAGGTATGAACCTTTTTGATAGAAACACTCTTTTATCTAAACACTTTCTTCTATGCTTGCAGACCTCGTAGACCATAAAATATCAGAAGAAAGAGAAGATGAGCAACGGCTAGAACTCCAACGGATTTGTTCAAAGCTGCTCATATAAAAGATGAAGTAAGGCTGAAGAACAAATGTGAGCTTTCCTGAAGAACTTAAAAAGAGTGTACATCTAGTAAAGAACCAAAAACTCCACATACACTCAAAGGAAAAGAGAGAAAGAGCCCGAGCCCAAGAAGAAGTGTTCAAGCATCTGAAGCCCTCAAGCTTCAAGCTCCTTCTCCTCTCTTCATTCTCTCTGTGTGCATCTTTGTAATCTGGGGAGAGAGTCTTTTCACTGAGAGTTTTCTTGTAGTTGGTGTTCATCTGTTCCAACTCTTAACTTTGTTCTTTATTTTCTAAGAAAGATTTCTGTTCAGCTGTAGGACTGTATATAGTGTAGAACCTAGCTAGGGGTTTGTGTCTAGCAAAACCACACTGGAGTTTGTACCAGGAGGTTGGCTTCTTGACCTGTAAAAGAAGTGGGCTGCTTCTTGCCCGGGAAAGAGAAGAAGACCAGCTGGGGTGCTGGGTGTTGTATTGTCCTTGAGGGGGACTGTACCCTTGGTTAGTAAAATCCCAAGAGGTTGCTTAGGGACTGGACGTAGGACATCCATGTGGGAAGGGCCGAACCAGGACAAATTCCTTGTGTCCTCTGTGTGATTGTTTATTTGCTTCTGCACTGCTACTCTAAACTAACCAAACTTTCAAGTTATAATTTTCTGTGTTTAAGCTTCTATTTCAGATTTCATAAAAACCTATTCACCCCCCCTCTAGGTTAGCTTGCTGCCGTACCAAATGGGCCAACACTTCTGCCATGGAGGTCTTGGTTCACACACTCCCTACTAAGAAAATCCACTCTTCTTTAAATTTCTCGACCGAATAGTCTGGCCTATATTCTCCATCACTTCTCTATTCAAATCAATATTGTAGTGCCTAAAAATTCTTGTCAACAAATGAGCATAAGGTAGGGACACATTTAACTTGATCTTCCTGTCCTATATCATCTCTGCTGCAAATCTCATCCTTTCTATAATTACTTGGGCCATATTTATATCTTGATTTTGAATTGCCCAGAACATCATATCCGAATCGCCCTTAGGGCAAGTTGAAAAAGTGGCACTCCTGGGCACTAGAATCTAGCATACTATGAAGTGGAGGATTCTATTGAATGCATTCAGTAGATTGATGTCTATCTTTCCATCCTTTAATTTGTATTCTGTTCCGATAATGCCTAACCCTTTGGCCTGAATATCCACACTGTCTACCCCACTGCGACTGACGGTAGACACTACAAATAAACTCTCCAGAAGATCATAAGTAATATGAATAGGAGTACCTTTTACTAAGGCGATAGGGACCCATCTTCTTCCACCTTCAGGCATGTGTAGAATGCCTTGACTAGGTACTAATAACTTGTTTCTGAAACGGTTACCATTCTTGTCCATTTCATCCTTTCGATAGCATCCACGATACTGTGCATCCCATTCTTCTCCAAATCTACGATGTCTACTGCCTTGTTGCCGCATAGCTTGATCTTTACTGTTGAGAACCTTTCCTGCTGATCCGCTGTGTGGAAGACGATGTTGTAACCACCAACGTGCCAGAGCTCCCAGAAGCGTCCATGGAAATGAACAAGGAAAATTTCTGAGGATTGTGGGAATGAATGGAACATAAGCCCTCAAGAAATCTTGGTGGGATCATAGAAATCCTTTGAGATCACACAGAGAGGGGTCTGGAATCGATAGGGTTTATCGCTCCAGACAAGTCGAAAGAGAAGAGAGAGAAAGATGAAGTCGATATGGCATGGATTTCGCACTATAATGGCAGGACATAAAGGTGCTTTTTGAAACGTCAGAGAATTAAATGAGGATAACGACAAACGATGAGAAGATAATGGAAACAATAAAGAATTCATCCCGAAAAGTCATAGCATTTTAGGACGCAAGCAATAAGGAATTTTCTTTATTTTAGGGGAGAGAGAAAACAATATTCTAAAATTTTATTATTTCAGTTATATACAAACATATCTATTACAAATTGCACATGCCTAATTCCCTTCTAAGAGACGTAAATCTCTCTTTAGGTAAGGCTTTTGTAAAGATATCTGCTAACTGATTTAAAGTATCTATAAAAGAAATGTTTATATTACCATTAGCCACATGATCTCTAATAAAATGATATCTAACCTCTATGTGTTTCGTTCTGGAGTGCTGGACTAGATTTTTGGTGAGATTAATTGCACTTGTGTTGTCGCACTGCAATGGGATGGTCTTGATGTGCAATCCATAGTCTTCAAGTTGTTGTTTTATCCATAAATGTTGAGCGCAACAGCTCTCAGAAGCTACGTACTCAGCTTCAGCTGTTGACAGTGCTACTAAATTTTACTTCTTTGAAGACTATGAGATCAAGCATCCTGCAAGAAATTGACAACCACCACTGGTGCTCTTTCTATCTACATTGCATCCAACATAGTCAGCATCAGAATATCCAACTAAACTTATTTCACATGATTTTAGATACCATAAACCTAGATCATGAGTTTTAGCTAAATATCTAAAAATTCTTTTGACAGAAATTAAGTGGGATCCTTTGGGATCAGCCTGATACCTTGCACACATGCATACACTAAATAAAATATCAGGTCTACTAACTGTCAAGTAAAGTAGTGATCCTATCATACCTCTATAAAGTTTTTGATCAACCTTTTTACCTTCTTTATCACTGTCTAACCTAGTGGATGTGCTCATTGGAGTGGACAGTGATTTTGCATTGACAAACCCGATATTCTTCAATAATTCTTTGGTATATTATTCTTGACAGATATGTGTACCTTCTTTGCCTTGCTTGATTTATAGTCCAAGAAAATAGTTGAGTTCACCCATCATGCTCATCTCAAATTCTCCGTGCATAAGCTTTCCAAAGTACTTGCACAAGGATTCATCAGTAGATCCAAATATTATATCATCTACATAAATTTATACAAGTAAAATACTTTTGACTTTTGATTTAATAAATAATGTACTATCTACCTATCCTCTGATAAAACCATGGTTTAATAAAATGCACTAAACCTTTCATACCATGCTCTAGGTGCTTACTTTAAACCATATAATGTTTTATGTAATTTAAAAACATGATTTGGAAAATCCACATCATCAAAACCAGGAGCTTGTTCTACATAGACTTCCTCCATTATATATCCATTCAAAAATGCGGATTTTACATCCATTTGAAAAAGTTTTAAATCCAACGCACATGCATAAGCAAGTAACATTCGAATAGCTTCCAGTCTAGCCATTGGTGAATAGGTTTCATCAAAATCTATGCCTTCCTCTTGGGAATAGCCTTGAGCAATCAGTTTAGCCTTGTTTCTAGTTATAACACCAGCTTCATCCAATTTGTTCCTGAACACCCATTTGGTGCCAATCACAGGATGATCTGATGGTCTCAGAACAAGGGACCAAACTTGGTTTCTCTTGAAATGATTAAGTTCATCTTGCATGGCTAGAATCCAAGATTCATCAGACAGTTCATCATTGACTGTCTTTGGCTCAATTTGAGATACAAATGGTAAATAATCACAAGGGATAACATTACCTCTAGTTCTTACCCCAACCGATGGATCTCCAATGATGTTGTCCTTTGGGTGATTCTTCATGTATCTCCATTCCTTTGGAAGATCATCATGTGTAATTTCCTTTGTTGTAGTTCTTCCAAGGGTGGATCTTCATTATCATTGATTGTTGTATCTTTTAGCTTCTTGGTTAAATTTTCTGCATTTTCATCATCACTATCTACTTCCTTTCTTAAGGAAGGGTTAGATTCATAAAAAATAACATGAACAGTTTGTTCAATTAATAAACTATGGCCTTCGGGTTTAGAAGCATACCCCATAAAGATTCCTTCATCAGATTTGAAATCCAACTTACCTATATCTCTCTTACCATCATTGTGGATAGAGCATGGACATCCAAACGTTCTGAAGTGGCTGATCTTGGGCTTCCTTTGCTTGTACAGTTCATAATTAGTTTTCTTTAGAATTGGCTTGATCATCACTCTATTTATGATATAGCATGCTGTGTGAATTGCTTATGCCCATAAATATCTTGGAATTATTTTGATAGCATTGTTCTGGCCATATCCAATAAGGTTCTATTCTTCCTCTCAGCTACTCCATTTTGTTGAGGTGTCCTTGGTGCTGAGAAGTTGTACTCAATACTTTGATCATCACAAAATTCTGTAAATTTTTCATTTTGGAATTCTCCTCCATGATCTGAGCGAATACTTATTATGCTGAACTTCTTATCCTTTTGAACTAACTTACTGAACTTCACAAAACTTTCGAAGGTATCATCTTTATGCTCTAAGAAGACACCCATGTAAATCTTGAGTAATCATCTACTATTACAAATCCAAAATTCTTTCCTCCAAGACTTGTAATTCTCATTGGTCCAATCAGATCCATATGAAGTAATTTCAATGGTTTGGAGGTAGTTACCACTGTCTTTGATTTGAAAGAGGATTTCGCATGCTTCCCTTTTGCACATGGTTTACATACACCTTCTATTCTTTAGTTGATCTTGGGCAGACCTTCCACTAGATTTCTTTTGATGAGCTTTCTAATTCCATCCAAGCTGCAGTGACCTAATCTCCTGTGCCATAATTCAGCAATTTGATCTTTATTTGATGCAAGACACACAACTTGATCCTTTAATTCTTCTAGGTGCAATACATAAAAATTCTTTTCTTTGCTGGCTTTGAAGACAGTTGCACCATCCTTCATGATTAGGCATTTAGACTCTTGAAACTTGATTTGGTGACCCTTGTCACACAGCTGGCTGATACTTATGAGATTGTGCTTGAGTCCTTTTACACATAAAACGTCTTCTATGAGGGTTCTATCTTGGCTTCCAATTGATCCACAGTCGATCACTGAATCTTTTCCATTATTGCCATCGATCACTATTCCTTCTTCATCTTTGATGTACGAAAATAGTCTTCTGTTGCCTATCATGTGCCTTGAACACCCGCTATCCAGGTACCACTTAGATGCTCTAAGACTTCCCTGTAATAAATCACTTAAGATTTAGGTACCCAAGTTCTTTTGGGTCCTCGCTGGTTAGTTTTCTCATTTTTCCTTTTAGGAATCCATTTTAAGTGTTTAGTTATACAAGTTATTTTGGTGTGTCCTAATTTATTGCAATGACTACAACATGATATATTATTTACTATTTTAATTAGTTTGTATTTAATGTTATATTTATAATCAATATTTTGTTTAGCGACAAATTTTGGAGTTGGGTATATTTTAGGATGAATGATTGTTTCTTTATTGTCAGGTGGAATATATCGTAAACCATGTTTTTTCTTACCCGATCTTCTAGCTCCTTTTAGTATTAGAGATGATTTACCATTTGTGAAATTTTCAATTGTATTAGATAGATATTCATTGTCTTTTGTTAGTGTGTCTACTTCTCTTTTAAGTTTGATTATGGTTTCCTGGTTTTCCAGGTTAGTTATCTGTTCATTTTAACTTTTAGATCTTCACATTATAATTCATTTCTTCTTTTAAGTTCAGAGATTTGTTTTTCTAGTTGTTCAGTTTCAGATTTTAGATCTAAATTGGTGTTTTCTAGGCATGCATGATTTTTCTTGGTGATTTTTAATAGCATACATACATCTTTATACTTACTATATAATTCATTAAACGCGTCTTCTAGACTATCAGAATCAGACTCATTGCATGAAGTAAAAGATGAGTCAGAAGTTACCTTTTCATTAGTGTTTGCCATGAACGCCATGTTGGATTTTTCTTCTTCTTCATCACTGGAGCTTGACTCACTGTCTGAGTCACTCTCGTTGTTCCATGCAACTGCCATGGCTTTCTTTTTATACCTTCTGAACTTCTTTGAGTTGTCCTTCTTCTTAAACTCAGTCTTCTTCAGCTTTGGACAGTCTGCCTTGATGTGTCCAGGCTTCTTACATTTGTAGCATGTAGGTTCTGACTTCTTAACATCTTTTCCTTCAGGTTTCTTGAAGTCTTTCCCTTTCTTGAAGAACTTTCTCCCCGACTGAAATTTTTTCTTGGCCAGTATGTGCTGTAGTCTTCTGGACATAAGAGCTTCTTCATCTTCACTGTCCTCATTACTTCCTTCGTCTTCTGATTCTTCTTCAGAGCTACCTTCTGTAGCTTTTAGTGCGTTACTGTGCTTCTTCCTGCTGGAGGATTCTCCAAGCCTCTCCATGTTTATCTCATGGGCCATTAGTGACCCAATGAGCGTCTCAAGTAACATCCTTTTTAGATCATTGGCTTCTTCTATGGCTGTCACCTTTGGAGTCCATGAAGCTGGTAGAGATCTCAGTATCTTTCTCACCATATCTCCGATCTCATAGGTTTTTCCAAGCCCAGCTAATCCATTTGTGATGTCAGTGAATCTGCTGTACATTTGTGTAATGGATTCTCCTGATTGCATTTGAAAATTTTCATATTGGGCTACCAAGATGTCTATCCTTGTTTCTCTTACCTTATCGGTTCCTTCATATGTGATTCTGAGTTTCTCCCACATCTCCATAGCAGATATACACGCTGAGATCCTATTGAACTCTTTCTTGCTCGGTGGACAGCATAGTATGTAAGGTTGCGGAATTCCCTATATGGTAATCTAGAAGGGGGGTTGAATAGATTACTGTCAATTAAAAAGTTCTTACCACCTTCTTTTCACGAAGACACAAACTGTGAAAACTGTAACAGAGTTTAAGCTAAACTTTGATGTGTGTAACTTGACAATAGATAGAGAAACAATCTATCAGACGTGTGTAGAGACACTGTGCCTACCAAACATCTAACGTAGGAACGTTCAAACCATAGGACATAGAGTTTTACGTGGTTCGGAGTACACAACTTGTGTATCCTACGTCCACGGTCCACACACACATGCAGAAAAGACTGCTTATGAGCTAGTTCAACGACTACAACTCACACACACGAGTTGTCTGATGTGAAACCACGATCAGAACAACACAAGCCATGTGAATCAAGCACAAGGTGTGACGGCCCTCATTACACCGGTACGGTTATACCAACCCACGTCGGTATAGCGAGAGTGTGAGACACCAAATTTTTATTCTCTTTATATATATGTATGTATGGGAATGGTGTGTTGGGTGTTCGGTTGTTGTGTGCTTAGCATGCGTAGTTCATTGTGCCTACTATAAGTTTTATCCTTCTTTTGAACATGAGCATGTGCGAATATCTATATATGTATACATAGGTGTATATGATGATTAATGTGGAAGTGAACAATTAGCTAATTAGAGGTGTATTATGAATACCAAGAATCTCTGACTAGGATACTTGAATAATACTATGCGTGTGCTATCTAAATATTGAAGAATATCCTATACTACCTATTTCATGGAATTTTGTATGGGAGTGTATGAAGTACATATGTGTATGTACGTATGTATGTTATCTTGTGCGTGTGACAATTGTATACCTAATTCTACATGCATAACACCTTGGTGTATTTGTGTATGCATGTGTATGATTAGTTGTAAGCGTTGCTCATTTGCATGGTTTAGCTAATGTGAATATTGTACTTCGTACATTGCATATGCATAAAGAGTTCAAGCATGGTAGGTGTAATTAGTGGTTTATATTGAAATTCTATACTCCTCAAGAATAACATGCATGTATTTTTATGATATTTAGGTGAGAATAGTCAATTGGCTAAATTATGCATATAGTACATATTAAGGAATCCTATGCATATAGTACTTAAGCAATGTTAGGTAAAGTTGTGTAAGTTAATCTAATTACCGGTGCGCATGTTGTATCCATCTATTCCAAGCATAATGTACATAAGTATGCTACACCCGTGTGTGTATACTATATATATGTCAAATCAAGTGTGTGTGTGCAAGGACTATTTTATCGAATAGATATTCCTAGCTAACATAATTCATATCACCTCCTAATGATTGTGAAGCCCTCATAATTCTTGTCATTTACTTTGCCGGGTGTTGAGTCACACTTATGTAAAACATCATGTACGCATAGGTAGATATCTACGTACATCTATCTTAGTGTATTTATGTATGCTTGTGTATGCCTAGGTATGAATGATATTGATTGCCTGGTATGGTAATATACATGTTACACCTTATACATTGTACGTATATATATAGAGTAAGCATAGTTTCTGCATGTTTTAAGTTCTGGCCGAAGGGCCAATCAGTGTCAATGTGTTTATATTAAATATAAATAAGGTATGTATTGCATGGTGATAGTATGGATATAATACCGTATACATATTGCATGTATATAAGCTTGGTATGCGTGGTTTTCTGCATAATTTAGGGTTCTGGCCGAAGGCACCTTGGCGTCAAGCCCAGGCCGTTGAGCCAGTGTCAGCGTCCAGACATGGACGCCAACACTAACTCCGGCGTCCAGCGATATGGACGTCAATCTCTCTGGCCTGCATGCGCAGCAGAGCTGCAAGCTTCTGAAACAAGGCAAGCCAACCATTGGGGGATGTCCCCCAACGACTCTGAAGGGTGTCCTATCACCCTAGTGAGTGGGAGAGAGACTCCCTTAAGTCTGAACCCGAAATGGCTCTCCCCACTCTTTCCCTTCACCCTTGCAAGAGGAGAAATAGAGAAAGAAAAACCCTAGAGAAAGTCTGTGAGAAAAACCCCTTTTAGCACCCACAATCCGACCCCCTGGAGGTTGATCCGGCCATCTACTGCGACAAGAAGGAAGCTGGAGCAAAGGAGAAGGCCTCCCCATCGCCCCCTTGCTGTAGAGCTCATCCAAGAACCCGGAGGAAGGTGATCTTGGAGGCCATCCTGCAACTTCTTGGGACTGCCCAAGGAGGTCTTCACCGAGCCCTAGATCCCTTGGAGGAATTGTGAAAGGCAAGTGACCTATCTATGGTGTCCCCGTATGAGTCTAGGTGGGTTTTGCTATTTTTATGGATTTTTCCTCGAGTCCTAGACCCTCCCATTCACCCAAGTTTCAGAGCTCGGGTCTGTGTTTCTGCACAGACCTGATTCGACGGCAAGGTCCTGGACGCCTGTGATGAGCTTGGCGTCCATCGGCCATGCCGCTGACCCTGAGTCAGCGGCCAGAGACCGCCGCTAGTTCCTCTGGACAGAACAGTGAGCTGTTCTGTCCTCCTTATGCATTAATTTCGGTATATTTTCGTGATGAGGATATATGGTAAACCTTATACTCTATGTATATCGTTAGTTGTGATGTGTGGATGAATGTGGTGTGATGGTGAATGTGGGATAATGGTATCTTTTAAACTTGAGCATGACTTGTAGATAATCTTGCAAATCCTTGTTCATGATTTGAATTAGTATGAATGCCTTGGTTTTAGTCTAATCATGAAGATCAGTGGGTCAGCATCTGTGTTGCAAATTTTGGTTACTTATCCATGCTTGTGCAATTTGTAAATAAGCTCGGTTCGGTAAAAATAAAAGCATGCAAGAATGGTTTGTAGGGTTCAATCCATAGATGTATGAATTAGGGTAATTTTGTATCCTAAATTCCTGCATATGTTAGTAGCTTATGTTTAAACAGCAAGTGGCTAAATTACAAGACGTGTTAAACCCCATGTTAACTTAAGTTACTAATAGCATGCTAAATATGTGTCTATTTTTTGTAAATTCTATTTAGCTCAGAAAAATCTGAAAATTTGAGTGTATGATCTTGAACCCGAAAACAGCATGTGGTTAAAATTTCAGGTCATTTGGATAGTAAATAAGAAGTTATGTTTTTCATGTGAATTGTGATAATCCACGTATACTATCGAAATGTGATTAGTCATTGTCTAAAACCAACTTGATTGGTGAATTTACTGTGTTAAACTCCTGAAATCTGTAGTAGCATGATTAGGAGAAAAACAAAGACACATTGTGCATGAGAAAAAAGGAGATGTGAGTGTTATGTGTAAAAAACATGTTAAAACTCGGTATGGGTAAAGTGTAAAAGTTGTGCCTATGTGACACTGCTACCCTAGAGGCATCGGGAGCCGTATATAGAAAAGTCCCTATAGAAGGCTCCATGTGATATAAGTTTGCCAAAGGCATTGGGAAAACCCGGAGGTGGACAAGTACCACTAGGGTGGAGAGGGCTTCTCCCGGTCTGCGCAGTTACCAAGATTCACCGCTGTATTGCCTAGGTGGTGAGTATGTGTATGAGTTGTGTCATGTTTGTGTTATGAGTTGTGTTGAGAGCTGTGCTAAGGAATGAGCACGAGCTATGAGATATTTGTTAGTGTCCTCTACTGGTGGTTAGGACTATGTGTCATGGCAAATCGTTTAAGTAATGAAAAATGAATAAAGTGTGAATTATGTGATCATGGCACGTGGTAAGTGCCCAAGATGCACGTGGTAAGTGCAATCGACGTGATATGTGATAAGTGAAAGTGGTAGAGAAAGTGATGTGGAAATGAGTAAATTGTGTAAGTGTGAACATGTGTACATGTCAAATGTGTAAAAACGAACAATGTGAATGAGTAAGTATGCAATCATGTGAAACTGAAAATGCGAGAATATGTTATTGAAACCCATGTGAGACACAAATCTGAAATCATGTGAAATCAGTGAATTTATGTTATTATCATCATGTTATTATGTGCAAAGATGTCTAGGATCCATGTTAGGGATAATTGGTGAAAACGGGTACAAGATAGCATGATTGTTTGTTCACATGATATGTTTTAAGCAACATTGTAGCTCTCATGTGTAGATTTATAGCCATTGAATCATGTGAAATCAGCAACCTAAAGCATGTAGAAATGTCCATGTATTTGTCTAAAAAACATGTAAGATCTATGCTAGGTGTTGTTCCTTTCATGCGTGCACAATGTTCATGTTAGTAGCTCTCATGTCTTGGTTCTTTAAAGACAGTTTCATAAGTAAATGAATAGAGAGCATGTGATAGGTAAATTTATTCCTACAAAATCTGAAAGCATGATCCATGTATAAACTTGTAAAACTTTCATGATAGGTTGAAACCTCGGAAATGACTAGTATGCCATGTTTTGAAAATTTTAATGTGCATGTTAAAACCCCTATGACTATACGTGTATGTTAGGGGTAGTGTTGCTGCTGAGTCTTGGACTCACTCTGTTTCGGCGTACAGGTGACAGGTATCGTGCACTAGAAGGAAGCGTGACGAGGATAATCATATAGAGGGCTATTTTGGGAGCTGTTACCAGTTGTACTTTTCTTTTGCACAAAAGGATTATTGTATGGACAATCTTGGGATTGTAGTTCTCTTTATTTTGTATTAATGTGGACATTGTCTTTCCAATTCGCTATTTAGATTGTGGAATGTGTGTGGTGACGGGTTAAGAGTTGAGTTGTTATTTTATTCCGTTGTACACTATTGCTATCCAGGTACATATCACCTATTGACTAGTGTTGGGTACATGTCCCATGTGACGACGCCCTTTTTACCGATGGGGATTGGTATAATCGTACCGGTATGAAGAGGGTCGTTACAGAGAGTCCTCACAGTGGGACATTTACCCAACGATACGTACAGCTGAGATACACGCGAATATACAACATAGTAGCGGAAGTAAAAGACAACAGTCTCCATTCATTCATCATCCACATTAAACATACATGCAATTCGCAATTAACATAAAAGGAACTAAAGTTCACATAAATTAAATTGCTGAAATGGAAAATACATAATGTCCACATTTTTACATCCTTTGTTCAATTACATACTTATGAAACACACAATCTCAAGAAAACTCCAAAGCTAGCTAATCTCCGCGCTCGGAGTCTGTCTCTGCTGCCTCCTCCAAAGGTGCCACGTCACCAACTACACATGTACGCCGAAGCAAGGAGTGAGTCCAAGGACTCAGCAAGCAACGCTACTCATGATATACACGTACAAGTCCTAGTAATTTCTACATGCACATTTACAATTTGCAACACATAGCATGCTAGTCAATTCAAGTTTCAACCTATCATGAAAGTTTTACAATCTTATACATGAATCATGCTTTCAGATTTCTAACATAAAATTCACCTATCACATGCTCTCTATTCAATTTACTCATGACACCTTAATCTTTAAAGAGCTAAAACATGAGAGTTATCAACATGAACATCATACACACATGAAAGGGGAACACCACTAGCATGGATTTCATATATCCTTAAGTACATACATAACCTTTTCACATGCTTTAAGTTGCTGATTTCACATGGCTTAACGGCTGTAAACCTATACTGAAAGCTACAATGTGACATAAAACATATCATGTGTTCAAACTATCATGTTATCTTTCGCCCGTTTTCACCAATTATCCCTAATATGGATTCTAAACATCTTTGCACATAATAACATGATGATAATAACATAAATTCACTGATTTCGCATGATTTCAGATTTATCTCACATGGTTTTCAATAACATATTCTCACATTTTTAACTTCACATTCTCTTTACACAAGTTTCCTCTTTCACATGGTTCACTTTACACATGCACAGTCACATTATCACTTACACATTTACACATGGACACATACACATTACACATTTCACATTACACATTTTTGGTGCCGTGACACATAGTCCAACCACCAAGAAGGACATATACACATCACATTACACATAGACGCCATCTAGGCATTCCAATGGCGACTCTTGGACTGCGCAGACCGGGAGAACAAGTCTCCACCCTAACCAGTGGTATTTGTCCACCTCCAGGATTTCCCCCTAATGCCCTTAGGGTCACTTACACATTGAACTTTCTCAGGAGGACTTTTCCCTGATACAGCTCCACTGCCCTCTACAGAAGCAGTGTCACATTGGCACAGTTACACATTTATACATTTACCGTTTTACACATGGTTTGACACTTCACACTTTTTATCACATTCACTTTCTTACTCACATGAATATCTCTGTTTTTTTTTTTCTAACATGGTACTACAGAATTTCAGGAGTTTAACACACAGAAATTTTCACTAATTAAGTTGGTTTTAGACAATAACTAATCACATTACGACAATATACGTAGATTATCACATTTCACATGAAAATACATAACTTTTTATTTACTGATCCAAATGACCTAAAATTTTAACCACATTGCTTTTCGGGTTCAAGATCATACACTCAAATTTTCAGATTTTTCTGAGCTAAATAGAATTTACAGAAAATAAAACACCTATTTAGCATACTATTCACAACTTAAGTTAGCATAGGGTTTAACATATCCTGCAAATTGCCACTTACTGTTTTAAACAGAGGCTACTAATATTGCATGATTTGAGAATACAAAATTACCCTAAATCATACATCTATGGATTTCACCACAACCATTCTTGCATGCTTTTATTTTACCGAGCCGGATTCATTAGCAATTTACACAAGCATGGATAATTTACCAAAATTGCAAACACATATATTGACCCACTAATCTTCATGATCAAACCAAAACCAAGACATTCATACTAATCCTAATCATGAACAAGGATTTGAAGATTATCTACAAGTCATGCTCACAAGTTTAAAGGGGTACAATTATCCTACATTTACCATCACGCATCACACTCATTCGCACACCACAATTGATAAAATACATAGAGTATAGAATTACCATATATCCTCATCACGGAAAACATACCGAAATTAATGTATAAGAAGGGCAGAACAGCTCACTGTTCTGTCCAGAAGAACTTGGCGGTGGTCTCTGGCCGCTGACTCAGAGTCAGCGACAGGGCCGATGGACGCCAAGCATGATCTGGGCGTCCAGGGACCTTGCCGTCAAGCCAGGTCTGTGCAGAAACACAGACCCGAGCTCTCAAACTTGGTGAATGGGAGGGTCTAGGACTCGAGGAAAAATCCATAAAAAGATAGAAACGACCTAGACACATACGGGAATACCATGGATAGGTCACTTGCCTTTCAAAAATTCTTCCAAAGGATTTAGGGCTCCGTGAAGCTCTCCTTGGGCTGTCCCAAGAAGTGCAGAAGTCCCTCTAAAAGATCTCTCCTCCGGGCTCCTGGATGATCTCCACGCCAAGGGGATGTCGGGGAAGCCTCCTCCTTGATCCAGCTACCTTCTTGAAGCAGTGGAACGCCGGATCAAGCTCCAGGGGGTCGGATCTGTGGGTGCCAAGAGGGGTTTTTCTCACAGACTTTCTCTAGGTTTTCTTTCTCACTTTCTCTCCTCTTGCAAGGTGAAGGGAGAAGTGGGGAGAGCCATTTCGGGTTCAGACCTAAGAGAGTCTCTCTCCTACTCACCAGGCCGATTTGACAGCCTTTAGAGCCGTTGGGGACAACCCCCAATGGTTGGCTTGCCTTGTTTCAGAAGCTTGCAGCTCTGCTGCGCATGCAGGCCAGAGAGATTGGCGTCCATATCGCTGGACGCCCGGATTAGTATCGGCGTCCAGGTCTGGACGCTGACACCACCTCAGCGGCCAGGGGTTGACGCCAAGGGGCCTTCGGCCAGAATTCTAAAATATGCAGAAAACCATGCATACCGAGCATATATACATGCAATACGTATACGGTATTATATCCATACTATCACCATGCAATACGTACATTATTTATATTTAATATAAACACATGCACACGTACTCGTACTAATTAATACGTACGTAAATATGTACATACATACACAAACACAATATACACACATAATCACAAATAATGCGGCGGAAATTCGAGGGCCTTACACCCTCTCCCCCTTAAAGAAACTTCGTCCTCGAAGTTAGAACGATACTACTATCAACAAAAGGGGATACTTCTTCATCGCATCCTCAAGCTCCCACGTAGCCTCCTCACGTGAGAAGTTCCGCCATAGAACTTTCACTGACGCAATACTCTTGTTTCGGAGGTGCTGAACCTTCTGGTCAAGAATGGCTATGGGTTGCTCGACATACGAAAGATCTGGCTGGATCTCCACGGGCTCATGACTAATCACATGAGACGGATCTCGGACATACTTCCTGAGCATAGATACGTGGAATACCGTGTGAACGCTAGCCAAAGCTGGGGGTAAAGCTAGCTCGTACGCCACGCTGCCCAAACGTCTGAGAATCTCATATGGGCCAATGAATCTAGGGCTTAGCTTGCTATGCCTGCCAAATCTGACAACTCCACGAGTAGGCGATATCTTCAAGAAGACATGATCGCCAACCTCGAACTTCAAATCCTTTCTTCTGTTGTCGGCATAACTCTTCTGCCTATCCTGTGCCGCAACAAGCCTTTTCCTGATAAGCTGAATCTTATCCGAAGTTTCCTGAACCTAACTCCGGTCCGATCAACTGCCTATCACCAGTCTCCTCCCAACATAAAGGAGATCTGCAGGGCTACCATACAACGCCTCGAATGGAGCCATACCAATACTAGCATGAAAGCTGTGTTGTATGCGAACTCCACAAGAGGTAAATGACGCTCCCAATCATCCTTCCAATCCAGAACACACGCTCTCAACATATCCTCGAGCGTCTGGATAGTCCTCTCGGACTGTCCATCGGTCTGGGGATGAAACGCCGAACTGAGCTTAAGCTCCGAACCTAACGCATCCTGAAGACCTTCCACAATCTCGAAGTGAATCTCGGATCTCGATCCGAAATGATCGACTTCGGCACACCATGCAATCTAACGATACCGCTAACATACAGTCTAGCTAAACTCTCCACTGACTGCTTCTTCTTCATAGGCAAGAAATGAGCAGTCTTCGAGAATCTATCTACAACTACCCAAATCGAGTCATTGCCCCTTCTAGATCGAGGCAAACCCGAAACGAAGTCCATAGTGATAGCTTCCCACTTCCGCACTGGGATATCCATCCTCTGCATAAGGCGGATGGTCGTCGCTGCCGCTCGGCTTTCACTTACTGACATACTAGACATCTAGACACATAATCGCAACATCCTTCTTCATGTCGGACCACCCCAAAATGATCTCTTCAGGTCTTGATACATCTTAGTGTTACCCGGATGAATAGAGAATCGCGATCTATGAGCCTCCGCTAAAACATGCTCACAAACATCTACTACATCAGGGACACAAACACGGTGCTGAAATCTAATCACACCGTCCTCATCACGAGCAATGCCCGCCTTACCCACTAACTCTAACAATCTAGGGTCGGCTTCTGCTACTCAATCACCTCATCCAAGACTGAGGATCTAAGGGATAGTGAGCTACAAAAGCCTAACACAACGACGGCTCTAACTCGGTCATAGAGCATGCTGCATCCTCCAACATCTTCCAATCCTGCTGGAGCGAAGACCTAGAGCATCTGCTACGACGTTCGCCTTTCCAGGATGATACTGAAGGTCGAAGTCATAGTCCTTCAAGAACTCAATCCATCTCCTCTGCCTCAGTTTAATTCCTTTGGGAGAAAAAGATTTCAAGCTCTTGTGGTCGGTAAACACCTCAAATCTGACATCATAAAGATAGTGCCTCCAGATCTTTAGTGCATGAACCACTGCTGCGAGCTCCAAATCATGAGTCGGATAGTTCCTCTCATGCTCCTTCAACTGACGAGAAGCATAAGCCACTACCCTTTCTTACTGCATGAGCACACAGCCTAAACCAATCTGAGATGCATCCGTATAAAGGCAAAGCCTTCTAGACCACTAGGCAATACCAATACCGGAGCAGAAGTAAGCTTAGCCTTCAATAGCTGAAAGCTACGCTCACATGCCTCAGACCATACGAACTTCTCACCCTTTCTGTCAGCTTTGTCAAAGGGGCGGCGATGGATGAGAAACCCTCAATGAATCGCCGATAGTAACCAGCTAACCCAAGGAAACTACGAATCTCCGAAGGGGTCCTGGAATCTCCCAACCCATAACTGCCTGGACTTTTACTGGATCAACAGCTACACCAGCGCCAGAGATAACATGCCCGAGAAAGTGAACTCGCGCAACCAGAACTCGCACTTGCTGAACTTCGCATATAGCTTGTGCTCACGAGAACCTCTAAGACTACCTCAAATGCTGACGGTGTGGCCTCATCCAGAGAATAGACCAACACGTCGTCAATAAACATAACAACAAAGCTATCTAAATACGGCTAAACACCCGGTTCATGAGATCCATGAACGCTGCAGGGGCGTTGGTCAATCCGAAAGGAAGAACCAAAAACTCATAATGTCCATAACGGGTTCTAAATGCGTCTTGGACACATCCTCACTCCGAATTCTCAACTGATGATAACAGATCGCAAGTCAATCTTGGAAAAGACTGATGCTTCTCGCAACTGGTCAAACAGATCATCAATCCGAGGTAAGGGATACCTGTTCTTCACAGTCACTTGGTTCAATTTCCTATAATCAATACACAACCTAAGTGACCCATCTTTCTCTGACGAATAATACAGGTGCGCCCCAAGGGGAAACACTAGGGCGAATAAATCCCTTATCGAGCAATTCTTGCAATTGCTTCCTCACTCGGCTAACTTCTGCAGGGGCCATCCGATATGGGGCCTTCGAGATAGGAGAGGTGCCTGAAGCAACTCTATGGTGAACTCTATCTCCCTATCCGGTGGCAATCCAGACAAGTCATCGGGAAAGACATCTGGAAAATCCTGCACCACATCGATCTCTGCAAGAGTCAGTGACGAACCAGCATCGGGTACTAGCATAACGTTGGCAAGAAATGCGTCACAACCTTGTTCACCATGCGCATCGCCTTCATGGCAGAGATAACTAACTTTCCCGCTAGTTCTTTGGCAAGGGATGAGAGAACTCGTCCTCACCAGGAATGCGGAAAACAATCTTCTTCCTACGAAAATCCACTAACGCATAGTGCTCCTCTAGCCAATCCAGACCAAGAATACAATCATAGTCCTTCATCTTTAGCAAGAAGAAACACCCATCTAGGAATCTATCCTCAATGCACACAGGTAACGACGGAATACACTTCCTAGTCGATACCGTACCCGCAGGGGTGTGCACAGACAAAGGGACATCCAATTCCTCAGACTCTATGCCTGACTCTAGGGCTAACTGCCTAGCAAACCGCTCAGAAATGAACGAGTGAGTAGCACCCGTATCAAACAAAATCCGAGCGTGCACACCGAAAAGCAAAACCGTACCTTCGGTGACATGCTCCGCCTGCTCGGCGTCCTCGCGAGCTAAAGCAAACACTCGAGCTGGGGCTCGAGGCCTTCCTGGTCTTCCTGTAGCTGGCGCGGCTGCCGCTACTGCTGGTGCTGGCGCTCCATGTTGAGCTCCTTGCTGAAGTCTTGGGCAATCTTTGATCTTGTGGTCGCTGCTCCCACACTTTAAGCATCTACCCGCTACTAACCAGCACTCGGAACCTCCATGGGTCTTCCCACAATGGGGACACTCTTTCTTCGCACCGGGGAACGTACAGAAGGTACCTGAGAGTTGCTGACTGCCACTGATTTCTGCTGTGTCTGGTACAACCGTTTTCTTCTTATCCTGCCGCTGGAATGTCGCTGCCGGCCTCTTCTGCGAAGCCTCTTCTCCTCCAGATATTGCTCCATTTCTCCCTCCTGTCTGCAGCAGCGCTGAGGGCCTCGTCTAGCGTGCGGTGGTCAAACGCCACGAGTCTCGTCCTCAGTGATGGTTTGAGACCCTCACGAACTCTTGGTCTTCCTGCGCTCATCCTCTACGATATGCGGTGCATATTTAGAAAGTTCAGAAAACCTTGCCTCGTATTCCAGACGGTCATTGATCCTTTTGTCAGGGAAAGGATTCTTGCTCCATCTTGTCCTGGATATGCTCTGGGACGAACTTGGCTCGGAAGAGCCTCACGAACGCGTCCCACGCCCGTCTACTACTACCTCCGTCCTCAAAGCGTGTACGAAGTAGGAGGACCACCATACATCAGCTCTCTCTCCTGCAATGCACCTTCATAAGCACTAACTAACAAATTCCTAACTTGACAAACAACATACAAGCATAATTTAAGCATACCTGTAGCATGTAGGTGCTAATTCACCTTGTCCTTATCAGACACCTGATAGCTCAAGATTTTCTCCGTCTCCCTCATCCAGCTTTCTGCCATTAGAGGATCACTCTCCCCCTTAAAAGAGGGTGGGGTCATCCTCTTGAATCGCTCCATGATGGAGGGTCCCACCATGGTCCTAGCTGGGGCCTGAGCCTGCTACATTAAACAATAAACAATATACAATAAACCAATATCACAATTTAAATAGCAACTACTAGGTTGGTTCATTATCTACTGGGCTGGCCTCCAACTGGGCCTAGAGTGCTGCCTGGGTGTGGGCCTGCGTCTACATGGCTTGCACCAGACCTTGCATGAATACTCCATAGTCCCTGTTGGTGGTGGGGGAAGCACAGGACCCTGGGGGCCGGGGCCTCTGCTCCGCCCGCTCCTCACGCCTCTGCTCGTCGTCGTGAGCTGGCACACCTCCACGTCGTCCACGGAAGCCATGACTGTAATAAAATTTCAGCCAATTAGAGCTAGGTTTCTAGTTCTCTAACCATTTTCTTATCTATCTTTCACTCCTTATTAGTGTTTTCTACACATGTGGACATACTTAGCATGCAATGGGGATGATGATTAGGTATATTTCAGGTATCTTCACCGGTCCTCTGATACCAATCTCTGTGACGACCCCCTTACACCGTACGGTTATACCAACCCACGTTGGTATAGCGAGAGTCCTCACAGTGGGACATTGTACCCAACGATACGTACAACTTAGATACATGTGAATATACAACAGAGTAGCGAAAGTAAAAGACAACAGTCTCCATTCATTCATCATCCACATTTAACATACATGCATTTCGCAATTAATATAAAAGGAACTAAAGTTCACATAAATTAAATTTCTGAAATGGAAAATACATAATGTCCCATTTTTTACATCCTTTGTTCAAATTACATACTTATGAATACCAATCTCAAGAAAAACTCCAAGCTACTAATCTCCACGCTCGGAGTCCGCTCTGCTGCCGCTCCTCCTCAAAGGTGCCACGTCACCAACTACACCTGTACGCCGAAGCAAGGAGTGAGTCCAAGGACTCAGCAAGCAACGCTACTCATGATATACACGTACACGTCCTAGTGGTTTCTACATGCACATTTATAATTTGCAACACATGCATGCTAGTCAATTCAAGTTTCAACCTATCATGAAAGTTTTACAATCTTATACATGAATCATGCTTTCAGATTTCTAACATAAATTCACCTATCACAGGCTCTCTATCAATTTACTCATGACACCTTAATCTTTAAAGAGCTAAAACATGAGAGTTATCACAGGAACATCATACACACTGAAAGGGGAACACCACTAGCATGGATTTCACATATCCTTAGTACATACATAACCTTTTCACATGCTTTAAGTGCTGATTTCACATGGCTTAACGGCTGTAAACCTATACATGAAAGCTACAATGTGACAATAAACATATCAGTGTTCAAACTATCATGTTTACACATTTCACATTACGACAATATACGTAGATTATCACATTTCACATGAAAATACATAACTTTTTATTTACTGATCCAATGACCTAAAATTATAAACCACATGCTGTTTTCAGGTTCAAGATCATACACTCAAAGTTTCAGATTTTTCTGAGCTAAATAAAATTTACAGAAAATAAACACCTATTTAGCATACTATTCACAACTTAAGTTAGCATGGGGTTTACATATCCTGCAAACTGTCACTTACTGTTTTAAACAGAGGCTACTAATATATGCATGATTTGAGAATACAAAATTACCCTAAATCATACATCTATGGATTTCACCACAACCATTCTGCATGCTTTTATTTTACCGAGCCGGATTCATTAGCAATTTACACAAGCATGGATAATTTACCAAAATTGCAAACACATATATTGACCCACTAATCTTCATGATCAAACCAAAACCAAGACATTATACTAATCCTAATCATGAACAAGGATTTGCAAGATTATCTACAAGTCATGCTCACAAGTTTAAGGGGTACAATTATCCTACATTTACCATCACACATCACACTCTTCGCACACCACAATTGATAAAATACATTGAGTAAATTACCATATATCCTCATCACGGAAAACATACCGAAATTATGTATAAGAAGGGCAGAACAGCTCACTGTTCTGTCCAGAAGAACTTGGCGGCGGTCTCTGGCCGCTGACTTAGAGTCGCGACAGGGCCGATGGACGCCAAGCATGATCTGGGCGTCCAGGGACCTTGCCGTCAAGCCAGGTCTGTGCAGAAACACAGACCCGAGCTCTCAAACTTGGGTGAATGGGAGGGTCTAGGACTCGAGGAAAAATCCATAAAATGATAGAAACGACCTAGACACATATGGGAATACCATGGATAGGTCACTTGCCATTCAAAAATTCATCCAAAGGATTTAGGGCTCGGTGAAGCTCTCCTTGGGCTGTCCCAAGAAGTGCAGAAGTCCCTCCAAAAGATCTCTCCTCCGGGCTCCTGGATGATCTCCACGCCAAGGGGATGTCGGGGAAGCCTCCTCCTTTGATCCAGCTACCTTCTTGAAGCAGTGGAACGCCGGATCAAGCTCTAGGGGGTCGGATCTATGGGTGCCAAGAGGGGTTTTTCTCATAGACTTTCTCTAGGTTTTCTTCTCACTTTCTCTCCTCTTGCAAGGTAAGGGAGAAGTGGGGAGAGCCATTTCGGGTTCAGACCTAAAGAGAGTCTCTCTCCCACTCACCAGGCCGATTTGATAGCCTTTAGAGCCGTTGGGACAACCCCCAATGGTTGGCTTGCCTTGTTTCAGAAGCTTGCAGCTCTGCTGCGCATGCAGGCCAGAGAGATTGGCGTCCATATCGCTGGACGCCCGGATTAGTATCGGCGTCCAGGTCTGGATGCTGACACCACCTCAGCGGCCAGGGGTTGACGCCAAGGGGCCTTCGCCAGAATTCTAAAATATGCAGAAAACCATACATACCGAGCATATATACATGCATACGTATACGATATTATATCCATACTATCACCATGCAATACGTACATTATTTATATTTAATATAAACACATGCACACGTACTCGTACTAATTAATACGTACGTAAATATGTACATACATACACAAACACAAATATACACACATAATCACAAATAATGCGGCGGAAATTCGAGGGCCTTACACAAGGACTGCTTGAGACACAACCACACACACACGGATATGTAAAAACTAAAACAGGGAAGAGTTCTGAGTTGAAACACAAATCCTAATTAAGAACTCTTCTGATGAACGTCTGGATGGACTTCAAGCTTCGTCTTGAGGGACACAACTTGATGGAGAGGCTTGAATCCACGACGATCAGATTTCAATATTGTTGGATCAATAGTTGGTTCAATCTCTGAACAGCAAGGTGAAGCAGAGCAGCAGCAACACCTCTTGTTCTTGGACTTTCTCTAGGGTTTTTGGTGGTGGCTACTTCTATACGAGATTACCTTCAAAAGATAGCTTATATAGTGGTGTCCATATATGGAGAGACGTGGTAATTGGAACCACCATGTTTGGCAACTTAAAAACTTTCTGTATCTGAAGGTTTTCTTCGTCTGTTGACAGCACTGGGTGCTCTTGTCGACAGGTCCTAACAGGCAGAGGACTGGGAGTTCGGGAGATAGTTTCCTGTCAGTGGCTGTCGACAGGCGACACTGGTGCTGTCGACAGGCACTCCTGTCCTGAGGTATGGCTTTTTGGCCTGTTTGTAGCTGTAGACAGGGGCCTTTCTAGCTGTCGACAGATACCTGTTTTTCTTGCTTTTCTTGATCTTTTGAACCTTGTTTTGGTACATGTCTTGATAGTATCTCACCTATATAAAAGAACTTAGTTAGGGAGATATAATGCCATATAAATGATCAATTAACATGTTTGTTTCATTTGCATTCCAAGAGTCATTATCATCAAGTTTCATTACTTAACATTCATCAATTTTGTCCATGAAATGTTCATGCTCATCATTAAAAACAAAGATGTGATTTGTTGGCTTAGCATTCTCATTAAGCATTCAACATATGAGAACTCAACATTCTCCCCCTTTTTGATGATGACAAAATTTTCAAATTGAGCCACAATTTTTCAATAATTTTAAATTCATTTCTCAATTGACTTCTCCATGTATTGCATGTATTGCTCAATTGATTTCTCCCCCTTTGACAACATCCAAAAAAGGCATTCCATTGCATAAATCAATGTAGCAGGAAGAGAAATTGTGCTTTCACTGAGGGTAGGCATTACACAATAGCACATTGGACAACATGACAAAATGCAAATCAAGTAAACAACAGGACTCTGAAAGCAAAGTACAACAACAAGACTTGGACTAAAAACATCTAAGACACCTAGACCCTCTAAGCATCATCAGGACCAGGGGGGCAAGGGCCTCACGATTCTCTTGAACATGGTTGGAGAGCCTAGTTAACCTGAGCTGGAGCTGAACTTGGGAGTCAGCCAGTGCCTCCAGACTTGTGTCTACTATGTCCAACCGGTCATTCAGTGTGGCAAAGCCGGTGGTTATCTGAACTTGCAACTGAGCAAGGAGTTCTTTGATGGAGGGCTCAGTAGCAATGTCACCAGCTACTATGAGATCACCATCTCCCAGAGCATCTAATGGCTCAGACTGGGAGTCTTCAACATCTTGCTGTTCATCTCCGTCTTCATCTTCATCTTCTTCTTCGTCTTCACCATCACCCACAGCTACAGCCGGTCCCTTACCCTTGAGGTGACGGGTCACAACGCCATCTACCATCTTGTAGCCCATCCGCTGTGCAGCAGTGATGTCATTGGAGCTACGAGACTTAAGGGCAGTCATCTCTTCTTTTGGAATAGGGATATCAAGGAACAAGAAGAGGGAGGTGAGCTGACATGCGTAAGGCATCGACCTCTTTGAGCTACGGAGGCAAATGCAGAAGGTGGAGACCATGAGTTGTGGTAGGTTGATGGGTTCACAGTTCAAGAATGCATGAAACAAGGACTTGTGAACTGCAGTCACAAGTTCACGACTGCCATCTTTTGGAACGATGATGGTGGTGAATATGTGGTGGATGAGACGATGAAGTGGAGGGTAGGAGTTAGCATTCAGTTGCTTACGATCTTTGTGGTCGTAAGGCTGTAAAGTTATGAGTTAATGATACTCTTCTGGGGTGGGATGATGAGACATAATATCAATCCCAGTGTTGGGGATTTGCAAGGAGACAGCGAAAAGATTAGGGGAAATTCGAAAGGAAGTCCCCTTGACTCTGGAATAGAGGTCACCTGCTGTAGTCTGGCGGAGGTTGTTGAAGAACTCCGTCACAGCAGTGGGTGAATACTGCTTGTGATTATAGCAAAACGAAGACCAGCCTTGGATGTCGAAGAGAGGCTGCAGTCCTGGAAATAGGTCTTCTAGAGAGACGAAGTCGACATATCGGGCTGCACAAACTTCGTGAAGGTGCCATGGACTTCGAGGAGTTGAAGGTTGGGAGGGATGATGAGCTCTGGCAGACATCTTCCGGTTTTCGTCCGCGCTCGGCGGGTGCCCTGGAGCCCTGTCTGGCTTCGGGAGACCGAGGACGACGATGGGAGGCCATCTTTTGGCCGGTGGAGCCATCTGAAGTTGTATCTCGAAGTAGATGGTGATGGGAGAGAGGAAGAAGATAGAGGGAGGAAGGAAATGCAAAGGCCTGGGTGTTCTCCTCTGTCGCCCTGGGAAAGGAAGGGTTTGGGGAGAAGGAGGGAAGAAAAGTTTTTGGAAGTGGGAAAGGGTGGAAGGGGACGTGGAAACCTTTTATAGAAGTTATGTGAGAATTTGAAAGGTTGGGTCCCACTCAATCCGCCCTAAATCGATGCCCAGTGGGCTTCCAAACAAGGGTCTGCCGCCGGCTGTCGACAGGAGGCTTGGGGCCCTGTTGACAGGCACTTGCAGAAGTGTGCCAGTGAAGGAATTTTGTCAAATTTTCAAGGCATTTGAGCATCAAACGTGTATATAAGATGGAAAATGGGTAAAATCATATTATAAAATGTCATAGCCACACATATTTTGGACACATCAAGAATCTACAATGGTTGTGAAATAATATTCCCCGATTCTCAAGTGACAATAAAGAATGCATTAAACAAAACATGTGTTGATAAAAAGACCCTCTTGAATAATATCATTTGCAAGAGACCATTTTCCTTAGTTGGTGACGTACACAAGATTAATGAGGTGTATGTCTACATGGTTAGTTAAACAAAAACCACTTAATGGCCTTGGCAGGACAAATTGGGAGGCTACACTCTATTTCTTCTAAATTTTTCTTATTTGAAGCATAAGGGAAACAATGGTAATTAGGATCACTTGACCTTTTTACGTGAAGATAGACATTTGTGGTGCCCGTATCCCCAGTTACTCGGTTGAGTGACCATCAAACCATTTTACAGAGTTAATGAGTAAGTCGTTTGACCCGAAGATAGACATTTGTGATGCCTGTATCCCCGGTTACTTAGCAATACTCAACATTGCTCTGCCTTTTTTTTTTTTAATGAACACTTTGTGTTTTGTTTTGAAATAGGTAGCTTTTCTCCCTTAATTTTGATTGATTTTTCCTTTTTCATGTTTAAAATCAAGGTCAAGAAGTAGAAGGAGTTTAAAAACCAATGAAAGACATAACCCTCAATGACCTAGTAACTAATCACATGACTTTTGAAAAATGATATTTTACAAATTAGTTATTCAAGTGAGTTAATCTAAGCTCATGTGATTTTGTTTGATGTGCTCAAGTTAATGCAACTTAGACTCATAAATAATAGTATGTCAAAATCATTGTGATTTAGACAATATCTTTGATATCATGTGGATAGGATAAGTTATAATGTTGGCATTTCCCATTTTTCACCTTAAATACTTTCAATAAGTATGCCCATGAAGAATTATGGACCAAGAGTGAAGTATTTGAATAAACTGATCCATCTGTCGACACCATGAGGGGCCTGTCGACAGCTGCTGACAGAGCTGAAGGATGAAGGCTCTGGAGGGGTGTTCCTGTCGACAGGCGATGGAGGGCTGTCGACAGGTACTGACAGACAGACGAAAGGTGATTTTGGGTGGACTAAAGCTATCAGTCGCTGTCGACAACAGCTTGGGGGCTGTCGACAGGGAATTCAGAAAAATAGTTTTTGAAGGCAGAGATGAGAGAAATTATTGAATGTTCATTCAAGGAAGTAAGGCAATGGCCAAGGACATGTTTCCCTCTGGAATTTCACTCACCTACCTTAACATAGCCCCCCCCATAGTGTGTGCATGTGAAGACTCATCATTCAAGCAATTCAAAAACAATTCAAGCAAGAGTTTCACACATTTCAACATCACACCATCCATGTAAGGGGATAACAACAAAAATCTTTTTGGTATTTTTGATTTTATAATTTTTTTTTTGTTTTTAGAATGATTGGGCAAATTGTAAAGAAACTAAATACTTTATCTAAAATGGATGTCCCTTTTTCACTTCAACTATGGACACGTGGTGGAGAATGTTTGCTCACGCATAATGAAAGTTTCCAAACAAGCATAACTTATTTTTCCACAAATCACCATTTGATATACCACATAGTTGTTGCACACAAGGAACATATGTTCAAGATTTGGTATGAGTTTCATTGCATTTTGCTCAAACCCAATTCTCTTCTAAGTGTAGTGAACCTATCCTCAGCCAATGGTTTTGTGAAGATGTCAGCTAGTTGTTTCTCAGTGGGTATGAAGCTCAGCTCTAAGGTGTTGTTGGCTACCTCATCTCTCAAAAAATGGTGTCTAATCTCTATGTGCTTTGTTCTAGAATGTTGAATTGGGTTCTTTGAGAGATTGATTGCACTAGTGTTGTCACATAGGATAGGTGTGCATCCAATGTCAATGTTGTAGTCAGACAATTGACTTTTTATCCACAACACTTGAGCCGCACAACTCCCTGCAGCAACATATTCTGCCTCTGCAGTGGAGAGTGCAACCGAGTGTTGCTTCTTGGATGCCCACGAAACCATGCAACCACCAAGAATTTGGCAATAGCCACTAGTGCTTTTCCAGTCAATTTTTCTACTACCTACTGGATACTAAAGACCCATATCATGCGTACCTGAGAGATATCGAAATATTCTCTTAACTACAACCAAATGGCTTTCCTTTGGACTAGATTGGTATCTAGCACAAAGGCAAATGATGAATTGAATGTCCGGTCTACTTGCAGTAAGATATAAAAGGGAGCCAATCATACCTCGAAATTGCTTTGCATCTACCGGTTTACCTTTCTCATCACTTTCTAGTTTTATGCTTGTGCTCATTGGTGTTGAGGCAGGCTTGGCTTGTTCGAACTGAAATCTTTTCAGTAGCTCTTTGACATACTTTTCTTGGTTGATGAAGAATCTATCTTCCAGTTGTTTCACCTACAGACCAAGAAAAAATTGAAGCTCCCCCATTAAGCTCATCTCAAATTCACTGTGCATGTGTTTTAAAAACTCTTCACATAGTGATGGGTTAGTAGAACCAAATATAATATCGTCCATATAAACTTGAACAACAATTATGTGATTGCGGACTCTCTTAGTGAAAAGAGTTCGGTCTACTTTACCTCGTGAGTAGTTTTTGCTTACCAAAAATGTGCTTAGCCGGTCGTACCAAGCTCGGGTGCCTGTTTCAAACCATAAAGAGCTTTGTGCAATTTAAACACATGGTTAGGTTTATCATGATCCTCAAAGCCAGGTGGTTGAGAGACATAGACTTCCTCTTTGATGTAGCCATTCAAGAAGACAGTTTTTCATCCATTTGAAAAAGCTTGAACTTGTTTGAGCATGCATATGCTAACAAGATTCTAACTGCTTCTAGCCTAGCTATAGGGCTAAAGGATTCTTCGAAGTCAACACCAAATTCCTGATTATATCCCTTTGCAACCAGTCTAGCCTTATTTCTCACCACTTTACCCTCTTCATTTAGTTTATTCCTAAAGACCCATCTTGTCCCGATGACATAATCTCAGGGTTCTAGGAACTAGACTCGAGACATTATTTCTCTGAAATTGCCCAAGCTCCTCATGCATAGCATCAATCCATGAGTTTTCCTTTAAAGCTTCTTCAACATTTTTAGGTTCCACGTGAGACACAAAAGCTAGATGATCTTGTTCAACTGTTTCCCTAATTCTAGACCTAGTTTGAACTTTTTCATTCACATCTCCTATTATGTCTCAAGTGGATGATCTTTAGAGTACCTGACATTTGTGATTGTTGAAGTTCAGGTTGATTTGCATTTGAGGAGGTTGTTCTGGAGGAGGGTGTGCTTGAGGAGTTTCAGCTTGAGGCTCCTCTTGTTGTGGATCTTCTTCAGGTTCTCATTTTGATTTCTGAACAAAATTGCATCATCCTCATCATCGTACCTGCGAGATGTTCACTGTTAGTCTTGGAGACAATTTTAGAGTGTGCTTTTGTTTTTATTTGAAGTTCCCCAAGTGTTGTTCCTTCATCTTCATCTTCAAATCTGTAAGCATTCAAGATGTTAGGCTTTGATTGAGATTCATCAAAAACAACGTGTGGAGTTTCTTCCACCGTTCGAGTTTTAAGATTAAACACCCTGTAAGCTCTAGAGTGTTCTGAATACCCAAGAAGAATACCTTGATCACTTTTGGCCTCAAATTTGTCTAGATCAGCTTTATCATTATTATGAATGAAGACTTTTGAGCCAAAAACTCTGAAGTACCCATGCTGGGTTTCTTACCTTTTAGCAATTCATAGGGAGTTTTCTTGATTACGGGTCTTACCATGGCTCTGTTGAGAATGTAGCATGATGTGTTTACCGCTTCTGCCCAAAAGGTTCTTGCAAGATGACTTTCGACCAGAAGGGTGCGAGCCATTTCCACCAAGGTCTGTTCTTTCTCTCCACTACACCATTTTGCTATGGAGTTCTTGAGGAGGAGAACATGTGTTCTATTCCTTGGTGTCTGAGCCGATGATCTGGCCTTTGTTGTTACCTCCAAATATGACTTGACCTCCGTCTTTTTCCACCAGCATATAGAATTTGTCTTTGTCACCCGTCATATGCCTCGAGCAGCCGCTATCCAGGTACCATTTGTTTTGATTATTGGCTGCTAGGCATCCATGCACAGTGGATCAGACAAGAGGTTTTGGTACCCAAATTACTTTGGGTCCCAATGTATCATTCATGCCAAACAATAAATGCTTCGGAATCCAAACTTGTTTGAGTTTCTGTTTGTTTGGACTATTCCAACATTGTTTTTCATTATGCCCGACCTTTTTACAGAAATTGCATGATGAAGGTTTTTCTACAACAATGGGCTTTTTGTTATGAGGAACATGCATGGGCATTTTACCTTTATGTTGCATGGTCAGTTTTCCTTTGGAAGCTGGTTTCCCGTCCTGTCGACAACCCTCTTTGGGGCTGTTGACAGGTTTTGCAGTTTTGTTAGCAATAGATCTGGTTTTCTTGCATTCCTATTTCTTTGCCTTTGGCTTGACTTTTATTGTTCATTGATGGGATTTGTTTGCTTGTGCTTGGGTTGGAATCAACAAAGATGTCAACATTTTTACCAATTACTTTTGGTTTAACAGGTTGATATCCAATCCCATGTTTTGCAACAAACACATTAGATCCCAAGATTGCATCAAGATTTTGTTTTACCCTTGACATACCTAGTTAGATCTTCAGATTTTCCCTTAAGTTGCTCTTCAGCCTTTTTCAACTTTTCTTAACTTCAACAAGTTCATCTTGAAGAGTTTTAAGGGAATTGCTTAGATCATCTTTTTCTTTTTGAAATTTTGCCATTTTAGTTTCATGCCATCCATTTCCTCACTATGTGCTTGTTCATCAACTTTCATCATTTCAATTTCTTTATTCAAGGATGCAATTTGTTCATTATGGTTGGTGTCATGAACAAGGGAATTGATTTTCTTTCTCAGTGCTTTATTTTCAGACTTAAACTCAAAGAATTTTTCGAATAAAACAGTATAAGCTTCTTCCCATTCATCAACAGAATAAGTTTCAAAGGAAGAATTTACCTCATTGGAGTCGTTGCTTCTAGCCATTAGACACTGAACTTCATCATCTCCTGAGGTAGCTTGACTGTTCTCATCTTCATCTTCATCACTCCAAGTTGCCAACATTGCCTTGGCTTTCTTGAAGGTGAATTTCTCCTTTTTTAGTTTCTTCTTGAGCTCGGGGCACTCTCCTCTCATGTGCCCTTGTTTCTTGCACTCATAGCACATAACATCAGACTTTTTGTTAGAATCAGATTTGTTCAAAAAGTCTTTCTTTTGAAAAGGTTTGGAGTTACCTGATCCTCTCCTTTTGAATTTCAGAAATTTTTTGAATTGTCTAGTGAGCATGGCCATTTCATCACTTTCACTGTCACTAGAGGTTTCAGGCTCATCACTTTCCTGTTGAGCATCCTTTTTGCAACCTGAAGAGTTTTTTTTAGAAGCGTTCAAAGCAATTGATTTTCTTGGGTTCTCTTCAGTTTCCTTTCTTTTGACATTAATTTTATATGTCATTAAAGAGCCAATAAGTTCATCCAATTTCATTGTTGAGAGATCTTTTGAATCCTCAATGACAGTGGCTTTGGTGTTCCATGAGGATGGAAGAGACCGAAGTATCTTCCTCACCAAATCACTTTCTGAGTATTCCTTTTTAAGACCTTTCAACCCATTTATTATTAGCATGAACCTAGCGAACATGTCTGAGATGGTTTCATTATTGTTCATCTTAAACATCTCATACTCAGAGACCAGCATGCTTACCTTTGATTCCCTTACCTGAGACGTACCTTCGTATATCAATTCGAGCTTGTCCCATATTTCTTTTGCTGAGGTGCACATGGAGACTCTCAAATATTCCTTGGGATGGACGGCACATTGCATCATGTTTAGGGCACTCTAGTTGAGTGTTCCTTTTGCAATTTGATCCTTCGTCCAGGTATCCTCATCCTCGGGAAGAGTGTATGCTCCTTTGTGGACAATCTTCCACAGCTCAAAGTTCTGTGCTCTCAGGAATACCTGCATGCGGTTTTTCCAATAAGGGTAGTCAGTTCCGTCAAAGAAGGGTGGCCTGGTCACAGAGTGTCCTTCGGCCATATACCCCTTGTTAGATTCCATGAGATCAACGTTCTCCTGATCGTAAGATTAAACAAGTATAATAGTAAATGGGAGAAACCTTGCTTTGATACCAATTGTAAGGTTGCAGAATTCCCTATATGGTAATCTAGAAGGGGGGTTGAATAGATTACTGTCAATTAAAAAGTTCTTACCACCTTCTTTTCACGAAGACACAACTGTGAAAACTGTAACAGAGTTTAAGCTAAACTTTGATGTGTGTAACTTGACAATAGATAGAGAAACAATCTATCAGACGTGTGTAGAGACACCGTGCCTACCAAACATCTAACGTAGAAACGTCAAACCATAGGACACAGAGTTTTACGTGGTTCGGAGTATACAACTGTGTATCCTACGTCCACGGTCCACAACACACGCAGAAAAGACTGCTTATGAGCTAGTTTAACGACTACAACTCACACACACGAGTTGTCTGATGTGAAACCACGATCAGAACAACACAAGCCCGTGAATCAAGCACAAGGACTGCTTGAGACACAACCGCACAACACCAGATATGTAAAAACTAAAACAGGGAAGAGTTCTGAGTTGAAACATAAATCCTGATGAAGAACTCTTCTGATGAACGTCTGGATGGACTTCAAGCTTCGTCTTGAGGGACACAACTTGATGGAGAGGCTTGAATCCACGCGATCAGACTTCAATATTGCTGGATCATAGTTGGTTCAATCTCTGAACAGCAAGGTGAAGCAGAGCAGCAACACCACTTTGTTCTTGGACTTTCTCTAGGTTTTTTGGTGGAGGCTGCTTCTGTATGAGATTAACTTCAAAAGATAGCTTATATAGTGGTGTCCATATATGGAGAGACGTGTAGTTGGAACCACCATGTTTGGCAACTTAAAAACTTTCTGTATCTGAAGGTTTTCTTCGTCTGTCGACAGCACTGGGTGCTCCTGTCGACAGGTGCTGACACAGGCAGAGGACTGGGAGTTTCGGGAGACAGTTTCCTGTCAGTGGCTGTCGACAGGCGACACTATGCTGTCGACAGGCACTCCTGTCCTGAGGTATGGCTTTCTGCCTGTCTGTAGCTGTTGACAGGGGCCTTTCTGGCTGTCGACAGGTACCTATTTTTCTTACTTTTCTTGATCTTTTGAACCTTGTTTTGGTACATGTCTTGCATAGTATCTCACCTATATAAAAGAACTTAGTTAGGGAGATATAATGACATATAAATGATCAATTAACATGTTTGTTTCATTTGCATTCCAAGAGTCATTATCATCAAGTTTCATTACTTAACATTCATCAATTTTGTCCATGAAATGTTCATGCTCATCATAAAAAATAAAGATGTGATTTGTTGGCTTAGCATTCTCATTAAGCATTCAACATATGAGAACTCAACATAGTATACTCTTGCTTTGCTGTTTAGGGATATCTTCTTTTTGTCTTCATCTGTCCAATTTCCCTATTTTTGAGTACTACCAGGTCTCCTTCTTCGATAAGGACCAAAGTTGGAAATCGAGACTAGGAGAAAGAACTCCATTCGAGTCTTCCAATAGTTGTAGTCTTCCACCATCAAATAGAGGGGGTCTGTTGACTGACTGACCTTCGGCATACCCTTGAGCTGCCATTTATCTTTGCTCTTCAGATCGTGAGATCTTCTTTCTTGAGAAGACTTGGCTTTGATACCACTTGTTGCCCAGCTAGCAAGCCCAGAGGGGGGGGGGTGAATGGATTGCTAAAATTCTTCTTAGAATAAAACTGGTTAATAAAAATGCTTAACAAAAAACACTAAGATCGATAGTTAGTGTTAGTGAGAGTGAAGACAAACAAGCACACAAACAATCACACAACAACGGGAGATTTTTATCCTGGTTCGGCCCTCCTATCTTAAGGAGTCCTACATTCAGTCCCAAGCAAGAACTTGGGATTTCACTAACCAAGGGTATTGTCCCCCTTAAGGACCTTACACATCCAGCCGCAGCTGGCCTTCTCTTCTAACCCCGAAGAGGAACAAAACACCACTTGATACGCAGGTCTTCCTTCCTCACTGAAGGGAAAAATCACCACCTGTTTCCAACAGGTCTTCTCTTCACACACGAAGAGGAATACACACAAAGAATGTGTAGAAATCGAAAGGCCCCTAGACCAAGCTTACAACAGATTGCTTGATCTGAGGCAATGACTGAGAGACAAATATTTTCAATAAGGAAAATCTCTCAGAACTACAAAAGCTCTCCAAAGATTAATCAAATGGAAGACAGAGAGCTGAGAGCTAAAGGTTGGTGGAATGAAGATTAGAAGCTCTCTCTTTGCTGATGTTTCTTGGTTTTTGAAAATGTGTATTCGTGTCATGTATTCTTCATGGAGTCATCAGTCATCTATATATCTTCTCTTGAAAAATATATCCGTTGAGGTGTTCGTTGAAGTGTTTGTTGTCTCTAAATTTGAAGCATGTTAGACTGCATGGTCTGAGGTGTGGAACAGGTAAGCCTGCAGCCATTTAATGCTCTGGAAGACACATACGCAAGGAGAAGATTCATCTAGATATCTTTCTCTTCAGGTTGTCCAACACTGGAAGACACATACGCAACGAATCGTTATAGTGATCAAATCGTTGTTTAACTTATGAAATCGATGTGAGAACAAAATCAATGTTTCACTTATGAAATCGATGTGAAACTAAAATCGTTGTTTCTCTTAAGAAATCGATGACCGAATCATTGTTGCACTTATGAAATCGATGTGAGACCAAATGTTGTTTTCTCTAAGAAACCGATGACCGAATCGTTGTTTCACTTATGAAATCGATGTGAGACCAAAATCGTTGTTTCTCTTAAGAAACCGATGACCGAATCGTTGTTTCACTTATGAAATCAATGTAAACTTAGAAGAAATATATGCTCTGAACTTTAAATTACAATGTGTGAGAATAACTTACAGATTTTGCTTGGATTATTTCCTGTGGATGAACTTCACAAAAGATTGTTAGAAAATATTTGTTAAGGTTTTGTTAATCACCAAAATTATATATAATAAATAAAATTATGTATGGGGATGGACTAATCATCATTCTCTATGTTAGATGCATGCATAGGGATTTCTTTTACACACTTCCTGTCAATTCTCTCTACATACTAGTCTTCAATTTACTCACACACGAGCACATCAGATCATTATAATTTTTGTTTAATTGATTTAGAATTTTGAATTAATTTTTAAATTACTTAGACTTCCGCTATGCTTGGTATAGATCTATTCAACCCCCCTTTCTAGATCTATTCACCCTACATATTCGATCCTACACTGGGAGCCTAAGCATGACATGACGACATTGTCATTAGGATAAGTCTTAACCGAAGCAAGTTACCCCCGTGTGTTGTGTGCGGCCCAAATCTACATAGATCGCGTGCTCAGGGTGCCTGGGAGATCATCACAAGGGCTCGGATAAAACTCAACAAAAGAAAGCAAAAATCAATCGGAAAAAAGAAAAAAATTAATATATATATATATATTATATAGCAGATAAAAGTAACAAATGATATTTACAAAAGATAATAAAGATTTTTTTTGATTGATTTTTCATTTTTTAGACATATACATATGTACATATATAATTAACAAATGCTATTTACAAAAGATAATAAAGATTTTTTTTGATTGATTTTTCATTTTTTCTTTTTTTTATCTTTTTATCTTTTCTATATATATATATTATATATATATATATATACTAACATCACGCTATGCATATTCTGTTTATTTTTTTAGTCTTTCTTTTCCCGCCTCTGTAATAAGGCTTAGCCCCTTGACCTTGCATCAAGAAATATTCTATTTTAAGCAAGGGACTAAGATAGATACTATACTAACTTGTTTCCTTCATGTTTTGGATGTAGATTTATTCAAGAGGGTGATAGGAACACAATTAAAAGAGTGACATATCTGTATATATAATCAAAAGGTCACATGTACAACTATCCTAACTGGGAGCATCCCCCTTAAAATACATTATCTAATGCTCTTCCTCACCCTCTCGAGGCCTCTGACCACGAGCAGAGCTCGCCTCGTCCTCCTCCTCTCACTCCCGCCTCCAGCTGGGGTAGGGTGGCCTACCCCCGATCGATCCCTCGCCTCGTCCTCCTCCATGGGCGAACGACGGACTGCCCACCAAGAGGATGTCATCAAGGTCACCAAAGAGTGACTGAGACGAGGTTGGATTCCTTTGCTGACCTCTCTGCTCACGGCACTTCTTCAGCACCTGGTTCTTCAGGAACTCTAGATCCACCTCTGCTCGTACCCTCACCATCTCTGCGAAGATCCTATCTCTCTTGACGGCCGAGGATCGGTCCCGCGCCTCCTCCAATGGCCCTCCAGGTTCTCCACTGGTTGCCACAAATCCTCTACCTCCGCCTGGAGGGCCCTTTCCCGGGCTAGGCTGGTCTCCATGTCTCGGCACTGTGATCAACACATGTTCATGTCAGTCTTATATCACAATGATTGCATGCAAAAAGAGATTGTGAGAATTCCGTTACTTGGTCCTCAAGCTCTCTCTCTCGAGCCTCCGCCTGAGACAGCACCTCCTGCAACTGCCGCTCCCAGTCCCCTGTAGGTGGCCGGGAGCTGGAACTCCCCACCACGTCTCCCCCCCCCCCCCCCCTCCTCCTCCTTGTACTCAGGCCAGCTCAGTTTCATGCACATCAAACCATCATGATTAGGGACAAGGATAGGGATAACATAGAGAATTTAGTTCTAGAAGGCTTATGAGAGTCCAGATCTCACTTCACAGCTAGCTGTTCTCCACATCCAAGGCGGCTATGTGACCCTCCAGGAGCTGAATCGTGGTAGTGTCTGGCATCTATCCATTTGCACAATATCAGTTTAAATTCAAATTCATAAAGCTGAGTTGTTGTCACTTACCACACGTCTGTCTATCAAGAGACGATCTGTGTACCACTTATTATAGTCCTTGAGGTAGGCTCCACTGTCCTCCAGGGTCCCATCCTCCACCATCGGTATGCCTCCGTGGTCCTCTGTCGCAAATCATCGGCATGATCAGCCGGCGCGTCCCAACCTCAGGCCTCTACTAATGGCTGGTGCCACCTGAGGGTGCACACCACGATTCAAAGGAAGAGCGGCTCCCAAGTCCCGCCGAAGTGGAGGTAGAACTCCCGATCAAACATCCCCCTGCCACCGACCACAGTAGGGTGGTCTATCACTATCTCTAGATCCTCAAAGTCTAGGTCGTCCTCCTCATAGGGAGTCCACACCACATGAATTGACAATTAAGTCAAATCATTAAATCATTTCAAGTCACATCTAGTCTAGACTAGATGAAGTGCTGTAACTTACCTCCTCAAGTGGAAGGCTATCAATTCAGGCTCGGATATCCTCGACCCATTGATCCAATTGTCGGTTGTCACTCACCATCTCCCATCGAGCCATCAATGGGAGCAGAGATTCTCGACACTCCGAATGGATCACTCGGCCGATTGGGAAGCGTAAATAACCCCATATCTTCTCAAAAGAAATTGAGTTTGGTCAATTCACATAAATACTTGTTAAATAGTTTCATTCAATTGATCAAATTTAATTTCATACATGTAGGAAGGGGGTGAATCCGCGGACGCTATGTAACGACCCTCTTTATACCGGTACGATTATACCAATCCACATCGATACAAAGGGCGCCGTCACAGTGGGGCATTTACCCAACACAACACCATAGGTCGAGATGTAAATAAATAACAAAGGAAGTACAACGAAAATGTAAACCATTCTTATTCCATCATCATTCACATATTCCACAATCCATATAGAAATAAAGAAAATAACAAATGTCCACAATTATACAAGCCCATATCATAATGTCAATGTTCACATACTAATGAAAGAAAGTAGACTAAACAAGTGATCTCCTCAAATGCAGCTACTCCTCTCGCTCGGAGTCGCTCCTCACTATGTCCTCCTCTAGCACGGGGACACCTGTCCCACCTGTATGTTAAAGCAAGTATGCATCTTTCAAAAAGACCCAGCAAGCAACCTAAAGGCACATCCTTACACATATCACATACATGCTATTCTTTTAAACAATAAGAGAAATACATGGCACATGCTTCATGTCAATTAAACAATTATCCATGAATAACCTAAAACATGGTTTCTACACATAATATGTAACATGATTCATGGTTTCAATTTCTATTCATATCATTTCACAATTCTACACTATTAGATCATGGATTTATGCACATAGTAACTAACAATTCTAGCGTGATGTCTAACATTTTTCACATGCTATTATAACACATATTCACACCTTTTGCTTCCTATTTTAACATAAACATATCACATTCACATAGTTTCACATCTTTTCACATGGTATCACATTTACACAATACTATCTCATGATCACATTGCACAATTTCACACTTTTCACACTTTTACACTTTAATTGTCGTGACACATAGTCCGAACCACCATAAAGAAGGACACACATTCACATAACACATACCCGTCACCTAGGCAATATAGTGATGAATCTTGGTAATTGCGCAGAACCGGGAGAAGCCCTCTCCACCCTAACCAGTGGTACATGTCCTCCTCCAGGATTTCATCATGATGCCCATAGGATATCACACACACAATGACCCTTCCCATAGGGACTTTTCTATAGTACGGCTCCATAGCCTTCTATGGTAGCAGTGTCAATTTCGGCACATATTACACATTATCCCACTTAATCTCATGGTTTCAGTCACTTACATGTACTATTAACTCATTCACATGCACTTTAATTAAACATACATATCTCAGGTTATAGATCTTACTATGACAATTTCACAGTGACAAATAAATCATAACAGTACCTAAACATGTTGCAAATCACTGAAATTAACATGATTTAAATTAAACACGCTTAACATGGCTTAAATACCCTTTTAAAATACAGACAGTACCCATGGGTATCAAAACAATATCAAATTTTAACCACAAACTCTAGACATGTAGTAGGTCATATGTCAAATTTTTCAGAAATTTTGAAATAGTAGAACTATTTTTAACAATTAATGTAGATTCCATGTAATTTCAGTAAAATATTTGTTTAACATGGTAGACAGTAAAACAATCGATGTTCATAGGTTTAAAACATGAAACCAATAACCCTAAGACCATGAAAATTCTCTGTAACAATAACATGTAGTAAAACTATTTATTCATAATTAAACACTGTCAAAATATGCATATTTCACCCTAAAAGAAATTATATTAAAAAAATCATGCTAAAAAATTCGATAGAACCTCATGATCTGACTTAAAGACCATACCTAACCAACCATAATTTCTACAGCATGCATAGACATCCAAAAGATTGAAAATTATCACACGGACATGACAAACACATTTATGTGAAAACAGAAGAATTTGGCGGCAAGGGCCTTGCCGTCAACATGGGTTAACGACACACTCTATTGCCGTCAACTCAGGAACTTGGCGGCAACAAGATTGCCGTCAACCTCCTGTCTACAGAAAGTACAGACCGAACTCAAATAAAAGAGTGAATTGGGGGTTCCAGGACACGAAATAAAATCCATAAAAATATCTAGAACTTAGGGGACATGTCTAGGGATGATACCCCTCGGTTACATGCCTGGAATAAAATCTCTAAATGGTTTAATTTGTCGAAGAAGCCCTCCTCAGCCAAGCCAAGAAGGTGCAGATCTCCAACCCAAATCCAGTTTTCCTGCTTGTGCAGATGGTCCTCAGGAGTCGAGGAAGATTCTTCAATAGCAGGAGCACCTCCCAGTCGAAGAAGATCTCCGGAAGAAGTTCTCAAACACCGGATCAAGCCTTGCAAAAGTCAGGTTTTTCTCTCAATGAACTCTAGGTTTTCCTCTGAACCAAAGGACCTAACTTGGCCAAATTCTCTAAGTTTTATAGGGTTACGAATCTAGGTGCACCTAGGATTAGGTTTACCAACTGTTGGGATGGGGTTTCCTAAATAGGTTCCGGAGAAAACACATCTGTTTCAGATTTGGGATCACAAACATAACCGGAGAAGTAAACGGCCACTTTGATGCCGTTAACAGGAAGTAGACGTAATCGATCTGGATGTCTATATCCCCTGGCCATGAAGTCAACGGCGCACAGGTTGCCGTCACCTGCTGTTAATGTTTGGTGATGTTGACGTTAACCAGGGAATTTAGACAGAACTTAAATACATCAAACAAACACACATGCACAAAATTAAATACATAATATGTACATAAATTAAGTAGATATATACACAGAACTACATAAACATAATATGAACAAAATTCGAGGGCCTTACACCCTCTTCCCCTAAAAGAAAACTTTGTCCTCGAAGTTAGAACGAAAATACTAACCAAACAAATGGGGATACTTCTTCTTCATGGGGTCCTCAAGCTCCCATGTAGCCTCCTCTCCTCCATAACACCTTCACGAATGCAATGCTCTTGTTCCTGAGGTGCTGAACCTTCCAATCTAGGATAGCTACTGGTTGCTCTACATACGACAAGTCTGGCTGAATCTCCACTGGCTCGTGACTAATAACATGTGATGGATCTCTCACGTATCTCCTGAGCAAAGACACGTGGAAAACTAGGTGAACACTAGCTAGCACTGGGGGGAAAGCTAGCTCATATGCCACGCTGCCTATTCGTCTGAGAACCTCAAACGGGCCAATGAATCTCAGACTCAACTTGTTGTGCCTGCCAAACCTGACCACGCCTTGGGTAGGCAAAACCTTGAGAAATACATGCTCACCAACCTCGAACTCCAAATCCTTTCTCCTGTTGTCGGCATAACTCTTCTGCCTATCTTTCGCCACAATCAACCTCTTGCCTGATAAGTTGAATCTTATCCGAAGTGTAACGACCCTCCTTATACCGGTACGATTACACCAATCCACGTCGGTACAAAGGGCGTCGTCACATTGGGACATTTACCCAACATTAAACAATAGATTGAGATGTACATAAATATCAAAAGAGAATAGCGGAAACAAATAAATATTCTCATTCCATCACATCACATAATCCACAATCTATATAGCAATAAGAAAATAATAATGTATACATGCCCGAATGAAATACATTGTCCATATGAAATATATAATCGCATTGTTTACATACTAATGAAAGGAAAGCACAACTATGCAACACTCCACAACGTAGCTACTCCTCTCGCTCGGAGTCGCTCCTCCCTACGTCCTCCTCAAGAACGGGGACACTTGCCTCACCTGTACGCCAAAGCAAGTATGAGTCTTCTAAAAGACCCAGCAAGCAATCCAAAGATACACCCTTACACATATCACATACACATGTTATCTTTTAGCAATAAGGAAGAATACATGGTACATGCTTATAACAATTTACAAATAACCATAAACAACCTACATATACTTTCTACACATAACATGTCACATTATTCATAGTTTAAACTCTATTTATATCATTGCACAATTCTACAATTTTATAACATGGAAATATGTACAAAGTAAATAACACACGTAGCATGATATCTAATCATTTTCACATACTATGATAACACTTATTCACATGTTTAGCTTGCTGTTTTAATATAAGTAAATCACATTTTTACAATTTCACATCTTTTCACATGCTAACACATTCACATTACCCTATCACATGCTCATATTTCACATTGGCACAATTCACATCTTCACACTTTTCACACTTAATTGCCGTCACACATAGTCCAAACCACCATAAGAAGGACACACATCACATACACATACCCGTCACCTAGGCAACACAATGACGAATCTTGGTTAACTGCGCAGAACTGGGAGAAGCCCTCTCCACCTTAACCAGTGGTACTTGTCCACCTCTAGGATTTCATCCTAATGCCCATAGGATATCACACACATTGAGCCTTCCCATAGGGACATTACTACAGTACAGCTCTATAGCCCTCTATGGTAGCAGTGTCAATATCGGTACAATTACACATTTTCACCTTATCACATTCACTTACATTATTCACATGCACTATTTAACACATTTACACACACTTCTAAATAATTTCACATGTTTTGGTTTACAGAACATGATGTTACTATTGATAGTGATAATTAACTCATAAAAAAGTCCTAATCATGCTACTAATCACTAATTCCACATGATTAAACTTAAACATGCTCATCATGGTCCATTGCCCTTATTAAATCAATGATAGTACCTACTATTGTCAAATCAGCATGAAAATTTTATCACAAGCTTTACACAGGTTATATATCACATATCTAAATTTTCAAAATTTTCAGAGCATTACAACAAATTTTAACAATTAAAATCGATTTCATACATTTTTATCAAAATTTCATTTAAACATGATTCACAGCAATACAGTCGGTTCTAACAGTTCTGAAATCTGAAAACAGTCATCATTAGAACATGGAAAATTTCTGAAACCCTAATATACAACAAATCTATTTATTCAGAATTTATCATGGTCAGATCATGCTCATTGTCCAATTACAAAAATTTTAATAAATAAAACTTTGTATAGAAATTCGATATATCCTCATGACATGACCTACTGACTGTACTTGACCAGACATAAATTACACAGCATGCACAAACAACCATAAGTCCGAAAATCACAGTGCATAGATCAAATCCACATTCCTAAAAAACCTGAAGAACTTGGCAGCAAAGGGGTTGCCACCAACCAGGGTTAACGACACATGATGTTGCCGCCAACTCAAGATCTTGATGGCAGCAAGCTTGCCGTCAAGTTCCTGTCTGCAGAAACACAGACATACCGCACATAACTTGACGAATTGGGGGTTCCAGGACGCGAGGAGAAATCCATCAAAATCCTAGGACCTAAAGGACATGTGCAGGGATGAATCCCTCAATTACTTACCTTTGAAAAAAAATGTCTAATGGTTTAATTTAGTCGTTGAAGCTCTCCTCGGCCAAGCCAAGAAGAGGCACAAAACTCCTCCCAAATCCGATTTTCACGCCTTCACAGGGGAGTTTCCAGAGTCGGGGAAGCTTTCTGAGTGCCAAGAGCTCCTTCCAGTCGATGTATATCGCCGGAAGAACTCCTGTCACGTTGGATCCAACCCTGCAAAGTTCGGTTTTTCCTCACAAAAGCCCTAGGTTTTCTCAAGAGCCAAAAGACCTAACTCGGCCAAATTTGGGTGTTTTTATAGAGTTAAGTGGGTTGGGGTACGTGTTAATTAGGTTTCCTACTATTGGAGGGTAGTTTCCTAATCCAGAACTGGGGAAAACGCAGCCGTTTCCAGATCTGGAATCGCAGCAAAAACGAGAAGTAAACGGCCACTTCGCTACCGTTAAGAGAAGATAAACGTCCATTGATCTGGACACCGACTTTTAGTCAACGGCACGCTAGTTGCCGTCAACTTGCCCACAACGTCAAGGGATATTATTTCGGCCAGAACATAGAAAAATCAATAAACATACATACACATAATAGCTACATACATTATACACCATATTATTTAATACAATATGTACAACTTAAATAAAGACAATATGTACATAAATAAACATGTATATATATATATATACACATATACACATAAGTAAATAAATAATTATAGAATACACAAAATCAAATACGCATATCATGACAAGGTTTGAATAAAATGAACAAAGTTCGAGGGCCTTACACCCTTAACCCCTAAAAGAAAACATCGTCCTCGAAGTTAGAACGTCATACTAACTAAACAATTGCGGATACTTCTTCTTCATAGCATCCTTAAGGTCCCAAGTAGCCTCCTCTCGTGAGAAATCCGCCAAAGCACCTTCACGGACGCAATACTCTTGTTCCTCAGGTGCTAAACCTTCCGATCAAGGATAGCTACTGGTTGCTCAACATACGACAAGTCTGGCTGAAACTCCACTAGCTCGTGACTAATAACATGAGACAGATCTCTCACATACATCCTGAGCATAGATACGTGGAAAACTGGGTGAACACTAGCTAACGCTGGGGGTAAAACTAGCTCATAAGCCACGCTGCCCATCCGCCTAAGAATCTCAAACAGGCCAATGAATCTAGGACTCAACTTGCTATGTCTGCCAAACCTGACAATGCCTCGGGTAGGTGAAACCTTCAGAAAAACATGCTCGCCAACCTCGAACTCTAAATCCTTCCTTCTATTGTCGCATAACTCTTCTGCCTATCCTGCGCCGCAACAAGCCTCTGCCTGATAAGCTGATCTTATCCGAAGTCTTCTGCACCAACTTCGGACCTATCAACTGCCTATCACCTGTCTCCTCCTAGCACAAAGGAGATATACAGAGCCACCTATACAAAGACTCAAGCGGAGCCATGCCAATGCTCGCATGAAAGCTGTTGTTGTAGGCGAACTCCACAAGAGGTAAATGACGCTCCCAATCACCCTTCCAATCCAGCATGCATGCTCTCAACATATCCTCGAGCATCTGGATAGTCCTTTCGGACTGGCCATCTGTCTGGGGATGACACACCGAACTAAGCTTCAGCTGAGAACCCAAAGCCTCTTGAGGACCTTGCCACAACCTCGATGTAATCCTCGGGTCTCGGTCGAAGATAATCGACTTCGGCACCCCATGCAACCCCACAATGCTGTTCACATACAGCCTGGCCAAACTCTCCAAGGACTGCTTCTTCTTCATAGGCAAGAAATGCGCAGTCTTGGAGAAACGGTCTACAATCAACCAAGTCGAGTCATTGCCCTTCATTGATCGGGGCAAATGCGTCACAAAATCCATAGTGATTGCCTCCCACTTCCATACTGGGATCTCCATCTTCTGCATAAGGCCTAATGGTCGCTGGCGCTTGGCCTTCACTTGCTGGCATACCAAACACCTAGATACGAAGTTAGCTACATCCTTCTTCATGCCAGACCACTAGAAAGATCTCTTCAAATCTTGGTACATCTTGGTGTTGCCTGGATGAATAGAAAATCTCGACCTGTGAGCTTCTGCCAGAACATGTTCACGAACATCCACAACATCAGAAACACAAACTCGGTGCTGAAATCTAATGACACCATCTCATCACGAGCAATGCCTACCTTGCCTACCATCTCTTGAAGCCTAGGATCAACCTTTTGCTGCTCAATCACCTCATCCAACACTGTAGACTGGATGGACAAGTGAGCCATGAAAACCTGACATAACTATGGCTCTAACTCAGTCATCGCACAGGCTGCATCCTCCAACATCTTCCAATCCTGTTGAAGCAAAAACCTCTTCCTGCTAAGAGCATCCGCTACGACATTTGCCTTCCCAGGATGATACTGAAGCTCAAACTCGTAGTCCTTAAGGAACTCAATCCATCTTCTCTGTCACAGGTTCAACTCTTCTGAGAAAAGAGTACCTCAGACTCTTGTGGTCAGTGATGTAACACCCCAAAAATTCAGAAATTAGAAAATTAGAAATAAATCGAAAACGATAAATTCAATATTTACGAAATAGAAAAAATGCACGTGCCACTATCATACATACAAAAAAAACCCAATAGAAAATTTATAAAAACCATAGCTCAACTCTAAATAATGCTCCCTAATGATCCATGAAGAAATTCATGCAAAGAAAAATCGGATGGTCCAAGTTTAAGGCGTTTTGCGACAGAGTATCGTAATCAGAGAATAAGTCAGAAAATCATTATCACACATACTTAGATGAGTCAAAAAATTAAATAAAAATCATAGATGGACTTCAAATAATATCCTCTAATGGTCCATCAAGAAATTTGGTCAATAAAAGTCACTTGAGGTATATTTAAGAGTTAGTGTGACTTATTATCGTAATTAGGAAATAAGTTGGACAACCCATTATCAGGTGTATAAAATGAGATCATAAACTAAATGAGAAATTTATGGTGGACTCCAAACAATATGTGGGGATAGTCCATAAGGAAATCGGATCAATGGACAACGTATGGCCCATGAACAAATTCAAGTATGAAATTAGTAAATAAATAACTTCCGTATTATCAGAATGATAGAACTTACGTACCACTATCGTACGTGAGAAAACACATCGGAAAATTCCGTAAAAATTATAAACCAACCCCAAATATTATCTCTAAGTGTTCTACGAAGGAATTCATGCAACGGAAAATCCGATTGGCCGAGTATATGTCACATGTGACCAAGTTACCCGAATTAGGAAACTAAGTCGGAAAATTGTTAACGCGGAAAAAGAACCCGACCATAAATTAAATAAACATGTTGGAGAGACTTCCAACATCCTGTATTAATAACCCATTAACAAGATTGGGCCAATAGAGCACATTTGGCCCAAGGATAAAAATTGGGACAAGAAAATACCCAAAAATTCGTATATGTAATTATGCAATAATTAGGGAGGGCAATTTAGGGTTAAAATTAGGATAATTAGTCATGTAAGGTAAGCCAAAACCGGACCCAACCCTAAGAGGTGGTTTCCTAAACCTATGCTACCTCCTTTGCGTAAGAGAATCCCAAATTTTGGAAAGTAGGAAGCAGAATTCGTAGCCCCCTTTCCTAATCCCATTAGGACATGAAATAGAACCTTAAAACTATAAGAACTCCTCACAAAACATTTAGGGAAGGGTTAGCAACAAGTTGGGGTCGTGAGCAGCAAGTTTAGGGAGCTGGAGGAGTGGAGAACGGCTGGGGAAAACGTGGTCTTCCTCAACCTCGCTCTACATCGACCCAGGAACCTGTAGGGAGTTCGTAGCATTCAAAGGTAGGTGTTCTCGGGCCAAGATTAAAAAAAACCAACACCATCATGTAGATCTTCAAGTCTAGGTTCATTTGCACTTAATTTGACTAATTTTCATGGAGTATACATTGTGTATTAGTAGTTTTCCCTAAGTCACGCACAATTAGGGCTTTTTCCGTTCTTCTTATCATTCATGCAATTCAAGACCGAATTAGACTAAATCCACAACATCAACGTTCTTATACTAGTAGTCATGATCATCGTTTATGTTGGACATTTTATCTAAAGGTCTTTAGTTAGAGAGTTATAAGCATAGTAAGAGAGTCGCTGCATGATACTGTGATTTCGGGTTGCACTTAGCTTTATGTTCTTCTAGTTTTTCACAAGATTCAAGACTGAATTTGGTCAATTTCACAACATAAACGTTCTTCCACTAGTCTTATGTTCATCCTTTATGTTGAACATTTTGTCTAAATGTCATTAATTATAGAGTTACAAGCTTAGAAAGAGAGTCTCTATATAATACTGCGTTTTTGGATTGCACTTAACTGTACGTGCTTCATATTTTCACAAGATTAGAGACTGAATTAGGTCAAGCCACCAACATCAAAGTTCCTCTACTAGTCGTTATAGTCAGCTTTCATGTTACACAGTTTGTCTAAATATCAGTAGATCTCAAGTTACGGGCCTGACATATAAGTCGCAATGAAGTCACATATGTTTAGGGCTTTCTTACGTTTTTCCTATGTTACATGCCATTATAGACCGAATCAGACCTAACTTTCAACACAAAAGTTCTTAAAATATATGTCCTAGACATTTTTCATGTTTAGAGTTTTATCTAAATATCAGTAGATGGAGAGATATAGGCATTTCATGAATATCGCACCCTGATTACTGTGTTTGTCTAAATGTCAGCATGTTTAGTTGTTGGGTCTGTTAGCATGTTGCATCATGTTACATAGTATGCATGGACCTAAAAGTAATCAACCCATGTGAAAATGGTAATGAACATGAATATGATTCTAATGTATTATTTGTGATTTTCTCTTATGAACATTGACTATTATCTTGTGATCTAGCTTGGTATGAAATTGAAATGATAAGAATTTGATGTGAATATGTGGATGAATACATGTTAGTATGGACTCGTTAGTTAAGTTGCTATCATGATTTGCATATAAGTTTTCTTTAGCTATATGCTTTCGATGGTTAAATTATTAGTTCATAACTTGCATACATGTTAGGGAAGATCCATGACACGTCACTTACACCTTTGCACGAATAGGCACACCCTTCTTGGGGAATTGAGAGCTCTCTGTCGGTCATTCTGAATCGGCAAGACTAGCGATCTTTTCCTTAAGACCTCCGTAAGTCTCCGCTCTCTATAGATTCCCACATAGAGGCCGAGCTGGTTGTAGCATGAAGTACCCTGGAGATAGAGAGCACATGTTCCGCATACGATCAGTCATTAGTCATCCTCATGTCAAGACACTAACAAATTATTAAACATAAGATACGTCGTTATACTGCCCTTTTGTTCTCTTGAGCTATTGTCATACCTCGACTCTATGATGATCATATTCTTATTACATTGAGCTTATTATTGAAACTCTGTGGTCATAATATGAATATGTTTGTTCGGCACAATCTTGGACTTCGGTCCATTTGACTAATGCCTGTGCAATAGGGGCCCTGTCTTGTCCTGGGGAGGAGCGCCCCAATGTACTTTACCACGGGAGTATGGACTTTTGGTGCTTGGCATAGCACAAACAAATAAGCAAGATTTTTGGGAACGTGCCTTCGTTGACATGATATGTTTGATATGATAAGTCTGTCATGTGAATACATGAGATCTGTATGAATATGGTCAATTCATTTTGATATGGTTCTACTCTTGAACTACCTGTCCATTGTATATGCAATTCGATATTTGATTTGATATGTCATCCGTTCTATTCCTCTATTCAACTCGTTAGAAAAGCATGCATTGTCATCATGTTCATGTGCATATCTGCCTATTTAAAATGTTAATCATGTATATTAGTGCCCGCACAATATTGATATGTAAATCCTACTGAGCTAGTTCGCTCACCCCTATCATCTTGTCCTTTTCAGGTAGTGATGATGAACTAGAGGAGTCAGTTGGAGCAGGGCAAGAGTGATGAGCACCCGCCATATGAGGAGTTGATAGTCTAGGAATAGTTATTTGAGTAGTTGATGTAATAGTGAAACATTTTCATTTGAATAAGGGACCCTTTAGTTGGTTCTTCTTATGTAAGGTTGTAACTAGTAGATTGAAATGGAATAAAGAGTACTTTTGATGACATTATTATGGTCTCAAATGTGTTGTTATATTTAATTGTTACTCTGTGTTATTCAACTGTGATATGTCTATTTGTATCGTTCATGCATCCCAGTATTTATTCCGCTGCTAAATATCGGGGCGTGACAGAACACCTCGAACTTGACACCATAAAGATAGTGTCTCCAGATCTTCAGTGCATGAACCACTGCCGCAAGCTCTAAATCATGAGTCAAATAGTTACGCTCATGTTCCTTCAACTGGCGAGAAGCATATGCCACTGCCCTACCATGCTGCATCAACACACAGCTAAGACCTATCTGAGAAGTATCCGAGTAGATGGAAAAACCCTCTACACCACTCGACAAGATCAACACGGGTGCAGATGTAAGCTTCGCCTTCAGCAACTGAAAGCTACTCTCGCAATCCTCAGACCACACAAACTTCACACCCTTCCTGGTTAGCTTAGTCAAAGGTGCGGCGATAGATGCAAAACCCTCAATAAATCGCCTATAGTAGCCCGCTAAACCAAGAAAACTTTGAATCTCCAATGGTGTCCTTGGAATCTCCCAATCTAACAAAGCCTGGACCTTTGCCAGGTCAACTGCAACTCCAGCGCCTGAAATAACATACCCAAGGAAATGAACCTCGCGCATCCAGAAATCGCACTTGCTGAACTTCGCATACAGCTTGTGCTCTCGGAGAACCTCAGAGCAACCCTCAAATGCTCATGGTGTGTAGCCTTATCTGGGGAATAGACTAGCACATCGTCAATGAACACCACTACAAAGCTATCCAAATACGGTCTAAACACCCTATTTATGAGATCCATGAACGTTGCAGAGGCGTTGGTCAGACCAAATGGAAGCACCAAAAACTCATAGTGCCCATAACGAGTCCTAAAATCTGCCTTAGACACATCTTCACGCATAATTATCAACTGGTGATAGCCGGACCGTAGATCAATCCTAGAGAACACCGATGCATTCCGCGGCTGGATCGAACAGATCATCAATCCGTGGTAATGGATACATGTTCTTCACAGTCACCTGGTTGAGCTTCCTATAATCAATGCACAACCTGAGGGAACCATCCTTCTTCTTCATGAAAAATATAGGTGAGCCCCATGGTGACACACTAGGGTGAATGAACCCCTTGTCCAGAAAATCCTGCAACTGCTTCCTCAACTCAGCTAATTCTATAGGTGCCATCTGATATGGAGCCTTAGAGATAGGAGAGGTGCCTGGAAGCAACTCTATAGTGAACTCTATCTCCCTAGCCAGTGGAAAACCAAACAAATCATCAGGAAACATGTTTGGAAACTCCTGCACTACCTCAATCTCCTTAAGGATCAATGACTGATCAGCCTTTGGTACTAAGACCACGCTAGCAAGAAATGCGTCACACCCCTTGTTCACCATCCTCATCACCTTCATGGCGGAAATCACAAACCTTCCTACTAAGTTCCTTGGCAACGGATGTGAGAACTCATCCTCACCAGGAATACAGAAAGTGATCTTCTTCCCACGACAATCCACCAAAGCATAGTGCTCCTCAAGCCAATCCAGACCTAGAATTGCATCATAGTCCATCATCTTAAGCAAATAGAAGCACCCAATTAAGCCTCGGTCCTCAATGCACACAGGTAAAGACAGAATACACTTACTAGTCGATACCATTCCTGCTGGTGTGTGCTATATAAAGGGACATCTAACTCCTCAGCCTCTACTCCTGACTCTACCGCTAACTGCTTCGCAAACAGCTCGGAAATGAACGAGTGTGTGGCACCCATATCAAACAAAACCCGAGCGTGCACACCCATGAGTAGAACCGTACCTTCCGTGATATTCTTCGCCTGCTCGGCATCCTCTCATGCTAAAGCAAACACTCAAGCTTGGGCTCGAGGCCTTTCTGGTCTTCCTGTGACTAGCGTTGCTGCTGCTGTCGCTGCTGGGGTTGGCGCTCCACGCTGCACACCCTGCTGTAGTCTAGGACAATCTCGGATCTGATGCTTGATGCTGCCACACTTGAGACACTTCCCCGCTAACTCATCCCAAGACACCTCAATTGCGCCATCCTCGAAGCTGGTGCGTAGTAAGGAGGCCCGCCACACATCGGCTCTCTCCTTCAAGGCACAACCCATAAGCACCAACCAAACAAAACCTAACTTACACAAGTACATGCATATATATATATATTAATACCTAAAGCATGTAGGTGTCCAAGCTAACTTTATCCTCCTCGGCACACCTGATGGCTCGGAAGGTCTTCTCTACCTCCTCATCCAACTCTCTGCTAAAAGTGGCTGACTCTCCCCCTTAAAAGAGGGTGGAGCCATCCTCTTTAATCTCTCCATGATGGAAGGACCACCATGGCCTTGCTCCTGGGGAACTAAAGCTGGAGCCTGAGCCTGAGACAATAAGCAATATAAGTAACACATAAGCAACATAGCAATCATACATTTAATAAAAATAGGCTACTCCTACTTAACAATTCTAACCTGTGGGTCTGCATTGCTTGCACCAGACCTTGCATGAATACATCATAATCCACAGGCGGTGGCGGAGGAAGTACTGAAGGACCCTGGGGTGCTGGGGCCTGCTGCTCATCCCTGTCCTTACGCCTCTGCTCGTCATCTCGAGATTGAGCACCACGCCTACCATGGGTAGCCATAGCCCGTAAAACAATTCAATCTAGTTAGAATCTAAGTTATTTAGTCCTAACCATTTTCTTAACTATCTTTTATTCATTTTTAGATATTTTCTACATATATGGACAAATTCTATAAAGACTTTACATATTGTGAAAATGATGGTATATTCATGTACAATCTCATCCTTGCTCTCTGATACCAATCTCTGTAAAGACCCTCCTTATACCGGTACGATTATACCAATCCACGTCGGTACAAAGGGCGGCATTACAGTGGGACATTTACCCAACACTAAACAATAGATTGAGATGCACATAAATATCAAAAGAGAACAGCGGAAACAAATAAATATTCTATTCTCATTCCATCATCATCACATAATCCACAGACTATATAGCAATAAGAGAAATAATAATGTCCACATTATTACATGTCCGACTGAAATACATTGTCCATATGAAATATACAATCGCATTGTTTACATACTAATGAAAGGAAAGCACAACTACGCAACACTCCACACCGTAGCTACTCCTCTCGCTCGGAGTCGCTCCTCCCTACGTCCTCCTCAAGAACGGGGACACCTACCTCACCTGTATGCCAAAGCAAGTATGAGTCTTCTAAAAGACCCAGCAAGCAATCCAAAGATACACCCTTACACATATCATATACACGTGCTATATTTTAACCATAAGGAAGAATACATGGTACATGCTTATAACAATTACAAATAACCATAAACAACCGACACATACTTTCTACACATAACATGTAACATGATTCATAGTTTAAACTCTATTTATATCATTGCACAATTCTACAATTTTAGAACATGGAAATGTGTACAAAGTAAATAAGACACCTAGCATGATATCTAATCATTTTCACATACTATGATAACACTTATTCACATGTTTAGCTTGCTGTTTTAATATAAATAAATCACATTTTTACAATTTCACATCTTTTCACATGCTAACACATTCACATTACACTATCACATGCTCATATTTCACATTGGCACAATTCACATATTCACACTTTTTACACTTAATTACCGTGACACATAGTCCAAACCACCATAAGAAGGACACACATCACATACACATACCCGTCACCTAGGCAACACAGTGACGAATCTTGGTTAACTGCGCAGAACCGGGAGAAGCCCTCTCCACCTTAACCAGTGGTAGTTGTCCACCTGTAGGATTGCATCCTAATGCCCATAGGATATCACACACATTGAGCCTTCCCATAGGGACATTACTACAGTACAGCTCCATAGCCCTCTATGGTAGCAAGGTCAATATCGACACAATTACACATTTTCACTTTATCACATTCACTTACATTATTCACATGCACTATTTAACACATTTACACACACTTCTAAATAATTACACATGTTTTAGTTTAGAAAACATGATGTTACTATTCATAGTAATAATTAACTCATAACAAAGTCCTAATCATGCTGCTAATCACTGAATTCCACATGATTAAACTTAAACATGCTCATCATGGTCCATTGCCCTTGTTAAATCAATGACAGTACCTACTATTGTCAAATCAACATGAAATTTTTATCACAGGATTTACACAGGTTATATATCACATATCTAAATTTTCAGATTTTTTGAAACAGTACAACAAATTTTAACAATTAAAATAGATTTCATGCATTTTTATCAAAATTTCATTTAAACATGATTCACAGCAATACAGTCGGTTCTAACAATTCTGAAATCTTAAAACAGTCATCATTAGAACATGGAAAATTTCTAAAACCCTAATATACAACGGATCTATTTATTCAGAATTTATCATTGTCAGATCATGCTCATTGTCCAATTATAGAAATTTTAATAATAAAACTTTACAGAAATTCGACATATCCTCATGACACGACCTACTGAATGTACTTGACCAGACATAAATTACACAACATGCATAGACAACCATAAGTCTAGAAATCACAGTGCATAGATCAAATCCACATTCCTGAAAAACCTGAAGAACTTGGCGGTAAAGGGGTTGCCGCCAACTGGGGTTAACGGCACACGATGTTGCCGCCAACTCAAGATCTTGACAGCAGCAAGCTTGCCATCAAGTTCCTGTCTGTAGAAACACAGACAGACCGCACATAACTTGACTAATTGGGGGTTCTAGGACACGAGGAAAAATCCATAAAAATCCTAGGACCTAAAGGACATGTGCAGGGATGAAATCCCTTGATTACTTGCCTTTGAAAAAATTTCTAATGGTTTAATTTAGTCATTGAAGCTCTCCTCGTCCAAGCCAAGAAGAGGCACAAAACTCCTCCCAAATCCGGTCTTCACGCCTTCACAGGGGAGTCTCCGGAGTCAGGGAAGCTTCCTCAATGCCATGAGCTCCTTCCAGTCAATGTATATCGCTGGAAGAACTCCTCTCACATTGGATCAAACCTTGCAAAGTTCAGTTTTTTCCCACAAAAGCCCTAGGTTTTCTCAAGAGCCAAAAGACCTAACTCGGCCGAATCTGGGTGTTTTTATAGTGTTAAGTTGGTTGGGGTATGCATTGATTAGGTTTCCTACAGTTTTAGGGTAGTTTCCTAATCCAGAACCGGGGAAAATGCAGTCGTTTCCAGATCTAGAATCGCAGCAAAAATGGAGAAGTAAACGGCCACTTCGTTGCCGTTAACAGGAGATAAACGTCCATCGATCTAGATGCCAAATTTTAGTCAACGGCACATTGGTTGTCATCAACTTGCCCTCAACATCAAGGGATATTATTTCTGCCAGAACATAGAAAAATCAATAAACATACATACACACAATAGCTACATACATTATACACCATATTATTTAAATTCAATATGTACAACTTAAATAAAGAGAATATGTACATAAATAAACATGCATATATATATACAATATGCACATAAGTAAATAAATAATTATAGAATACACAAAATCAAATATGCATATCATGACAAGGTTCGAATAAATAGAACAAAGTTCGAGGGCCTTACACGAAGTCTCCTGCACCAACTCCGGACCAACCAACTGCCTATCACCCGTCTCCTCCCAGCATAAAGGAGATCTACAGGGTCATCCGTACAAATCCTCAAATGGAGCCATACTGATGCTCGCATGAAAACGGTTGTTGTAGGCGAACTCCACAAGAGGTAGATGACGCTCCCAATCACCCTTCCAATCAGGCATGCACGCTCTCAACATATCCTCGAGCGTCTAGATCATCCTCTCGGACTGGCCATCTGTCTGAGGGTGAAATGCCAAACTAAGCTTTAGCTGAGAACCCAAAGCATCCTGAAGACCCTGCCACAGCCTCGATGTAAACTGTAAGTCTCTGTCCGAGATAATGGACTTCGGCACACCATGCAACCTCACAATGTTGCCAACGTACAGCCTAGCCAAACTCTTCACAGACTGTTTCTTCTTCATGGGTAAGAAATGAGTAGTCTTAGAGAAACAATCTACAATCACCCAAATCGAGTCATTGCCCTTGGCTGATCTGGACAAACCCGTCACAAAATCCATGGTGATTGCCTCCCACTTCCATACAGGTATCTCCATCTTCTGCACAAGGCTCAATGGTCTTCGGCGCTCGGCCTTCACCTGCTGGCACAACAAACACCTAAATACGAACTCGGCCACATCCTTCTTCATACCAGACCACTAGAAAGATCTCTTCAAATCCTGGTACATCTTGGTGTTATCTAGATGAATGGAGAACCTCGACCTGTGAGCTTCTGTAAGTACTCGCTCACAAACATCTACAACATTGGGAATACAAACTCGGTGCTGGAATCTAATGACACCATCGTCATCACGAGCAATGCCTGCCTTGCCCACCATCTCCTAAAGCCTAGGATCAGCTCTCTGCTGCTCAATCACCTCATCCAGAACCGTGGATCGTATAGACAACTGAGCAACAAAAGCCTGACACAACTGTGGATCTAACTCAGTCATAGCATACGCTGCATCCTCAAGCATCTTCCAATCCTGCCGAAGCAATGACCTCTTCCTGATGAGTGTATCCGCCATGACATTTGCCTTCCTTGGATGGTACTGAAGCTCAAAGTTGTAGTTCTTGAGAAATTCTATCCATCTTATCTACCGCAGGTTCAACTCCTTTTGAGAGAAAATATACCTCAGACTCTTGTGGTTAGTGAACACCTCAAACTTGACACTATAAATATAGTGTCTCCAGATCTTCAGTGCGTGAACCACGGCTGCTAGCTCCAAATCATAGGTCAGATAGTTACGCTCATGCTTCTTTAACTGGCGAGAAGCATATGCAACTACCTTACCATGCTGCATCAACAAACAGCTAAGGCCTATATGAGAAGCATCAGAGTAGATAGAAAAACCCTCTGCACCACTAGGCAAGATCAACACGGGTGCAGATGTAAGCCTCATCTTCAACAACTGGAAACTACTCTCGCAATCATCAGACCACACATACTTCACACCCTTTCTGGTTAGCTTAGTCAAAGGTGCTGCGATAGAGGCAAAGCCTTCAATAAATTATCTGTAATAGCCTGCTAAGCCAAGAAAACCCCTGATCTCCGATGGTGTCCTTGGAGTCTCCAACTCTAACACCGCCTAAACCTTCACCGGATCAACAACAACTCCAGTGCTTGAGATAACATGCCCAAGGAAATGAACCTCGCGCATTAAGAAGTCGCACTTTCTGAACTTAGCATACAACTTGTGCTCTCAGAGAACCTCCAGAACAACCCTTATATGCTCATGGTGTGTAGCCTCATCAGGAGAATTGACTAACACATCGTCAATGAACATCACTACAAAACTATCCAAATATGGTCTAAACACCCTATTCATGCGATCCATGAACGTTGCAGGGGCGTTCGTCAGACTAAATGGAAGCACAAGAAACTCATAGTGTCCATAACGAGTCCTAAAAGCAATCTTGGACACATCTTCACCCTTAATTCTCAATTGATGGTAGCTAGACCGCAGATCTATCTTGGAAAACACCGATGCATTTTGCAGCTAATCGAAAAAATCATCAATCCACGACAAGGGATACCTGTTCTTCTCTGTCACTTGGTTGAGCTTCCTGTAATCGATGCACAGCCTGAGGGAACCATCTTTCTTATTCACGAACAATACAGGTGCGCCCCATGGTGACACACTTGGGCGAATGAATCCCTTATCCAGCAAATCCTACAATTGCTTCCTCAGCTCGGCTAACTCTGTAGGTGCCATCCGATATGGAGCCTTAGAGATAGGAGATGTGCTTGGAAGCAACTCTATAATGAACTCTATCTACCTAGTTGGTGGTAATCCAGACAAATCACCAGGGAACACGTCTGGAAATTCCTGCACTACCTCAATCTCCTCAAGGGTCAGTGACTGATCGGCCTTAGGGACTAAGATCACGCTGGCAAGAAATGCGTCACAACCCTTATTCACCATCCTCATCGCCTTCATGGTGGAGATCACAAACCTTCTCGCTAAGTTCCTTGGCAACGGATGTGAGAACTCATCCTCACCAGGAATACGAAAAGTAATCTTCTTCCCTCTGCAATCCACCAAGGCATAGTGCTCCTTAAGCCAATCCAGACCAAGTATGGCATCATAGTCCTTCATCTTGAGCAAGTAGAAGCACCCAAACAAGCCTCGGTCCTCAATGCACACAGGTAAAGATGGAATGCACTTCCTGGTCACTACCGTACCTACTGGTGTGTGCACAAATAAAGGGACTTCTAACTCCTCTACCTCCACTCCAAACTTTGCTGCTAACTGCTTGGAAAACCTCTCGGAAATAAATGAGTGTGTGGCACCCGTATCAAACAACACTCGAGCATGCACACCCATGACTAAAACCACACCTTCCGTGACATTCTTGGCATGCTCTACATCCTCTCGTGCTAGTGAAAACACTTGGTGGGCCCGAGGCCTTCTTGGTCTCCCTTTCACTGGTGCTGCTGCTGCTGCCACTGCTGGGGCTGGCGCTCCTCTCTGAACACTCTGCTGAAGCCTGGGGCAGTCTCTAATCTGATGCTCGGTGCTACCACACTTGAGACACTTCCCTGCTAGCTTCCAACACTCGGTGCCGCCGTGTGCCCTTCCGCAATGAGGACACATCTTCTTGTCACTGGGCCTGAAGCTAGGTGACTGTGGTGTAACCGCCTGTTGACTAGAAGCCGCCACTGGACATTGGGGTGACTGGTACACTGCCTTCTTCCTGTCCTACCTCTGGAAAGGTGGCGCGGACCTCTTCTCCTCCAAGTACTGGTCCATCTCGCTCTCCTTCCTGCATGCTGCGCTGAGAGCCTTGTCTAAGGTGCGGTGGTCAAAAGCAACTAACCTCGACCTAAGTGATGGTTTGAGCCCTATCATAAACTTCTTGGCCTTCCTGCGCTCATTAGCTACTATATGGGGAGCATATTTGGAAAGCTCGGCAAACCTGGCCTCATACTGCAAGACAGTCATGGAGCCCTGAGTGAGAGAGAGAAACTCTTACTCCATCTTGTCTTGAATGTGCTCGGGGATGAACTTGGCCCGAAATAGCCTCGTGAACTCGGCCCAAGTTACCTCAATGACACCATCCTCATACCTAGTACGTAGTATGGAGGCCCACCAAACATCGGCTCTCTCCTACCAAAGCATAACCTATAAGCACCATCTAAAATAAAACCTTAATCTTACATAAGTACATATACTTTAAGTACCTGTAGCATGTAAGTAGCCTGGCTGACTTTGTCTTCTTCAGCACACCTAATAGCCTGGAATATCTTCTCTACTTCCCTCATCCAGCTCAAGAGGGGTTGACTCTCCCCCTTAAAAGAAGGCAGAGACATCCTCTTAAACCTCTCCATGATGGACGGACCACCATGGCCATGCTCCTGAGGAACGGGAGCTAGAGCCTGAGCCTGAGACATTAAACAATACATATAAGCAATACATAAACAATCATGCATTCAACAAAACAAACTACTCCCTATTTAACAACTCTAACCTGTGCCTGCAACTGAGCCTGCAATGCCGCTTGAGTCTGCGCCTGGGTCTGCATTGCCTAAACGAGACCTTGCATGAACATGCCGTAATCCACAGGTGGTGGTGGAGGGAGTACCGTTGGACCCTGGGGTGCTAGGGCCTGCTGCTCACCCCTCTCCTCACGCCTATGCTCGTCCTCCCGAGCCTGAGCACCACGCCTACCATGGCTCATCATAGCCTGTAAAATAATTGACTTTAGTTAGAATCTAAGTTATTTAGTCCTAACCATTTTCTTAACTATCTTTGATTCATTATTAGATATTTTCACATATATGGACAAATTCTATAAAGACTTTGAAATATTGTGCAGAAGATTGTATATTCATGTACAATCTCAACATGTTTGCTCTGATACCAATCTCTGTAATGACCCTCTTTAAACCGGTACGATTATACCAATCCACATCGATACAAAGGGCGCCGTCACAATGGGGCATTTACCCAACACAACACAATAGTCAAGATGTACATAAATAACAAAGGAAGTACAATGGAAATGTAAACCATTCTTATTCCATCATTATTCACATATTCCACAATCTATATAGCAATAAAGAAAATAACAAATGTCCACAATTATACAAGTCCATATCATAATGTCAATGTTCACATACTAATGAAAGAAAGTAGACTAAACAAGTGATCTCCTCAAATGCAGCTACTCCTCTCGCTCGGAGTCGCTCCTCACTATGTCCTTCTCTAGCATGGGGACACCTGTCCCACCTGTATGTTAAAGAAAGTATGAGTCTTCCAAAAAGACCCAGCAAGCAACCTAAAGGCACATCCTTACACATATTACATACATGCTATTCTTTTAAACAATAAGAGAAATACATGGCACATGCTTCATGTCAATTAAACAATTATCCATGAGTAACATATAGCATGCTTTCTACACATAATATGTAACATGATTCATGGTTTCAATTTCTATTCATATCATTTCACAATTCTACACAATTAAATCATGGATTTATGCACATAGTAACTAATAATTCTAGCATGATGTCTAACATTTTTCAAATGCTATTATATCACATATTCACACCTTTCGCTTTCTGTTTTAACATAAACATATCACATTCACATGGTTTCACATCTTTTCACATGGTATCACATTTACACAATACTATCTCATGATCACATTGCACAATTTCACACTTTTCACACTTTTACACTTGAATTGCCATGACATAAAGTCTGAACAACCATAAAGAAGGACACACATTCACATAACACATACCCGTCACCTAGGCAATATAGTGACGAATCTTGTTAACTGCGCAGAACCGGGAGAAGCCCTCTCCACCCGAACCAGTAGTACTTGTCCACCTCCAGGATTTCATCCTGATGCCCTCAGGATATCACATACAGAATGAGCCCTCCCATAGGGACTTTGCTACAGTACGGCTCCACAGCCTTCTATGGCAGCAGTGTCAATTTCGACCCATATTACACATTATCCCACTTAATCTCATGGTTTCAATCACTTACATGTACTATTTAACTCATTCACATGCACTTTAATTAAACATACATATCTCAGGTTATAGATCTTAGTATGATTGTTTCACAGTGACAAATAAATCATAACAGTACCTAAACATGTTGCAAATCACTGAAATTAACATGATTTAAATTAAACATGCTTAACATGGCTTAAATACCCTTTTAAAATATAAACAATACCCACGGGTATCAAGATAGTATCAAATTTTAACCACAAACTCTATACATGTAATATGTCATATGTCTAATTTTTTAGAATTTTTGAAAAAGTAGAACTATTTTTAACAATTAATGTAGATTCCATGTAATTTTAGTATAATATTTGTTTAACATGGTAGACAGTAAACAGTCAATGTTCACAGTTTCAAAACATGAAACCAGTAACCCTAAGACCATGAAAATTCTTTGTAACAATAACACGCAGTAAAACTATTTATTCAAAATTAAACACTATCAAAACATGCATATTTCACCCTAACAGAATTATATTAAATAAAATCATGCTAAGAAATTCGACAGAACCTCATGATCTGACCTAAAGACCATTCCTGACCAACCATAATTTTTACAGCAAGCACAGACATCCAAAAGTTCAAAAATTATTACAAAGACATGACAAACACATTTCTGTAATAACAGAAGAACTTGGCGTCAAGGACCTTGCCGTCAACATGAGTTAACGGCACACTCTGTTGCCGTCAACTTAGGAACTTGGTGGCAACAAGGTTGCCATCAATCTCCTATCTGTAGGAAGTGCAGACCGAACTCAAATAAAAGAGAGAATTGGGGGTTCCAGGACACGAAATAAAATCCATAAAAATACCTAGAACCTAGGGGACATGTCTAGGGATGATACCCCTCAGTTACTTTCATGGAATAAAATCTCTAAAGATTTCAATTTGTCGAAGAAGCCCTCCTCATCCAAGACAAGAAGGTGCAAATCTCCAACCCAAAACCGGTTTTCCTGCTTGTGTAGATGGTCCTCTGGAGTCTGGGAAGATTCTTCAACAGCAGGAGCACCTCCCAGTCAATGAAGATCGCCAGAAGAAGCTCTCAAACGCCGGATCAAGCCTTGCAAAAGTTTGGTTTTTCTCTCAATGAACCCTGGGTTTTCCTCTGAACCAAAGGACCTAACTTGGCCGAATTCTCTAAGTTTTATGGGTTTAAGAGTCGGGGTGCGCCTAGGATTAGGTTTACCGACCGTTGGGATGGGGTTTCCTAAATAGGTTCTGGAGAAAACACATCCGTTTTAGATCTGGAATCACAAACATAATTGAAGAAGTAAACGGCCACTTTTCTGCTGTTAATAGGAAGTAGACGTCAATCAATCTGGACGTCTATATCTCCTGGCCATGAAGTCAACGACACACAGGTTGCCGTCAACCTACTGTTAACGTCAGGTGATGTTGACGTTAACCAAGGATTTCAGACAGAACATAAATACATCAAGCAAACACACATGCACAAAATTAAATAAACATAATATGTACATAAATTAAGTAGATATATACACAGAACTACATAAACATAATATGAACAAAATTTGAGGGCCTTACACGCTATAAGAGGAAGAGGCGCTCTGGGACAAGAGGGAAAATAGCTGTGCCAGCATCCCCGCTCCCCACGCATATTGATCTGCCCTATCCAGATCTGCCAAATATCTCACCAGTCTCGTGTTCATATGTGATGACTAGGTCGGGTACAGTAGGCGTGTGAACATATACATTAGAAATATCTAGACCTCCTGATCTTCACTCCACTGGCCAAAGGTGGCCTGCTCTTGCACACAGATTCGGTACTCTCACAAACTCTATAATTTCCCTCTCCTCACTCCGTCTAGTCCCACCGTTGTTAGGAGGGCTCCAATCATCAGGGCACTAATAGAACGTTGCACCTCTGCAAAATTCGCTTCTAGTAGCTCGGCCATGTCATCATGGTAGTCAGAGCTGTCTTGGGAGGTCATGGGCTCCCCGCTCACTACCAGATCGGTGAGGTAGGCCACATCCTCGAGTGTCGGGATCATATGCCCCCACGGCATAATGAATGCTTGACAACTCTCATCCCACCTCTCTCTCAACGCCTTGAGGAACGGAGCATCCACGGCGAAAGGCGTGATGCCCCGGATTTTCATATACAATTTTGCATGAATTCTTTTTGCTTTCTATTGACATCACCAAACTTATTGGTTCAGGATTTTCATATCTCACCATAATATATTTAGTTAACTTCTAATTTTTAGAAAAAGTATACATGTAAATACCAAGAAAGTATAAATGTAATAATGTGTATATCTATAATAGAAAAGCGATGAACATAATTATGAAAAGTTAGGGTTTAAATAATCATTGACTAATTTCATAAGGTCTTAGCTTAAATTTTATAAGTTCTCAAAATTGCTTTCAGATCCTCAATTGGAGGCCATTTTGGGAATTACCCTCATATGGGATGAATGGGTATATATGCATACAAATTAGGCATGTAAGTAATTAATTTTTAAAGAAGATTTAATGGCTTATTGGATAAAAGGGTGAATGAGAGGGTGACAAGTGTAGATCTGAGGTGGCTTCTAGAATAAGGAGAGGTGTTTTCATAGGATAAGCAAGTGTGGGGATGGTGGCCAGGGTGTTGACAAGTGTGGGGTTGGTGGCCTCTTGGATATGCATGAAGGAGATGGTGACAATTGTCACCATCTTGGCCATTGGAAGGTGACGAGGTGGCACCATCCTAGGGGCTCTAGAGGCCTATAAATAGGAGGGGGTTCTCTCCTCTCTTCCCACCATTCCACCACTCCATGACAAGGGAGGGAGAGAGAGAGGGGGCGGCCAAGATCTAGAGCGGGAGAGCATAAGGTTTTCCTCTTCATACTAAGGAGGAGGTTCTACTCGTAGGAACCGTGCTCTGGAAGCATTTGTCGAGGCATATCAAGATGATCTAATAGAAGAAGTGCATTTTATCGAATGCGGGGTTCAACTTAATTCGTTATTGGTTTGACATACAAGAGGCAAGTAATTAGACTTTTTGATTCACAATCATATTTTCTATTTTATTGACTTTTATGAGTTTTGCACATATAAAAAGTAAGTATGGCCTACCAATTCCGTTGCCACCTTTCTTACTGTTACCATCTACCATCACCGTTACCATTATTGTTACCTTCACTACTATTGTTATTGTTTACCATCACCGTTACCATTTCTATTACCGATATTGTTACGGCCATCATTATTGTTGTTAGCCAAATGGACACTGCTATCATAGGGGTTCTACTAGAGTTGTACTATAGAAATGCCCCTATGGGAAAGCTCATATTGTTTACTAACTTCCTACTATGGTTTGGGCACTGTGTCTAGTTTAAACAGACACTACCGTCATAGGAAGTGACTGGAACCATACTGTAGAAATGGCCCTACAAGGAAGTTCACTTCTATATATGTACAAAGCCCCAAGGGCAACGGGGTGAAATTCTGGAGGTGGACAAGTACCACTAGTTTATAGTGGAGAGGGCTTCTTCTGGTTCTGCGTAGTAACCAAGACCTATCACTCATTTGCCTAGGTGATAGTGTGCTATACTAACTGACTGGCCTTCTATTGATAGTTAGGGCAATGTGTCCGGCTTAACACTACTACTGCTACTGACACTGCCACTGCTACTGTCATTGCTAATGCTATTGCCACTGCTACTACTACTAACACTGCCACTGCTACTGTCATTGCTGCAGCTATTGCCACTGCTACTGACATTGCCACTACTATCACCAATACCATTGCTTCTATCACTGTTACCATTACCATTACCATTACAATTACCACCATTGTTTCTATTCCTACCATTATTACAGTTTCCTACCAATAATTCTACCACCGTTTCTATTACTATTATCGTTACCACTATTGTTACTACCATTGTTTCTACTGTTATTATTTCTATTACTATTATCGTTATTGTTACTACAATTGTCTCTACTGTTACATTTTCTATTGCTATGACTACTACTATTATTAGCATTGCCTTTATCGCTACTGATTCTACCATTGGTTATATATGTATATTACTACGTTTTTTTTTCTCAATACTATGCTATAGTGTAGGTTGTGAGTTTGGAATTCCTAGTTACTTGCTGAGTCTATTCTATAGACTCACTCTTGCGAATATTGAGGTGAAGCTGAGGTTCTAGAATAAGGAAATGGCGAGACTTGGTTTGGATCATTAGGAGTAGAGATTGCTCAGATTATGAAACTAGTTACATTAAGCAAGAAAGAATTAGTGTATTATTGAACCTTATGTAATTGCGTTGGCTCTGATATGGACAATGTTCATTTTATTATGTACTTGTCTTTATTTGTTGTTATGATTATGATACGTGAATGTAAAAGTTGATGGTAATGTTACTTTCACTCATTCTATTTCCATTCGTCATGAGAGATTCCACCCTAATGTTTGACACTATTGGGGTCTTTTCCCTTGTAGCATCTCCTCTTGTCTGACGTGGGTTGGTATGGCCATACCAGGCCGGAGCGGGTCATTACAAAAGGCGTGACTCCGAGGAACCTCTCAAAGCCAACATGGTCCACTTGCATCTACTGGCTCTCTGGCATGGCCCGGTACCAGGCCCACACAGTATCCCAGCAAACATGGCTTCAGATCCTGTCAACTCCTTGCATAGGCAAACATTCCATCTGTTAGTTTCTGATAGGGGACAATAGTTTTGTCACTAAGGCTGTTCTGGTGGCAAAGGAGCTTGTCATCCAGGCATCCTAACGACAATGAACATCATCGCTAGGTGCAGGCCAACAACAATCGATTTTGCCACTAGCCTGTTTGAACAACAATGAACATTGTCATTCAAACTGACTCATTTGGGCTGAACCCAAGTCTAGTTGAAATCAAAATTTCAGGTGGGTTTTGGTAACTTACCGAGGCCGAGGCATGGGGATGTCTTCCTCACCTTCTTCTTCACCCAAAGAGGATCTTTCTTCCCCATTGTCTCCTTCGGACATGACCTCTTCTCTTCTTCCTCCTCCCTCTGTCTTCCTCTCCTCTCTTCCTCTTCATCTAAGGGTCGCGGGGCATCCTCCGTCGTCCTCCACCGCACCACCATAGTCGCTGGGGCTCGCTAGGAAGGGAATTGGTATTCGTTTATGGCGAGAGAGTGAGAAGGAAGAGAGAGGGAAAGAATCTTTCTTTCCCGTTGAAAGACGGAGAGGAGAGGAGAGAGAGAGAGTGGGGTCATGTCAGTCAAATGATGCGACCCCTCAATAATAGGGTCATGATTTTTGTGTGCATATGGTTTCCCGCTGAAGTGTTTCTAACGACAATCGTGGTTACTGTCAAAATATCGTAGGTGACATTGGAGATTGTCGTTGAAACATTTGAGCAGAATGGTATGTTGTCGTCGACCCTATCTTGAATGACAACACTTGTTGTCGCTTACAATAGTCATCCATCAGAAGTTGTCTAGAATTGTGCATAGGCACCCACAACATGCAAAAAACACAATGCAGTGTACAAGAAATTTTATTCATTCATTCATTCATCAAAAACTTGTCAAAACTACATTGTTTGGGCTTCTCCGAGCTATAAGAAAATCAGAAACCATGATGAATAGTCTTCATGTATTCTTCATAAATCTGGATCTTTTTCTCCTTCTCTTGGACCTTTGGCTTGAACTAGTCCTAGTCCTCGTCCTCCTCGGAGTAGTATTGCCATACACGCGTGTTGAAGAATGTGAACTTACTTTCTTCAGCTGTGTCGTGTACTCACCGAAAGATCATGGAGGTAATCTTAGGTTGAGCCGAGATCTGTATAGGTGCACCACGCTGATGATGACACTGGTAAGGCTGATAGAACACAAATTTCATCGAACCAACAAGCCATAGATCTCCTTTCCTCTTGATGCATTGTAGATATTTGATGTACCTCGTGTGTATGGGCTTTACGATAAAGCTTGTCATGGGAACACTCTTGAAGAAGGAGCGCCATGCTTCCCATGTAAGATCCGGCTCTCTTGGGCCTTGGCCCCATCCTCAGGGTCACGACAGACCTACTGGTCATGATGGTGTCACGAAAGTAGGGCCAGACATGACATGGTTCTTGTCGCGACACTCTTGCCTGTCACATTATGGTAGCGACGAAGGTGGGCGATGTGTTCTTGTTGCGGCATCTGGAGGCGACGCAACATTGCTTCTAACCATTCTGATGCTTGTCCTTTCTATCAGAATGGCCTTGTCAGGTGTCAGGCGCATACAACGTTCATGCGACCTGGAAGGCCATCGCATTATGATTTGACTGGTCTTTGCTTGACCACCTTTTAGAGTCGCGACCTGGGCTCAGTCGTGACCTAGTGTCGAGATCTCTAGAGCCATTGCAATAGGATTCTTATCGGGCCACCCCGATAAGTCGCGTTTCTGGGGCCGTCGATTCAAAACTGAGGTAGGCGCCCATTTCCCCCACCCCTTTCTTCTTTCCTTCTCTTCCTCTGAGTCTCTTGTCCCTTACGGTAGTTTTGTGGTGTTCTTGGCGAGATGGTGACATCTCCTTCATGTAGGCGACTTCCGTGTGGTGCTTGGAGCGAGGAGGTGGGGACATTCCTATGAGAAGGCCCCAACGGGTGGCTCTACTCTTTGAGGTAGGGACTTCTCTTCTCCTCTCATTCTAGCATGCTTCCCTTCCCCTTGTGATCCTTGTTTCACTATCATGATTGGGGTTTAGGGAGAGGGATCCATATTGCTCCGTTCATGGAGAGGTTTCTTTGAGCGTAGAAATTCTTGTTAATGTTTGATCCATGGGGTTCGAGGGTGGTTGGGTTTATTTACATGCTTTCCTACACTCTCCCATGCTCCCCTTCCTCGAGTGGTGTGTTTTGGTGGTTGGCACCTGAGGGCCTGGTGCTCCAGGTGACAGGCGTGCTCGAGTCACGGACTCTGGAGCAGAGGGGAGAACAGTGGTTAGGATAGCGGCATCAAGTCGTTTGCAGAGCTCTCGTAGTTGGTCTCAGATGCCGAGGTCATTTGGAGTTCTTCCCGGCATAGGCTAGGTAGTCCTTCTTCTCACTGCCTCGCTCTTTGTGGCCCCGAAACCACCTAGAGAGGCTAGGCGCGAGACCGTAGTCTAGCCAGACTACGGTGGTTATTGTTGTGGTTACTGTGTTCCTTAGCTCCACTCTGATGAGACATGGCTGCCAGGACTGTGGTCAAAAGTAAAACGTCAGTGGACACTGCTGACCGGTTGACTAGTGGTAGCGATTTCTATAGCTAGTGTCGCTTGTCCAGGCATGGTTCCCTTTGTCTGTGTTACCAGCCGTGTGGTGGTGGTGACGTGTAGGTCGTACGAAGTTTCTGACCACATTGTTCTTTCCGTACCGTTGCTAGTTAGAAGTTTCACTTCCGCACTTTTTGAGTAGGTTAGAATATGTAATATTGTCATTTACTTTGATTATATATATTCTTTCCCGCCTGTTAGAGCTAGTAGGAGATGGTAGTCCCTACTAAGCTTCTGTTGTGAAGCTCATCCCCCCTTTTTGCAGGTGAGACTTCCTAGTAGCGGCAGGGTGCACGTCGGGCGGAGTAGACGGGGCAGTCGTCGTCGTCCCTGTAACTAGTAGTGGGACTCCCCTTTTCTTCAATTGTACTTCACCCTCAGGGTATGCCCCTAAGGGCCTTGTTCTTCCCCTTTACTTGTACTCGTTGTGTGTTGGGACTGTACCTAGAGCGTTACGCAGCGGTCTCGCTCTTCTCCTTTCTACTTTCGCATGTGTGCTCCTAGTTTAGTAGTTGGAGTTTCTTTCCTTTACATATTCTGTCAGACTTATCTTATAGCCCTTCTGATTCCCTAGATCCATGAAAATCAGGTCCTCGGCTTGAGGCTGACAGTCGGGTTCTCGGGGTCGTTACAGTTGGTATTAGATCTAGAGTCTAACAGGACATGTCCGGAATTTAAACTGCAATAGGAAGTCCCAACGGAAGTACAAGTACACTGCTAGCTGCCCGAGTTAGTGTCATTAACCTTGTTGGTTGTGTGCTGTGCAGGATATGGCTCTACACAGATGTAGGCAGACTAGAGAGCTGATGGAGCAGCAGGGTGAGTCGGATATTCCAGCGCCAGGTCAAGTTCAGAAGGATGTGTCAGTGGAGGAGTCTGTGGCACAACCTTAAGAGGTAGCGACAACAGCATGATTCGGGTGAGCAACAGTAGTAGTGGTTCCAGCCACCACCGCAGTACGAGGCTTTGTTCCCCATGGCTGAGCAATTTTTTAGGACCATTTTCCAGAGGGCATGGCAGCCTGGGTAGGCAGCAGTGGGAGGGGAGACACTGATACCTCCCTTAGTGGTTCCAGAGCAGCAGGCAGATCCACCGGTAGTGCAGTCGGTAGTTCAGTAGGCGCGGGTACGGGGAGGGAGTACTTGAGTCTATAGGGTGAGAACGATAATGAGTAAGGACAAGACAACCCTCTTGGAGAGGTTTTTGCGTCTCTGACCACCGACGTTCTTCGGCGAATATGACCCAAATAGGGCTAAGAGTTGGATGCATGAGTTGGAGCGTACATTCGAGACCATGGAGTGCACCGAGGAGGATCAGGTGAGATTGCCAGTGTATCAGCTCAAGGAACCAGCCCATGAGTGGTGGAGAGTTCAGAGGCAGACGCACTTCTCTGGGCAAGGGTTAGATCAGATTTCTTGGCAGAAGATCTTGAAGGTATTCCACGATGAGTACTTTCCTGACTATGCTCGACTTGAGAGACGAGATCAGTTTCATGAGCTGACATAAGAGTACATGACAGTTGCGCAGTATCATCAATGTTTTGTCCAGTTGTTGAGGCATGTTCCCCATGTGGCCAGTAGTGAGCAGGCTTGTGCAGAGAGGTTTATTGTAGGACTGAGGCCAGATTTGCGGTGGGGCGTGACCGCCCACATGTGTGTCACTTTGGGAGTGGCAGTGGCTAAGGCCACCGCCTTGGAGAGAGAGGCCTGGCAACCCCAGCAACAGCAGTAGCAACAAGGAGGAGCTTTTTCTAGGACCACCCCGTACTAGTGACCCATTGGTAGCCGTAGTAGTGCGACTTCTTCCTCGTCTTCGGGTTCGGGTAGCTCCAGCCTGCGCTCGAGGTTCAGGCAGATGACCACTCGCGGGGTAGGTAGAGCCGGCAGCAGAAGCGCCAGTCGAGGTTTACAGAGCAGTCAGACCAGTAGGGAGACGAGTAGGGTAGGTAGGAGGTGACCTATTACACTTGTGGCTTACCATGCCACTACAGGAGGGATTGCCCGATGGGGCAAGTCCAGCAGCCCGTACAGTTGTAGTTTACTCAGTAGTTGCCACAGTACCAGTATCTTCCACAGTAGTAGGCACCCCGACAGTAGTAGTAGGGGAAGTACCAACAACAGCCTCAATAGTTCCAGCAGTACCAGCCACCTCAGCAGTTTCCACAGCACCAGCAACCGCCACAGCAGCAGTTTCCACAGCACTAGCAACTGGCGCAGCAGCAGCAGCCACAGTAGGCGCCATAGCGTTGCCGTGGTCATGGTCGTGTGATGGCTCTTACCAGGGAGTAGGCTAAGGTGTCGAACCTGGTCGTAGGTACTTTGCCTATCCTTGGTAGAGCTACTCATGTTCTGGTTAATCTGGGTGCTTCTCTTTGCTTTGCTTTTGAGGAGTTTTACGAGTCATTCATTTGTCACACCCCTGAGAGGCAGTGTGATGTGATGATTGATCTTTCATCCGGTAATTACATGCGTTCTTTTGGCTACCTTGAGGGTGTCACAGTTGAGGTCCAGGGACACAAGTGGCAAGCTAGGTTGTACGCGTTGCAGCTTCGTGACTTTGACGCCATCCTTGGCATGGACTGGTTGGAGGCTCACTCAGCTGTAGTGGATTGTCAGTGAAAGATCGTGTAGTTTGAGATACCTAGAGCGCCTGTTCTCTACTTCGAGGTATTCAGTGTACCCGTCAACCTTTTGTTTCTTTTTGTAGAGCTCGACGTTTAATCCGCGATAGTTGTGTAGCATACCTAGCTTCTGTTGTACATCTGAGCCTATAGGGTTGTTAGTTTTTGATTTACCTATTGTGTGTGAGTTTTTCGATGGTTTTCCGGAGGATCTACCTAGGGTACCACCTGAGCGGGAGGTAGACTTCTCCATTGAGCTTTTGCTGGGGACGATGCCTTTGTCTAGGGCATCGTACCAGATGGCTCCTATTGAATTGCACGAGTTGAAGTGCCAGTTGCTTGAGTTGCTTAAGCAGGGTTTCATTCATCTGTGCCATTCGCCGTAGGGAGCGCCAGTGTTACTCATACGGAAGAAGGATGACAGTTTGCAGTTGTGCATCGATTACAGGCAATTGAACCAGATCACCGTAAAGAACAAGTATCCCTTGCCCAGGATCGATGATTTGTTTGATCAGTTGTAGTCAGCCACAGTGTTTTCGAAGATTGACTTGAGGTCAAGGTAATACCAGTTGAGGATCACAGAGTCAGATATTGGCATGACAACATTTCGCACGAGGTATGGTCACTTTGATTTCGTCATGATGCCGTTTGGGCTCATGAAAGCACCAGCAACATTCATGGACCTGATGCATAGAGTATTCAATGAGTACTTGAACAGGTTTGTGGTCATCTTTGTAGATGACATTTTGGTCTACTCGGCTTCTGTGGAGGAGCACGAGGAGCATCTGAAGATCATGTTTGAGATGTTGTGGAGTCACCAACTTTATGCCAAGTTCTACAAGTGTGAATTTTGGCTGAGGGAGGTGCACTTTCTCGGACACGTGATCTCAGGTTCTGGTGTGGCAGTGAACCCTACCAAGGTGGAGGCAATGTTGTCTTGGGAGCAACCCACTAGTGTTGAGTTATGCTTGCATGAAATTCATGATAATTGTATGTTTTTCATGATGACACAATGTGATAACATGACACAATGACAAAATGTGATAAAATGACACAATGACACAATGTGATAAAATGACACAATGGCACAATGATAAAATGACATGCCATAATGACAAAATGACTTAGACAATGCCTATATGATATCTAATTTGAAGCTTCTTTTATGTAGGAAATTACATGGAAAAGGTAGTGCACAACTTGAAGAAACCTTAAGCAAAAAAAGGTTATGAATAGAAGACTTCAAGCAGCAGCTGCCGACAGCCTCTTTGCATCTGTCGACAGCCACTGAAGACCTTCCGAAAAGAAGGTTTTGGAAAACCAAAGAAAACAACAGTTGTCGACAGGTCAGGACTCATCTGTCGACAACCACTGAAGAATTTCACTTTACGGCTTTTGGAAAATCAAGACAAGTAGCAGCTGTCGACAGCCAGAATGTGTCTATCGACAGCTCAGCCTATGGTTCAGAAATCCAGTTCTGGAAGGCAGATGTGCTGCAGTATCTGTCGACAGTCGATGGTCATCTGTCGACAGTCGCCGGTTAAGTCCCAACATGTGAGAAACTTGTGATCTTTATTAGGGCTTTATTTTTCCTCGTACACAAGAGTTGTATGAGACTAGGACACTCCTATATATAGATCTTTTAGCCTCCTTTTCGAAGTAAGTAGCCTCCATATCAATTCCCAAGCCTAGAAGAATAAGAAGAAGGTTCCCTGTTCTCTTCTCTAAGTCTCAAGCATTAACAACAAGGATATCTATCTCAGAAGACAAGGTTGGAGTAGATTCATTCACAAGGCTTAAGCATCAACATCAAATCTTCTACAACATGAAGTCTGAAGATCATCTGGATGAAGGACTTGAAGAGTTCATCCATTCAATCTGTTTCTTTCACTCTGAACTCTTCTTGAACTTTAACTTTTCATTTCGCATGTGTGTTGTTGGTTTGAGCAATCCTTGTGCTCATTCCAAATGTGTGTGGGTTGATCTGAGATCTTGTTCATCTCAGATCTAGTGTGTGTGTAGTTGTTTGTGTTGAACTTGCTTGATAAGCAGTTAGGCGTGTGTCTGTGTGGACGGTGGATGTAGGATACACAAGTTGTGTAATCCAAACCACCTTAAATCATCGTGTCCCGTGGTTTGCCTTGATCTACCGCTAGATGTTTGATAGGCACGATAACTTGTTCTCACATCCTCCATACTGCTAATCTTCTAGACACATTCTATACACACGTTTAGACTAAAACTTGATCTACATCCTTACATGTTTTTCACAATCTGTCTTTATCACAAAGTGAGATCTGCTCGCTAATAATTTGTTGTAATCTATTCAACCCCCCTTCTAGATTCCTGTTATAACTAATTCCACATACTCTACAATTGGTATCAGAGCGGGTTTATCCGATTTCATAGTTTTAATTGCTTGATCTAACAATCAGGAGAGATTCTGCATGATGAATACTAGCAAAGGTTTTTTGGCTGAAGGACACTCAGTGTCTAGGCCTCCCTTCTTTGACGGAACTGATTATACTTATTGAAAAATTCGAATGCATGTATTTCTGAGAGCTCAGGACTATGATCTATGGAAGATAGTAAGCAAAGGATCCTATGAGCTACCTACTGATGAGGACACCTGAACGAGGGAGCGAATTCGAAGGGCAACTCTGAATTGGAGTGCTATGAATATGATACAATGTGCTATGCATCGGAAGTACTCAAGAGTCTCTACTTGCTCATCTGCAAAGGAGATGTGGGACAAACGCGAACTCATTTATGAAGGTACATCTGAGGTAAGAGAAACCAAAGCCAACATACTGGTTTCTGAATATGAAATGTTCAAAATGAACAATGATGAAACTATCTCAGACATGTTTGCTCGTTTCATGATAATCATAAATGGTCTTAAAAGTCTCAAGAAAGAATACAGTGAAAGTGACTTAGTGAGGAAGATACTTCGGTCTCTTCCATTTCCTGGCACACTAAGGCCATAGTCATTGAGGATTTTAAAGATTTGTCCACAATGCAATTAGACGAATTGATAGGATCATTGATGACCTACAAAATCAACTTAAAAAGAAAAGAATGTGAGATCATTCCACGAAAATCATTGCATTGAAAGCTTCCAATAAAGCCTCATCAAGTTCTATGAAAGAAATTGAACAAGAAAAGGATGAAAGTGAAATGTCTAATGAAAGCGAGAATGATGAGATAGCCATGCTGACTAGACAATTTAAAAAATTTCTCAAGTTCTGAAAGAAGGGGCCAGGTAACTTCCAAACCCCTCTTAAAAGAGATTTTGCAAACAAGTTTGATACAAACAAGAAAAATGACATAATTGTTTGTTATGAATGCAAAAAGCAAGGGCACATGAGAGGTGAATACCTGGAGCTCAAAAGAAAGCTGATAAAGAAGAAATCTACATACAAGAACCCCAAAGCCATGATGGCAACATGGAGTGATGAAGACGAAGATGAATGTGATCAAGATGATTCTGATGATGAGGAAATCCAGTGCTTGATGGCAAGGAGTGATGACTCCAATGAGGTAAACTCTTCCTTTGAAAGTTACACAATTGAAGAATGGGAAGAGGCTTATACCATGCTGTTTGAACTTTTTTGTGAATACAGATATGAAAATAAAACCCTGAAAAAGAAAATCAATAATCTGGTACATAGCTCAAGTACTGATGAACAAGTTGCAATTCTGAACAGAGAAATAGAATTACTAAAAAATGAAAAAGAAAATTACCTTGTTGAAATGGATTGCATCAAAGAAAAATTCCAAGAGAATGAAAAAGAAAAACAAACTCTAAATGAATTTGTTGAAAAACTTCAAAATGAGAATCAAAAGATTCAGAAGAAAATGGAAGAAGTTCAAAAAGAACTAAAAGATAAGAATGAAGATTTGTCCAGATTTGTTAAGGGAAAGGATAACCTTGATGCTGTCCTAGGAGTAAAGTCAAATACAACAAGACATGGACTTGGTTTGTAAAGTGAAAATTAAAAGAAATTTGGACAAACAATGATCACATCTTTTGTTTAGAAAAATTCAAGTGTAAATAAACAAGTTCATGTTAAAAATAAAAACCTGAATGAAATGCAAAACAAACAAAGGAACTAGACTAGTCGATAAGTGAAAGCACCTGTCGACAGATACACATATCAGAAACTGAACTGTCGACAAGTATAGAAATCTGTCGACAGATCCATACCATCAAAGCTACAGAAAAAGACAAAGAATTCACATGCTTAAAGCAACAACAAAAGAACTTCAAAAATTCAAACTCCATCATGTAACCTGTGTAAAAAGCTTAGTCATAGTGAGCTACAATGCTGGAATAAGATGAGCATGATGAAATGCAAACAATTGTGGATTCCTAAACATTTACTTTCTTGCATGAATGAAAGCATGGGACCCAAAGTAATTTGGGTACAAAAACTCCTCTTTTGATTTGTCTTTGGAGGAATACCTAGTAGCCCAAAATAAAAACAAGTGGTACTTGGATAGTGGCTGCTCGAGGCACATGACGAGAGATAACGAGAAATTTTGTTTGTTGATTGAAAAAGATGGTGGACAAGTGGTTTTTGAAGGTAACAATAAAGTCCAAATAATTGGCACAGGTAAGGTAGGTAAGAATGCTTCTAACTCCATTGAGAATATTGTATTGCTTGTTGATGGTCTCAATCATAATCTGCTAAGCATTAGTCAATTGTGTGATAAAGGCCATAACATTATTTTTTATTTAGAAGCATGTCAAATCATTGATAAAATTCTGGTAGTGTTAAATATTCTGGAAAAAGGGTCAATAACATTTATCTAGTTGATCTAGGTGAACTAAAAAATAAAAACTTGTGTCTTATTGCAAGAAAAAAGGATCAACTCTCTTTATGGCATTGTAGGCTAGGACATGCAAGATTCAATGTTTTAAACAAGATCATGAGAATGAAATTGGTAAATGGACTTCCTGAAATTCACTTTAACAAGGACATGAGCTTTTGCGATGCATGTGCACAGGGAAAACATACTAGAAATTCTTTCAAATCTAATGCACCAATAATCACTTCAAAACCATTTGAACTATTACACATGGACCTTTTTGGACCTACAAGAACACTTAGTTTCAATGGCAAATGTTTTGGCTTTGTTATTGTAGATGATTTCTCTAGGTTCACTTGGGTTAAATTTCTAGCTCATAAAAATGAAGCTCTGAAAAACTTTGAAGAATTCTTTAACAAGATTGAGCATGGAAACACAAACAAAATATGCTCAATTCATACTGATCATGGGGGAGAGTTTGATAATAATCTATTTTTTTATTCTACAGGAACTAAGGCATTGAACATAAATTCTCCTAGCCAAGAACTCCAGAACAAAATGGAGTAGTGGAGAGAAAGAACAGAACCTTGGTGTAAATGGCTCGCACACTTCTGGTGGAAAGTAAACTTTCAAGGAGCTTTTGGGCAGAAGCTGTGAACACATCATGCTACTTATTGAATAGAGCCATGGTAAGACCTGTAATGAAGAAAACCCCATATGAACTCCTAAAAGGTAAGAGACCTAACATTCGGTACTTTAGAGTTTTTGGCTCCAAAGTCTTCATTCACAACAATGACAAAGTTGATCTAGACAAATTCAAAGTCAAAAGTGATCCAGGATTCTTCTTAGGTTACTTTGAACACTCTAGAGCCTATAGAGTGTTTAACAACAAAACTAGAACTGTGGAAGAGACTCCACATGTTATCTATGATGAGATTCATGCAAAAACTGACAATTCAAATGTTTATAGGTATGATGAAGAAGAAGGAGAAATACTTGAAGAACAAGCATACAAGAACCTGTCGACAAGTCAAACAGAGGCTGTCGACAGACCTGAAGAAAATCAGCAGAGTGAGTCAACAATAACAAATGTCAGGTATTCAAAAGATCATCCACTTGAAAATGTCATTGGAAATGTAAATGATAGAGTTCAAACTAGATCACACTTTAGAAATATTGTTGAACAGGATCATTCAACATTTATCTCTCAAGTGGAACCTAAAAATATTGACAAAGCTCTAAAAGACACTCTTGGATAGATGACATGCCTGAAGAACTTAATCAATTTCAAAGGAACAATGTATGGAGCTTAGTCCCTAAACCCTAGAAATCTCAATAATTGGAACAAGGTGGGTGTTTAGGAACAAGCTAAATGAAGAGGGAAAAGTTGTCAGGAATAAAGCTAGATTAATTGCAAAAGGGTACAATCAAGAATTTGAGGTAGATTTTGAAGAATCTTTTGCACCAGTAGCTAGACTAGAGACAGTAAGAATCTTGTTAGCATATGCATGTTCCAACAAATTCAAACTATTTCAAATAGACGTCAAAATTGCCTTTCTAAGTTGTTATATCAAAGAAGAAGTCTTTGTTTCACAGCCACCTAGATTTGAAATTCTTGATAAACCTAACCATGTTTACAAATTGCACAAAGCTCTCTATGGTTTGAAACATACACCAAGAGCATGGTATGACAGATTGAGCAATTTTTTTGGTTAGTAAAAATTACTCCAGAGATAAGGTGGACCAAACTCTCTTTACAAAATGTGTTCACAATTATATAATTGTTGTTCAAGTTTATGTGGATGACATTATCTTTGGTTCTACTAACCCCACTATGTGAAGAATTTTCAAAACAACATGCACAATGAGTTTGGGATGAGTTTAATGGGAGAAATTACATTTTTTTCTTGGCTTGCAGGTCAAACAATATGAAGATGGTTTCTTCATTAATCAGAGAAGTAGTTAAGGAGCTACTGAAGAGGTTTCAGTTCGAACAAGCTAAGCCAGCATCTACACCTATGAGCACAAATGAAAAACTAGAAAATGATGAAAAAAAATAAAATGGTAGATGCAAAACTATATAGAGGTATGATGGCTCTCTCCTTTATCTTACTGCAAGTAGACCAGACATTCAATTTAGTGTTTGTAGATATCTGTCTAGTCCTAGAGATAGCCTTTGGATTGCTGTTAAGAGGATCTTTAAATATCTTTCGGGTACATTCGATTTGGGTTTATGCTACCTAGTTGGTTGCAATGTTGATTTGATTTCATATTCTGATGGTGACTATTCTGGTTGTAAAATTGATAGGAAAAGCACTAGTGGACATTGTCAATTTCTAGGAGGTTGCATAGTGTCGTGGGCATCCAAGAAGAAACACTCGGTTGCACTCTCCACTGTAGAAGCAGATATGTTGTTGCAGGGATCTATGTAGCAACCTGGATTTTTATAATAATTAAAAATCGAATTATTTGAAAAAAAATCAATAAAAGAAATTAAATAATGGAAGATTCACACAAAAAGGAATTAAACGAACCCATTAAATGAAAACAAGTAATGGGCTTTATTAATGGACCATTAGAATTTGTGGGTCAAAATAAGAAATTATAAAAGGGAATAATAGGAAATACCCTAAATTCGTAACTAGAATATTACTTAAATAGAAAAGAGTTTTTAATACATTAAATAGCTAGTTTGAGTCATAATAGGATTCCTAAACCTACCCTATATGGTTTAGCACGAATTTAGATCTCATCCAAGTCTAAATAGGATTGGAAAGCAAGGAAGGAAGGTTGGAGTTAGGAAATCTCGAATTTAGAGGAATTAGAGTAAAATAGGAATAAGAATTCATGCATGCATAAATACACCTCATAAACCTCTTGGCCGACCCTAGCTCGTTGCCAAAGGTTTCTGGACGTGGGGAAGAGGTCAAGGAGGAGAGGATCTCGTGGGAAGAAGGTGTTCTTGAAGCTTCTTCCTCGTTTTTGGGAGTTTCAACCCTAGAAGACAAATAAATCCAAAGGTAGGCATTCTCACAAGCATAAACCATGAAACTTTTTCTGTAGGTTCTTCCTACCCTCTTGAACGAAACCCCCAAGTTTCATATTTTTCCATCCATCCTATCTTTTGTTCTTAATTTTTGAAGAATTGCAACATGATAACCCCGAGGTGTCATGTTTAATTCAAATCTCTATGTATACTTGATCCCATGCTACGAAAGTTTTACTGTAGATACTTCATGTTGTTAGGGATCATTTGCCTCTAAAAAGACTAAATTTCATTGAGCATGTTGCTCGAATTAAATCAGTCTTCTCTCTATGTCATGTTCTATGTTACTCGTCATTGTTCGTTCTCAAACCATGTTCAAACCATGCTCTTTCTCTAATTCCGATTTACTGGAAGTACTCTTACATGTCTAGTTTAATTTACAACTGATTTCATGATTTTTCATCGTGTATATAATTAGTTATGGATTTCTGAACAACCCTCTATCAAAAATTGAAATCCCTGGTCCGCAATCCAATGTCTGGTCTGACTCCTGTCAGAGTCAGGCGCAGACAACCAGAAGGCGACGCCTCGACATGTCATTTTCTGGGGCTGATTGCGACAGCCTCCCTGTCGCGACCAAGAAGGCGGCAGGTGAGCCGTCGCGTTCTCAGTACCCGATTTGCATGCCCTGTCGCGACCTGTGCAAGACCCTGTCGCGTTCTGCCTGGCCCATGTCGCCATCCTTACAGCCCTATGTCGCCTTCATAAGAATTTTGAGAAAAACCCATGAAAAATATTTTTGTCGCCTTCTTATCGTTATACCCCCAGTAAAAACCCTACTTAAAAAGGATGCTATATTGAATGATTTAAAATACATGTTCACGACTTATTTCTATCTATGATTTCTCTTGCACTTGCACACACTTGAACCATCCATTTATGGCTGAAATATTGCAGAAAATATCTCATAATGTGCCTGGTAATTTATTGAAATAAAGTACATTAATTGCCCTATTTTAAGGACTTATATTTGTTTCTTGCATTGTTTATAATACCGATATCGACGCTCCACTGTCCTAGAATTCCTCTAGAACGTCGAGCACCTGTTTTATATACACACTTTTCTTGGCTTGTGGTGAACTCTCCGTCAGATATTCCTTTCGCCGGACTAGTGAACTCTTGCACAAGGCCTCCATAAGTCTCCTCTGATCATGGATTCCCACATGGTCGATGAGCCGGTTGTACCCTAATACCTATGATACCCTTTAGGGATCTATATGATCCAAACGGCTATTAGAGATTCACTCTCGTCTTAAATCGCGCCGGACCTCTGGACCTGTGCATAACAAGGCCAGTGGTAGGGTCGTGAGTTCCACCTGACTGCCAACACCAAGTGCACATGTTGTGCAACTGTTACTATCGCCTGATTACTCGACGTATTACGTGCAATGTCCACTGGCTCTCATCTATTCTCTACTCGCTCACCTATTCATGTTCACTCTACTAGCTCATCTATTCATCTTGTGCTCTTATCTATTTCTTGGTACTCTATACTGGCCATTGACTGATTGTCTAAAGATAAACAATATAACCAATGCCTGGCAATATATAAAGGGCCCGATCTGGTCCTGGGATGTGCGCCCGAAAGTGCTAGTGCCCATAGAGTTAATGATCAGAGTGTTTGGCATTACACTCAAGTGCTATCTATATCGACTATCTATATGACAATCAAAACACAAAAGTGTTATACTCTCTCGATGTCTAGATTGACAAACAAGTGCTATACTCGTCGTGCTATTACTATACTTGTGCTAGTTGTGCTATGGCCATCCTGCTATTCGTGCTATATTCGATACTTGTGCTATTTTGGGAACTATACTCGATCTCGTGCTATTGTGCTATCTTGTTACCTGTTGTGTTATCTCTTACTATATTTTGACTCTCTTGTACCTGCTATCTCTAGACACTCTGCCATTAAATGCGTTAATTATTTAAAGCCTGCTTGAGCCTGAGATTTAAGTCCTACTGGGCGTTATCGCTCACCCTACGTTATTTGATGTTGTGTTCTCAGGTGAGACCGAGGATGACACATACACTCACGAGGAAGGGAATGACAAGAGTGAAGCCAGGAGTACCCTTGAGTCATTATGTTATCTTAGAGTTGTAGTTAGTTATTTCCTTTTGTTGCAATGTAATTGGGCCCTTTAGAATGGCTCTGATATTAGTGGTTGTAACTAGACATTTGGAAAATTATTAATGAGAAAGATTTACTTTAGTATTATTCAGTGTGCAATGGTTTGATGTCTAGTATACGCTCTATACCTTTTCTTGCAACTGCCTTCGCGCTCCGATATTCCGCGTTGGGGCGTGACAATCTATGCAGCTCAAGTGTTGTGGATAAAAAGTCAATTGTGTGACTACAATATTTACATTGGATGCACACCTATCTTATGTGACGACACTAGTGCCATCAATCTTTCAAAAAATCCAATTCAACACTCTAGAACAAAAAACATTGAAATAAGACATCATTTCTGAGAGATGAAGTTGCCAACAAGAACCTTGAACTCAATTTCATTCCAACTAAAAAAAAAGTGGCTGATATATTCACAAAACCATTGGCAGAAGACAAATTCACATCATTGAGAAGGGAACTAGGTTTATGCAAAATTCAATGAATTTCATGCTAAATTCAGGAATAATTGACATTTTATGTAGTGACTATGTGGTATATGAAATGGTGAAATGTGGAAGGACAAGTCCGGCTTGTCTGGAAAGTATCATTATGCGTGAGAAAAATTCTCTGTCAAGTATCCATAGTCTTCTTCTACATAAAGGTCATCAAGAAAAATTTAAAATCTTAAATAAATTTTCAATGACTTGCATGTTGATGTATGCTTCATCATGTCTATACTCTCTTAGTGCAAACTGCTTGACATGAACATCTCTAAATTGCTTGAATACTCATTTCAAAACCATGCATACATTATGGGGGAGTAAGTCAAAAAGAACTTTTGATTGTAATGCTTGAGGGACATCCCATCATATCTATCTTGTCAACAACTCCCACTAAGCTTGTATACAGATGATCCTTCTTCAAGAGCCTCAACTCTGTGATTTCAGCATCTATCGACAGGTATGAATCTTGCTGTCGACAGATCACATTTTCCAAAACTCTTTGCTTGTTGTTTCTCAATGCCTGTCGACACACACATTCCTCCTGTCGACAGATGCCTTACATTCTCTTAAGTTCTTCTCAGGTGAGCTCAACTCTGAATGAGATTGTTCATTATCATATAAAAAGGGGAGAATTGGGAACTTATGCTTCATTACAACCTTTCATATTCCTATAGTAGAAAAGGCATTGAATTAATCACAATGATTTTGAAATAATGATTTGTGAATAGGTCTAGGTTTGTATCATCTAGAACGCACTGAACAAACCTAATTTCTTTAAAATGACTCTATTGAATAACACCTTTGTGGATGCTCTTATCTTTGAAATGGTTCGATAAGTAAGAAGATTCTTGAACTTCATCTTCTACATTAGCCTTTGACCTCAAACATTCATCGAACTTGGTGTGTACATCACAAAATGGAGCTTTTTTTTAAAAAAAAGGGGGGTGGGGGGAGGCAGAGCATTGATAGTTCACATACCGAGTAACTAGGGACATTGGCATCACAACTGTATGTTCTCACGTTAAAAAATTAAATTGTCATCTCTGTACAATGGTATGATGGTTAACTACACTAAGTAACGGGGGGTATTGGCATCACAAGTGTCTACCTTCACGTCAAAAGGTGTATGTAAACTAAATTACCACCTACCCCTGAGCACCATGTAAACTCATTGAATGAATCTGATTAAGATCAAACCTCATGTTTCTTGTCAAATGCTAAATTGAATATTCACTTCAAGCATCAACTGAACATCACCCCACAAAGACATAAGTAACTCTTTCACAAAGATTTTATTCAATGAGTTATTCTATAAAAATCTGCTTTGTAAAGTGCATTCTATATGCTATAATAATCAAGATTCTCGGAATATTATCTCCAAACCATTGTGCAAAATGAAATGCATTAATACTATTGCTTATGACATCTTGTAATGAGTGTATCTCATAGTTCTCCCTCTTCAAATTTGTTCTGAACACTCATTCTCCACACATACTTGTCAAAATCCCATTCTGTGCAACGTTTCACAGTATCTGTTGATAGATGCCTTACGCCTATCGACAGCCGGAATCCTGTCTTGCCCAGAACTTGAACCGGTTCACATTCTGTCCGGTTTTGGTGGGTTCTTTCCATTTCAAATGGGTTTTAAATAACCCTAAAGGCTGGCCCATGACTCTTCACTCCCTCACCTTCCTCAACCGCTGCTTCCCTTCCTTCTTAAACCAAACCCTTCCTTCACTCAACCTCACCCTCTCCATCCCCTCCCTCTGCTACTACCCTGCTCCTCTATTCCTCCTCTGGCTCAATCTGCTCCTTTTGCTATCCCTTCACCATGTCTCAAAGACAGAAGATGGTTGCTTCCCATCAAAGAAGATCCTCGCACGAAGCCGGCGATAGCTCTAGGGCTCCGACAAAGCGATGAAGCAAGCACCGGGCAAACCGCAACCCATAACTCAACATCCCACAGAACTTGAAGCTATCTACGGTTCGTGGTGTCTACAAGAAGATTATGCAGCACAGATATGTGGACTTCTCATCCCTGGAAAATATGTTCGAAGGCATGGAACCTCTCTTTGCCAAACAAGGTTGGATTCCCTTCTTGAAGTCTCAGAATAAGTCTTCCCCCACGGTAGTCACTGAGTTCTTTACAAAACTGGGGATGACAGATGATCAGGACCTCTACACCACTGTCAAGGGTATTCCATTTCAACTCACCCCCAATCTATTCAGTCGTGCCCTGCAAATACCCAACACGGGGGTTGATATTCTCCTTACACACCTTAATCCTTCTGAGTACCATACCCTCATTACTCAACATCCCTATGACACCACCAAAGCCATTGCCAAGCTGAATGCCAACACATTTCCACCTCTCCATCGCATGATCCATCACATCTTCACTACCCTTATTGCTCTAAAGGATGGTAGTAGAGAACTCGTCACAGAAGTCCACAAAAATCTTTTCTACTACTTCCTTCAAAGTCAACAGATCAATTTTTCCAATCTCATGTTTGACCTCATCAAACAATGATTCACTAATCCCAAACGATCAATGCCTTATGCTTGTCCCATCACTACTATCATCTCCTTCGTTGGAATTCCACTCAATGCGGGTGAGTTTGTCACCCTCAAAACTAGGAGTGTCCATGACATTACCACTGCTTATAGGATGGGCTACAAACTAATTGACGGTAGAGTCACTAGGACTCTCAAAAGACAAGCAGCTGAAGAAGATCGAGGTTCAAATGAAGACGAGGACAGTGAATAGGAACCTCCCCAATAACACATGGAGATCTCTGGTGGAGATGAAGATGTACAATGTTCCCTACTTAGCCAAACACTCAGCATGCCCCTCAAGCTCCAGTCCCTGAAGAAATGAAACAATTGTTGGCTGATCAAATGCTTCAGTTCCAAACATCCATTACTCAGCATATCAACAATAGATTTGATCAGCTCACTCAGCATGTGAACACTCAGATTGATGCACTTTAGGAAAATCAAGCTCTGATTAAGAGGCATTTAGATCATCTTTGTTCTTTTGGTGTTCAATGTCCCCGTCATCCCACTCCTCCTGGGACTGGCCATCATTAGCAATGTTCAAGATGTATTTCCTTTCTGAAGGGCAAATGGGTTGTTAGGTTGTCATTTTCAGGTTCCTCTGTTGCCATGTAATGCAATGCCAATGTACTATTTGCAACTCAAGTTTATCAATGAAATCAATTCTTGTTTCCTCTATGATCTCTTGCTTTTTCTATCTTTTTGCATGTTGTCAAAAAAGGGGGAGACTTTGAGTGTAATTTTGTCATCATCAAAAAGGGGGAGAATGTTGAGTCATACTTGCATGACATTCATGATAATTGTATGTTTTTGATGATGACACAATGTGATAACATGACACAATGTGATAAAATGACACAATGACACAATGATAAAATGACATGCCATAATGATAAAATGACTTAGACAATGCCTAGATGATATCTAATTTGAAGCTTCTTTTTTGTAGGAAATTACATGGAAAAGGTAGTACACAACTTGAAGAAACCTTAAGCAAAAAAGGTTTTGAATAGAAGACTTCAAGCAGCAGCTGTCGATAGCCTCCTTGTATCTGTCGACAACCACTGAAGACCTTCCAACAAGAAGGTTCAGGAAAACTAAAGAAAATAGTAGTTGTCGACAGGTCAGGACCCATCTGTCGTCAGCCACTGAAGAATTTCACTTCAAGGCTTCTGGAAAATCAAGACAAGCATCAACTATCGACAGCCAGGATGTGTCTGTAGACAGCTCAGCCTATGGTTTAGAAATCCAGTTCTGGAAGGCAGATGTGCTGCAGTATCTGTTGACAGCTGATGGTCATCTGTCTACAGCCGCCGGTTAAGTCACAACATCTGAGAAACATGTGATCTTTATTAGGGATTTATTTTTCCTCATACACAAGAGTTGTATGAGACTAGGACACTTCTATATATAGATCTTTTAGCCTCCTTTTCAAAGTAAGCAACTTCCACATCAATTCCCAAGCCTAGAAGAACAAGAAGAAGGTTCCCTATTCTCTACTCCAAGTCTCAAGCATCAACAACAAGGAGATCTATCTCAGAAGACAAGGTTGGAGTAGATTTGTTCCCAAGGCTTAAGCATCAACATCTTCTACAACTTGAAGTCTGAAGATCATCTGGACGAAGGACTTGAAGAGTTCATCCATTCAATCTGTTTCTTTCACTCTGAACTCTTCCTGAACTTTAACTTTTCATTTCGCATGTATGTGTGTTGGTTTGAGCAATCCTTGTGCTCATTCCAATGTGTGTTGGTTGATCTGAGATCTTGTTCATCTCAGATCTAGTGTGTGTGTGTAGTTATTTTGTTGAACCTGCTTGATAAGCATTTTGGCGTGTGTGTGTGGAAGGTGGATGTAGGATACACATGTTGTGTAATCCGAACCACCTTAAATCATCGTGTTCTGTGATTTTTTTTTTAATAGTAATACCTTGGAGTGACCTCCAGTGCGATATCAGGTGGTAGTTTTATTATATATGGGTGAGGAACATTAAGGAAAGGAAAGGGGATACTAGACACCAGAGCTCAGATACACATGAGCTGGACACCCTACGCAGAGGGGTCGACCTTACAAGACAGAGCTACACCATAACACAGAACAAGTACAGTCAGGCCGACTACTTCATAAACGCAGCAATCACCCTACAGATCTGGTTGTACCATGCCGGTGGTGGACCAGGCTTAGGAATGTCCGGGCTCCCCGGCGGAAGCGATTATACCCGAATGCCCAGACTTATAATTCACATATCTCCGCCTGTTAAATTTCCTCTGTTGTCTTTTTTCCGTGGTGCGTCTGCGTAAGACATTGCAGGGTTTGTCGGGTACGGCATCGCAGACCGTTCAGGTGGTGTGACGGGTGGAGCTGATCTCATTTCCACGGTGGAAGGCGACGTGTCTTCAGCTGGAGCATCCTTCAGAATTTCTGCAAATTCGGCCAGCAAATTTGCACAGGCAGCTGGGCTTGATGTACAGGAGAGGATGGAGATGCCGAGGTTTTCTATCCCGAGGAGGAGACAATGAGTGCAAGCGCCCTTGACACTTGGGGCAGGGATTCAGCTTGCTGTCTAAACGTTGAGGGGTCGTCCACGGAGGGGCTCCAGCGTTCAGAACTGAAGGTGGTATGCCCTTGACTTTAGGTGCAAAAGGGGCGGCTTGCTGCGGTGTGGTTGTGCTGGGACGGCATACTCAGGGGTGCATGGTGGGGGCGCTTCATGTGTTGCATTCTGCATACTTCGCTGACGGGGATGGATGAATGGTGTGGATGGCCATCATCATTTGGTGGTGCAGCTTCAACCTTTGATTGGTCTCCTGGATGGGTCATTCCATCGAGCTCCTGCAAGGCGTCAGTTGAATAGGAGGGGAGGACAGTACAATCATTTCTTGCCTTGCTTGTTTCTTCTAAGGGAGGCCACTGCACATGCATGACATCAACCGATCGGTGGGTGATGTTAGGTGGGCTTCATCATTCCCATCGGAGGTGTCATGGGTGAGGGTAGGGTGTGGGACTTCCCCCTGATCAGCTGGAGCAGAAACCATCGCCGGATCTGCAGGTAACTGGTGCTTGGGCATAACATCGAACATGTGCTGGGCAGTGTTAGTTTCAGCTCCTTCTGCTGGTGTTTTGTCTTGCTGACTGCCATGTGTTGCTGAGTTTACATCATTAGTGGATACTGGACGCCACACCTTCTTGTCATCTAGCCCAACTCCATTTCCTTTCACACGCTTTGCATTGGGTGGGGGTTGGTCTGGATAGTGCCATCAGGCCCCTGGTTTGAGCGGCCAGCAGATTTTTTACATGTTGAAGGTAAGTGGCCAAGCCTTCTGCATGAAGAGCAGAAAAGAGGAGGATCCGGGTATGTGATGGGCTGCCAGAAACCCTTGCCTTGATCTACCGCTAGATGTTTGATAGGCATGATAACTTGTTCTCACATCCTCCATACTACTAATCTTTTAAACATTCTTACGCACGTTTAGACTAAAACTTGATGTACATCCTTACAAGTTTTTCACAATCTGTCTTTATCTCAATAGTGAGGTCTACTCTCTAATAATTTGTGGTAATCTATTCAACCCCCTTCTAGATTCCCGTTATAACTAATTCGCATACTCTACAACTACAGTGTTAGAGGTTCGCAACTTTTTAGGCTTGGCAGGCTACTACCGGAGGTTTATCCAGGACTTTTCTAGGATAGTAGAGTTGTTGACCAGATTGACCAGACTCGAGACTAGATTTGTTTGGACAGAGCACTACGAGTGGAGTTTTCTGGAGCTGAAGGAGAGGTTGACTTTAGCATCAGTGTTGGTGTTACCTTCAGGCAACGGAGGTTTTATGGTGTACACTGACGCTTCGAGGTCGGACTTGGGTGTCGTGCTGATGCAGCATGGTGGGGTGGTCGCCTATGCTTCTAGACAGTTGAAGAAGCATGAGGAGAACTACCCTACCCATGACTTAGAGTTGAGAGCTGTGGTGTTCACTCTGAAGTTGAGGCACTACTTGTACGGTGAGGTGTTTAAGATCTTTACAGATCACCAAAGCTTGCAGTACATCTTCACTTAGAAGCATTTGAACTTGAGGCAGCGACGATGGATGGAGTACTTGAAGGACTACGACCTTACCCTCTCTTATCACCCGGAAGGGCTAACGTCATGGCAGATGCTTTGAGCAGATGAGTTTGTCTGAGCTCGTTGATGGTCAGGGAGTGGAGGTTGTTTGAGGACCTTGCTCAGGGAGTTTTCTGTCCTTCGAGGCATAGAGAGCGTGTTGTGATGACTAGTTTGTCAATTTGTCCGTCTGTGTACCGTCGGGTGCTGGAGGAACAGCTGGAAGATGCAGCATTAGCCAATGTTTTGCAGATGCAAGAGGTTGAGTTAGATGAAAACAATGAGGTTAGGTTCAGAGGTAGATTGTATGTTCCTTGTGATGCGTGCCAGGCATTGTTGGCAGAGGATCACAGGTCGAGGTATTCTGTTCATCCTAGTTCCACCAAGATATATCATAACCTGAAGAGGTTCTTCTGGTGTCCTGGGATGAAGAGGAGTGTGGCAGAGTTTGTTGCTCGTTGCCTTACCTGTCAGCAGGTGAAGGCAGAGCATCATCGTCCTAGTGGTGAGTTGCAGTCGTTCATCATTCCTGAGTGGAAGTGGGATGACCTCACCATGGACTTTGTGTTTAGTTTTCCCCATTCTCTATAGAGGCATGATAGTATTGGGGTGATTGTGGATAGATTGACCAAGTCAGCGCACTTCCTTCCAGTCAGGATGTCTTGGTTAGTGGACCGATTTTCCAGACTATACGTGGACCGAGTTGTTACGTTGCATAGAACCCCAGTTTCTATTATTTTTGATAGAGATCCGAGGTTCACTTCAAGGTTTTGGCGCAGTTTGTAGGGGGCTCTTGGCATAGAGTTGAGATTGAGTTTGGCGTACTACCCGTAGATAGATGGCCAGTCGGAGAGGACTATTGAGATTTTGGAGGACATGTTGAGAGAATGTTGTTTGGACTGGGGTGGCACATGGGAGTTGCACCTTCCGATGGTAGAATTTGCATAAAACAACAACTATTACTCTAGTATTGGAATGGCACCATACGAGGCTTTGTATGGTCAGTCGTGCAGGACACCACTTCACTGGTTCGAGGTGGGTGAGAGGCAGCTCTTGGGGCCAGAGATGGTACATCAGTGTGCAAATACGGTCAGTTTACTCAAGCAGAGACTGCAGGCCGAAGAGTTATGCAGATGTTCACAAAAGGCCGTTATAGTTTGAGGTAGGTGACCTTGTGTTCTTACGGGTCTCACCGACCAAGGGTGTTATGAGGTTTGGTAAGAGGGGAAAGCTTAGTCTAAGGTATATTAAGCCTTTCCCCATCTTGGAGAGGATCGATGAGGTTGCATACAGGTTGAGTCTCCCAGTAGAGTTGGCAGTAGTGCACAGTGTTTTCCACGTTTCACAGCTGCAGAGGTACATTGTAGACCCGTCACATGTGTTAGACTACTCGTAGATTGAGGTTGCACCAGACTTGTCAATGCCCGAGTACCCAGTCCGAGTTGTGGACTGCAAAGTGCAGCAGTTGCATAGGAGGCAGATTCTGCTCGTCAAGGTTGTTTAGGAGAACCGCATTGGTGGCGAGGCCACTTGGGAGTGTGAGGACAAGATGAGATAGCAGTTTCCATACTTGTTTGAGTGATTGGTATGTTGTTTTCCCTTACTACTTTCTTTTTCGGAGACTGAGTTTTCTTTAGTTTCGAGGATGAAATCTCTTAAGGGGGGAAGGATGTAAGAACTGGCTCTCTTGGGCATTGGCCCCATCCTCAGGGTCGCGACGGACCCAAAGATCGTGACAGTAGGGCCGGACACGACATAGTTCTTGTCACGGCACTCTTGCCCGTCGTGTTATGGTAGCGACGGAGGTGCACGATGCGTTCTTGTCGCAGTGTCTGGAGGTGACGTGACTTTGCTTCTGACCGTTCTGACACTTGTCCTTTCTGTCAGAACGACCTTGTCGGGTGTTAGGCCCGTACAGCATTTACGTGACCTAGAAGGCCGTCACGTTTTGGTTTGACCGGTCTTTGCTTAACCGCCTTTTGGGGTCATGACCTGGGGGTCGGTCGCGACATGGTTTTGTGACCTCTAGAGCCATCATGACAAGGTTCTTGTCACACCGCCCTGACTCATCACGTTTCTGGGGCTGTCAGTTCAAATCCGAGGTAGGCACCCATTTCCCCCTCCCCTCTCTTCTTTCCTTCTTCTTTTTCCTTCTTCCTCCTCCGAGCCTTCTTTTCCCCTCCATTGGTTTTGTGGTGTTCTTGGCGAGATGGTGATGTCTCCTTCATGTAGGCGATGTCCGTGTGGTGCTTGGAGCAAGGAGGTGGCGGACATTCCTATGAGAAAGACCCAATGGGTTGGCTTTACTCTTTGAGGTAGGGACTTCTCTTCTTCCTCTCATTCTAGCATGCTCCCCTCCCCCTTGTGATCCTTGTTTCACTGTCATGATTGGGGTTTAGGGTGAGGGATCCATGCTCCGTTCATGGAGAGGCTTCTTTGAGCGTAGAACTTCTTGTTAATGCTTGATCCAGGGGGTTCGAGGGTGGTTTAGTTTATTTACATGCTTTCCTACACTCTCCCATGCTCCCCTCCCCGAATGGTGTGTTTTGGGGCTATCCCTGGGTGGACTATATTGGGACCCCCACTGTCTAAGATCGTGACTGGCCTGAGAGTCGCGATGGTGTCACGACGTGCACCAACCATGACAAACTTTTGTTGTCCCAGCAGGCATGGGCGCCGCGTCATCATTGCGATGGCTTAGGGCATCGCGACAGTGTCGTAGCTGGCCTTGGCATCACAACAGTAATAGATTCAGGTGAGTTCATGCGAAGTCCGTTTCTCATTGAGTCTTCACCGTTCTTGGTTCTTTTGTACTCGTGGCACCAATGCTAGTTCCTAGTACGGTCCGACACTAGTTGTTCGCCCAGTGCTCGGCACCTGAGGGCTTGTCCCATGAGAGGTTGTTACTATTTACCTAGGGTCCCCATCCCCATGCGCCCGTTGAGGGAGTGCTCTAGGCGACAGGCGTGCTCGAGTCATGGACTCTGGAGAAGAGGGGAAAATGGTGGTTAGGACAACAGCGTCGAGTCATTTGCAGAGCTCTCATAGTTGGTCTGGGACACTGAGGTCGTTTGGAGTTCTTCCTGGCATAGGCCAGCTAGTCCTTCTTCTTACTACCTCCCTCTTTGTGGCCCCAAAACCACCTAGAGAGGCTAGGCGTGGGACTGTAGTCTGGCCAGACTATGGGGGTTACTGTTGGGGTTACTTGTGTTCCTCTGCTCCACTCTGACGAGACGTGGCTGTCAGACTGTGGTTGAGGGTAAGATGTCAGTGGATGCTTCTGACCAATTGACTAGTGGTAGCAGTTTCAGTAGCTAATGTCATTTGTCCAAGCAGGGTTCCTCTATCTTTGTTACCAGCTGTGTGATGGTCACGACGTGTAGGTCGTACGAGTTTCTCACCGCGTTGTCCTTTCTCTACCATTGCTAGTTAGTAGTTTTGCTTCCGCACTTTCCTGAGTAGGTTAGAATATATAACTACTATCATTTACTTTGATTATATATATATATTTTCCTACTTCTTAGAGCCAGTAGGAGATTTGTAGTCCCTACTGAGCTTCTGTTGTGAAGCTCATCCCTCCCTTTTGTAGGTGAGGCTTCCCAGTAGCGGTAGGGTGCGCGTCGGGTGGAGTTGACGGGGCAGTCGTCGTCGTTCCCATAGCTAGCAGTGGGACTCCCCTTTTCTTCAGTTGTACTTCACCCTCGAAGTATGCCTCTAAGGGCCCTGTTCTTCCCCTTTATTTCTTGTACTCGTTGTGTATTGGGACTGTACCTAGAGCGTTACGTAGCAGTCTCGCTCTTCTCCTTTCTACTTCCGTGTGTGTGCTCCTAGTTTAGTAGTTAATGTTTATTTCCTTTACATATTCTGTTAGACTTATCTTATAGCCCTTCCGGGTACCTGGATCCATGGGCGGCGACTGCGATAATCGGGTCCTCGGCTTGGGGCCAACGGTCAGGTTCTCAGGGTCGTTACATCCCACCCTTCTAGATTAGACATCAAATACTTGACGTGAAGTTCAGATCCACCCAGTCTTGTGATAGTATGAAGAGCACTATAGAGGAAGGTCTGGGGCATGAGGGGTACAAAATCTGTTACACCATCAAATTGGAAATGTGCCTCGATCCAAAGTTGGAGAGAGAAGAGGCTCCCACGAGTGCATCCCCCCATGCTCACGAAAGTGAATGAGCTGTAGAGATGTGCTAGAACCGTAGGGCCAATGGATTGATCATGCCATAAAAAAGAGAGAGTCCCAACATACTCAAAGGCGAGAACATCACCTGTCGTGGGGAACAATAGGACGTTGCCAGGACAAAGAACCAACACACAAGTTGCTCTCGATCCACCAATCACCTACATATTCCGCACAAGCCACATGACAAACCAATCTAGCAATTTCCCTCCTTACTGATCATGCGGCAGATCTCTCTTTTGTCCGGCACTATGTCACAAAATATCTTGTTGCATGGTTGGAGGGGCATCCCCTCATCGCTCTTCGGTGTATCTTCCCACATGAGCCAACACTCCAATTCTCTCAAGTGAACACTGGCTTCAAAATCATGAAAAATGAATGTGTGTGTATGAGAGTGCCAACACTCTAAGTGTGCTCCCATGGAGTCAAAAGTCCACCAAATTTCATGAAGGCACTTCCCAATTACACACAAAACAGACAAATTCCACTTGTCTATATAGGCCTCCATGTCGTCATGGAGTGCATGCATCAAGTCTTTGAATCATGACAAATTCTTCATGTAACCATGGGGTGGGAAAGCTGAGAGAGACTGATAAGAGAGAGGGATTTGCAGGTTTGAGAACAGAGAAAAGAGAAAACAATAGAAGAAAATTTGTTTTTGAAGAAAACATGTAGTAATACCTTTCCATTGGCCACCAAGTTGCTCAAATGCCCTGAAACTTCACTTAGAACACCTAGAACCAAGAGCAAGGATGAGAGAGTTTTGGAAGAAGCCATCAAAAAATCCTCAGATTCCCCTCGGATGTTCTGGGATGCAAGGATAAGAAAGGAAGGATATATATAGAGGTTGAAGTGGGAGTCCTAATGTGTTTCTGGTCTCTATTTCTTGGAGTTATTCGAAAATTGTGTTAGCGACAACCTAGTCTGTCACTAGCCATATCTGGGTGACAACATACATTGTCACTAGTTTCTTTAAGCGACAATCAACATTATCGCTGAAGAGATTTTGGTGACAATCCCGATTGTCACCTGCAACAGTCGGTGCGCAAAGGTGTAAACAGAAGGCCAAACAGCACACCACATCGCACCACACACTAATGCAGAAAACATACAGAAAATTCCCTACTATTTATTCATGTCTATTTAACTATATTGTTGTTTGTGGAGACATACATTTTGTAGGAAAGTACATTCATGGTGAGAGGCTACAAGCCCTCCTCGCAACATAAAAAGGAGAACATGTAGGATGAAATAGCTTTAAATAATGTAAATATTCCTCTAGCTCCGTAGCATCCTCCTGAACCCCAAGGCGAGCAATATGAAGGGTACTATAACGCACCCAAGTTTTCCTATTCCAGCACAGAAATTCACGATCATCTTCAAAACACCATTGGCACGCCATGAACATCCTATTTGAGACTGGGTAAAGAGGAATCCGCTGAGGTATGCATAGCTAGAGATGGCACAGGTGCGGTTGGTATAACACTACCTGATTAGGACCAACCAACCAGAGGTCCCGTATCTTTGTCTTCCAGGCTGCAAACTGCTTCCCTAAAAGGTATCTGGGCACAGGGATGAAGTCTTCTTCCCTCATGAAGCTCAAAAAGTCCCTCCATGCATCTCTCCCATTCAAGTGCATTGTCACTACCTTCACCTAATCTTTAGGGTTGTAACAAGCTCTGGCGGGGTAGACAACACTCCTTTCGAAGATTCAGGACTGGGACAAAGGGTTGTCTACACAGTCGAATTTAAAGAAAAGTTCCATCCACAATTGAAGTATCAACTAACACAAGTTGGACCTCCCATGCACATGGAATCCAAAGAACTATACAAATGACTTTAGATAGCTTGACTGAGAGTATTCTCCTACACAAAATGCGTCACTATGCTGACATACTCATATCGCAAGAAGTCGCCAGTGGTAGGAAGAGGAGAACACTAGCTAGACACATAGCCAGGCCATCTGTCACCATCACGAACCTCAAATGCTTTTATGTCGTGTTCTTGTCATGCCCGATCTGTGCGTTGCGTCTTCTTGTCACGCCCGGTCAATGAGATGCGACAGTCTTCCATGGCTTTGGTTGTCTAACATCTGTCAGGGTGGCAAGTGTGTCAGTACTTGTTAGGTTTTTGTGGCATCCCTGCGGGACCCGTTGGTGTCACGGTCAGTTGACCCATCGCATTAAGGTTCTTAACGCAATGTGTTGCCTTGTCGTGACTTGGGTGATGAAGGCTTATAGCCTTGGTCGACACTGTTCCTCTTCTTCTTCCCCTTTCTTCTCCTCTCCTCTGGCGGGAGCTCTGCCTCTCTCTCTTCTCTTTGTGTGTTTTAGGCGAGGAGGAGGGTCGTGTTCGTGTTCACAGTGTCGTGGAGCTTGCGTGGAGCGAGGAGGAGGTGGCCATTCCGACATGAAGGGCCCCCAATGGGTTCGTTTCATCTTGAATGGTAAGGATTGCTTGTGTCCATATCAATCTGGGTGGATTGGGAGCCCCTTGTGCTTTTTAGTTAGTTTAAATAGCTTCTCCATGCTTCCTCCCCCATGTGGTGTGTTTGTGGCTTGTGGGTGCCCCCGAGATGGAGCATTCTGTGGGTCTGCCTTCCTTCTGGTGTCACAACCGTGGTACGTATCATGACACCATAGGAGGCGTCGCCTAGTCGGGCACGATCGTGTCGCGATGCGCCGACCCGGCGCGATGGCATCACGGTCCGACTGTCGGACACGATCATGTCGTGATGAGTTTCCCCATCGTGACAGGGTTATTGTCACGATGTGCTTCCCCATCGTGATAGGGTTGTTGTCATGGGGCCTCTACCCGTCGCGATGGTATCACGATGGCCGAGGAGGACACGACACTGCCTATGTTACCTCGGGTGTTTCCGTGGTTCCGGTTGGGGTGTCGGTGTGTGCCCCAGGGCTGGCTTGATCTTACGACCTTCAGGTGGGGAACGTGGCAGGTTACCTCGCTGTGTTTAGTGACGGAATGTGACACCTTTGTGGATGTGTCTTGGCAGCGGTGCTAGGAGGGTCGCATCTATCTAATAATCGATTGATCGGCGATCAATCGATTATTAGTAGAGCGACGGGCTTTTCATACCGACCAGTGGTGTTTCGAGGTTCTGGCTTGCTCGTGCGTGCCTTATTTGGTTGACGGCCCTCTCTAGGGTCCATGCGTGCCTCGTGCTTGCTGGGCTTGTCGTAGGTACAAGCTAGCCGTTCGGCATGGTTTTTATTGTGCTTGCCCCGCCTATTCGCCCAGTGCTTGGCACTTAAGGGCTTGTCCCATTCAAAGGTTGTCTCTGTTTCCTGGACCCCCATCCCCGTGAGCTCGTTGAGAAAGTGATCTAGGCTACGGGTGTGCTCAAGTCTACGACCTAGTGTAGCAGACTCTGGTAGCGGAGGGGAAAACGAGGTTTGGATAGTGGTGTCGAGTCATTTGTAGAGCTCTCTTGTTTGGGGCGGGATGCTGAGGTTGTCGAGATGTTTTCTTTCTGATGTGGCCCAAACAGTCTTTTTCCTCACTACCTCTCTCTGCGTTGGTTCTGGAGCCACATGGTGGTGCTAGGCGTGGGGCCGCAGCTTGGCTAGGTTGTGGTGGGGTGTGGGTTCTTGTGGTGTACTGTGGCAGCTCTATATCGCTCTTTCGAGGAGGTTAGAGGCAGGAGCTGGTCTGGCGAGCAGAGGGAGTGGCCGGCGTGTCCTCCTCTTAGCTGTCAGCGATAGAGGCTTGGTTGCTGGTGTTGTGACATCATTTCCTTGCCATGTTTTTAAGTGTTATCAGTTGCCCTAGCCTGCACGGTGGTTGTAGCCTTGCCGTGCCTAGTTCCTGTGGGCGCCGTTGGTCTGGCCTTATTGGCCTGTGCTTCCGGTGGTTTCCGCTTCGGTGATCTCTCTATTCCGTAGTCTCATTCTTTGGTGCCAGTCCGTGGTGCCACCTTCGTGTGTGGTTTCCCGACCTCGTGGTATGTCTGGGGTCCGGGGTGGTTCTGCTTGTGGGTCCTCAACCTTGTGAAGGTCTAAGGTGGCTGTGTTTATGGTGAGACGTCCTTCTCACATGGTTGCTTTGTGGTCTCCGTGAGACCCCTATCTCGGCGAGCGTGCCGAGGCTTGTTTCTGTATTATACTTGACTCCATTGGTTCCCGTGGGAGTCGTGTGTGGCCCGACCTTAGTTGTTGGTCGTGGCATTATTCTCTTTCCACTTCTTCATAGTATCCTATTATAGGTGTTCCTCGCTTTACTACTTTCTAGTATAGTTTCCTATTTTTGGAGTTCCTACTGCTCGGGCCAGTGAGAGACTGATAATACCTACTGGGCGTTGTTCGCGAGGCTCACCACCCCTATAGGAGCTCAATGTCAGATGGTTTGCGGAGACGACTGTGGCACCGCGTGCTGTCAGTAGTAGTGAGAGCGAGTGTTGTGACCTGTTGTACCTGAGTGAGTTTAGAGTTGTGCTTCGCAAGTTCTCGGGTATCCCCCTTAATGACTGCACATTTCTTCTTTTACATGTGCCTTTATTTCAGACATGTTGTGCAGACTTTTGTATATTGTACATGTGACGGTCCTTGTCGTTCAAATCTGTTAACCGAATAACGAGCTTGATCTGACTCCGCCTCCCGTGAACAGGCCAAAGCCTCGCAAGGGGTATCAACACACATTTCCATGGAAATATAAAAGAATACACTGAACACATATAAGATTGCACATCTCACATATATTTACGTGAATATTACATAGCTAGTTCTCAATGAAAGTTAGGTACAGTGTACAACACCCGGGCATGCCCCAAGGTACAACAGAAAGAAAATTACACTGCTAGAGGAGTAGACCCAACTCCGTTGCGATGCAGCTCTGAACTAGGAGAAAGATGGGAACCCTCCTACTCTCCCTCACCTGAAAGGAGTAGGAGTGAGCCTCACAAGTCATTGGCTCAGTAGTGAAACTCCCTCAAAAGTTGAAACAACACAAGTACTAGAGAAGCAGGAGTAGAACAACTATTTTCATAGTTAAATTATCTTTCTAAGCATGGTGCCATAACTACAATTAAAATAAGCAATTCTACACTAATAACATGGTTTAAACATTAATAATTAAATGGCAAACCACGCTCTATAGTACGAGCTAAAGAAGGGTAATGCCAAACACGAGTCATAAAGACTAGTTCACGATACCAGCTACTAACCCGGACAAACCACATAGGTCTACCTCTCAACCTTGTAGCCACGAACGAAACGTTCAACTGCCGCTTCACCTCAACAGAGTCAACAAACTGTGGAGACCAAACTAACATCACACCTGCAGACCGCACAATTGCAGGTCCATGCCTGGCACCTTTAAGGACTCCGGCCCGAGCCCTCTAAAGTGAGGTACTAGAAAATGGACTAGCTGGGGGCCAGTACGTCTATCGGTGTCCGTCCCCTAACCATGAGTGCGCTACAAGTGACCGAACACAACCAACACACACAAGTTACTGTCCCATTGTTGTCTTTCCCTCAGCCAGATGTACAACTCAAGTTAAGGAGTGAGGGTGTCCAGGAAGACGACACAAACCTTGACGGTACACAAGTACCAGGACAAACCCTGAGCACAACGTGCCTGGCTCATAGAGAACTTGGGGTACTAGACTCGAGGGGCAACCACAGAAGGCGTTAAGCAACCCAACTTGCCACGTACACACAACCATGCAAACTCGACATTCTCAATCACAATATGTGCCAATGCACCGTTTACATGCTTTAAATAACTTAAACAACAAGGCATGTACACCCCACAACTAAAGATAGACAGACTGCCCACAGAAACAAACAACTTGGGTGGACTCTTCTAGAAACACGTCAGACATAGATGCCGCGGTTCAAACACATAATCGCGACAGAGGAAAGTGTCGCCTTTAGACCTAAATCGTGACCGGATAGGTCGTCGCGTTTAAAACGCGACGTTTGGGTCTGTCGCCTTTCAACCCATGATTTCCATCACAGCCTCAGCTCCAGAAATCACCCAAACTACCCTGCATAGTTATAAGACTTGCATATTTGCATTCATATGAATACCTATGCATGCTTTCTATTCATTCAAACCATTTCCATGCTTTAAACACTTCAATCACGACCCATTCGATCTAAAAATGAGTAGAATTCCCCTACCACATGAAGAACGTGAAGAAAAGTATGGCCCTGGCATTTCCTGTGCTTCGAATAACCTCCTCGCGACGATAGCATGCCAAACCGCACGCTGCGAACACCAAATCACCCGAAATCCCCTCACCAAGCCTTCCCTCGACCCAAACAGTGTTTCTTGCACTGTTTGGCCAGGGCTTAGCCAACAAAACTTCTTAGTCTAAATCATGGCGTGGCACGTCATCGCGTTTAAATCGTGATGTACATGGCCGTCGTAATTTAATCCAACGCTCCTGCATGCGACATGCGGCGCGCATGTAGACGTGTACTCGGGGAAGCGGTGTCGAAATTGCGATGGGGAAAGTGGTCGCATTTCCAAAATGTGTCACCTGTGTTGGTCGTGTTTATAGAAAGTGCAATCAAGGTCTGTTGGGTTTGGATTTCTGACCCCCAACCCCTCACTACCTACTCAAGCAACCAAAACACACATAATAGGCCATACACTGGCCACCAATTCATTAAACAGTGATCTAAAAGTTCACAACATTACATTTCTATCACCTAAAAAGAAATTTCGACCTCGAAATTCAGAAGGAACCTTAAACACACCATTTAAAATTATTCATGCATGATACTATGACCTAAAAAGAATTAAAAGCTTACTCAAACAAGTATGGATACACTTTCTGCATCTCTTCTACCAGTTCCCATGTATATTCTCCTTCCTGTATGTTTTCCCATCTAATTTCTCCTAGCTCTATTTCATTATTTCTCAATTTATGTATCCTCTACCCTATAATCTGTATCGGATACTCTGGCATAGACATGTCTGGCTTCAAGTCATGTCACGCCCCGCCAATTTAGCCGCGGAATAAATCGGGGAGACGTGAGCAAAGTGCATAGTAGTGTAAAATGTATGAACACTTGGGTAAATCGGAGCATCTAATGAACAATAATTGGAATAAACTCTTCATTTCATTGAAATTTCACTAAGACTATTACAACGCTAATTCGGAGCCAATACATAGGGCTCAATGACATCATTACATTGAAAAGAAATCTATAAGCAATAACTACTAGACTCCAGGTTGCTAGGGTAACTTTAGCTCCAGGTCGCTCAACACTCTAGTTCTGTCCCATTAGTGTTTGTAACGTCATCGTCCGACTTACCTGAGGCACAATAACAAATAATGAAAGGTGAGCAATAACGCTCAGTAGGACTTAAATCTCATTAGTCAAGCACACTTTAAATAATTAATGCTTTAAAAGTCAGAGTAACTAATGATAGAGAGAGTCATGTAAAGTCGAGAAAGTAATAGCACAAGTAACATGGTTCAAATAGCAGATGAATCAAGTATAGCACAAGGAATCAGATTAAAATCAAGTCACTATAGAAAATGATAGCAAGCAACGTCATTGTCAAATAATAGCAAGTAACATGTATAGCAAGGAGAGAAAAAGTAGTTGGCGATATAGAGAGTAAATTGCACTTTGATTGATTTTCATCAATCGAAATAGTATAGCACTTTGATTAACTTTCGTCAATCGAGATAGCATTGCACTTTGGTTATCCGTAGATAGCCAAGAGAGAGTATAGCACTTGTTTGTCAATAGACAACGAGAGAATATAGCACTTTGTTTGTCAATAGACAATGAGAGAATATAGCACTTTGTTTGTCAATAGACAACAATGGAATATAGCACTTTGTTTTTATTGTCTTAGATTAATCTTGATAGTATGGCACTTGGATGTAATGCCGACATCCTGATCATTGAACACCCGCAGGCAAATGGCACTTTCGAGCGCACCTCCCAGGACCAGATTGGGCCCTATATTGTCTAACATTGGTTATTTTTATTATCTTAGACAATCAATAGATGGCCAAATAGAGTTCCAAGAAACGATGAGAGCACTAAATGAATAGACGAGATAGTAGAGAGAGTGTGAATAGATGAGCAAATAGAGTATAGATGAGAGCTATAGGTTGTTGCACATGAAACGTCGAGTAAATGGGCGATAGTAACAGTTGTACAACACACATGATTGGGTGCTAGCAGTCAGGTAGAATTTCACTAACCAACCATCAGCTATGCTATGCACATAGTCCAGAGGTCCAGCGTGATCTCATGATAAGAGAGAGAGAGCATTCTAAGGTCGTTTGGATCTTACTGATCCCTAAAGGGTATCATAGGTATTAAGGTATAACCAACTCGTCGGCCATGTGAGAATCCATAGACAGAGGAGTCTTACGGAGGCCTTGAACAAGGATTCACTAGTCCGACAGAAGGAATATCCAACAGAGAGTTTGTCCAAGTCAAGGGAAAGTGTATATATAGAAACAAGTGCTCGACGTTCCAGAGGAATTCTAGAACAGTGGAGCGTCGATAGTGGTATTTAAAATATCGCGAGAAAAAAAGACAAGTCCATTTAAAAATAGGGCATTAAATACATTATTGAAATAAATTACCATATATATTATGAGATATTTTCATGCTAAGTCAAGTCTTATAGATGGTTAAAAGTGTGTGCATGTGACAAGGAAATCATAGATATGAAAAGATCATGCGATTGACTTTTAATTAAAATATACATATCCAAGTTTAACAGTTCTGTTTACTGTGTTTAAGACGATTAACAAGGTATGTGGTTACTGTTGAATGTCAAGATTAGCAAAAATATAGGGTTTTCATGCAAAAGTTCAGAATGCGACGTACCCTTGTAAGGATCGCGGCAGGGTCTATACAGAACACGACAGGGTCAATCAAGGGTAGCGACGGGTCGGTCAGGACAGGTCGCCAGAACGCGATGTCGGGCCCTGTCACGTTCAGAACGCGACAGGTAGCTATGTCGTGACTAGCCCTGAGAACGTGGCCTATCGGTCCGTCGTGTTCTCAGGTCCTATGCCTGAGTCTGAGCAGGAAAGGGTCCTTGCATTGGATTGTGGTCCAAGTTTCCATGTTTTGATACAGGGTTGATTAAAAATTGATTTCTCGATGTACAGTCGATCAAAAATCGCAAAACCACTTGCAAACTAATCTAGACATGCGAGGGTATACTCAATAAATAAGAATATGTAAATCATCATGGTCTGGACATGTTTTAAAACTGAACATGCATGATGAACACAGAGCATTACACAGTGAAGGAAAATGAATTGATTCGGGTAAGATACTGGATGAAAATTGGGGATTTCAGTGGCAAAAGTTTCATGACATCGAGCAGCATCTCCAGAAAAATTTTCATGGCATGATAACAAGTGTACAGGGAGATCTAAATTAAACATGAAGGTTCGGGGTCAAGATGAGAGCAGAACATCAAAAACAAAGATCAAAAGATAGGATCCATGAAAAATAGAGCAATGATAGGGCTTTTGTTCCTGATGTTTGGAACATCCTACAGACGAATTTAATTGAGTTTAGCTTGTGAGAATGCTTACCTTTGAGTCGTTTTGTCTCCTAGGGCTTTGAACTTGATGAACAAGGGTTGGGGCTTGAGCAATCCTTCTCCCCATGAGCTCTCCCTTTCCTTGGCCTCTTCTCCACATCCAGCAACCTCAGCAATGCATTAGGGCCGGCCATGGAGAGATTGGGGAGTATTTAAGCTCCCTTAGTTTCCATTTCCTATTATGACTCTAATTCTCCTTTAATTCCGAGTTTCCTTTATTTCTTTCAACCTTCCAAGCTTTTCACCTCCTAATTGGGCTAGGTTGGGATGCAATTTGATGCCTAGCCAATTTGGGTAGGGTTAGGAGTCCTATTCCAACACAAAACAGTTATTTTAAATGACTTATTAGTTCTTTTCTTTTTAGGATATATTAAGATACGAATTTAGGGTATTTTCCTATTATTCATCTTTTAAAAATTCCAATTTTGGTCCAATAACTCTTATATGATCCATTTAACAAAGCCCATCACTTAATGGAATTTAACTTATGAAATTTTCCTTTTAATTAGGGAATAATATAGTCACAGATTTTATGGTATTTTTCTTACTTGAATTTATTCATGGGCTATGAGAGGTCCATTGGTCTAATTCTGATAATGGATCATCAATACATGATGTTGGAAGTCTCTCCCACATGTTCATTAAATTTGTGATCATGTTATATTTCCGTGTTAACGGTTTTCCGACTTAGTTTCCTAATTTGGATAATTAGTCACATTGTGCCGTACACTTGGCCAATCGGATTTTTCGTTGCATGAATTCCTTCGTGGAACACTTAGGAATAATGTTTGAGGTTAAATTATAATTTTTACGAAATTTTTTGATGTGTTCTTACACATACGATAGTGGTACGTATGTTTCTATTATTTCGTTATTATAGAAATTATTATTTCAAATTTTTAAGTACTGAATTTTCCGGGGTGCTACATCCTCCCCCACTTAAAAAGAATTTGGTCCACCAAATTCCATGACTCCTTCAGTTAAGTATGAATCATCACTCTATACTAAAAGTATTAATCAGGACGAGTTTAGAGTTACCTTCCATGGTTCCTACTTCGTCATTTGGACGAGGTTGTGCCGAAGCTTCGAGTGTATCATGATGTTTTGATTCTCCATGAGGTTTGTCCTTCTGTGGGCAATTTCCAATCTTGTGGTCTGAGCTGCCCCATCGGAAACATTTTCCTTGATTCTTCCAGCAATCTTTCAACATGTGGCTCGCCTTATTGCAATTCTTGCATCGACCTTCATGATTAAAAGTTAAACGTCTATCATTCTTCTTATTCTTCATTTTACCCTTACCATTGTTTTGTTGCTTCTCTTTTGTCATAGAATTGAGATCCTTTATGCTAGAAGTTGATTCCTCTAAGAGAGGACAGTCTCGCAGCTAATGCCTCGAGTTTTCGCAATGTAGGCATGCACCAATTCTTTGCCAACACTCCTTGGCCGCATGTGCTGACTTGTGACAACGAAGGCAGATGATCCTAAAAATCTCATCGTTACGTTTCATTTGTTGGTTTGCCTTCTTGCCATGGTTATAGCTTATCTTCCCATTCTTGTTGGTCACCTTTTTAATCTTTTTGGTCGCTTCCAAAGCTCTTTCTAGCAGTTGAGCAGCTTGCTGACATGCTAGAACTAGCCTTTGAGTTGGTCTCATGTCGGCATCCATTAAGAGTCCCTTAAAGAATGAGGTCGACATTAGGGTATGAAAGTAGCTTTAAGCTAATAGGTGTACATGTATATATATTAGATCTTAACCACGATTCTATCCAATCCTCACTTAGGTATGCTGGTTGATTTAGACACGTGTCAAGGCAGTTTGTCCTAGAACACCATACACCTAAGAGATCCAATGAGGACATCCTAGAACATCCTAAACCTAAGATATCCGATTAAGACATCCTAGGCTCTAATACCAACTGTCATGCCCCTCCAATTTAGCAGCAGAATAAATCAAGGAGACGCGAGCAAAGTACATAGCAGTGTAAAATGTACGAACAGTTGAGTAAATCAGAGCATCTAATGAACAATAATTGGAATAAACTCTTCATTTCATTGAAATTTCACTAAGACTATTACAACCACTAATTCAGAGCCAATACATAGGGCTCAATGACATCATTACATTTAAAAGAAATATAAAGCAATAACTACTAGACTCCAGGTTGCTAGCGTAACTTCATGACTTGGCTCTAGGTCGCTCAACACTCTGGTCTTATCCCATTAGTGTTTGTAACGTCATCGTCCGACTTACTGAGACACAATAACAAATAACGAAGGGTGAGCGATAATGCTCAGTAGGACTTAAATCTCATGAGTCAAGCACACTTAAGTAATAATGCTTTACAAGTCAGAGTAACTAATGAAAGGGAGAGTCATGTAAAGTCGAGAAAGTAATAGCACAAGTAACATGGTTCAAATAGAAAATGAATCAAGTATAGCACAAGGAATTAGATTAAAATCAAGTCACGATAGAAAATGATAGAAAACGATAGCAAGCAACGTCATTGTCAAACAATAGCAAGTAACATGTATAGCAAGGAGAGAAAAAGTAGTTGGCCATACAGAGAGTAAATTGCAATTTGATTGATTTTCATCAATCGAAATAGTATAGCACTTTGATTAACTTTCGTCAATCGAGATAGCATTGCACTTTGGTTATCCGTAGATAGCTGAGAGAGAGTATAGCACTTGTTTGTCAATAGACAACGAGAAAATATAGTACTTTGTTTGTCAATAGACAATGAGAGAATATATCACTTTGTTTGTCAATAGACAATGAGAGAATATAGCACTTTGTTTTGATTGTCTTAGATTAATATTGATAGTATGGCACTTAGATGTAATGCCGATATCCTGATCATTGAACTCCCGCTGGCAAATGGCACTTTCGGGCGCACCTCCCATGACCAGATCAGGCCCTATATTGCCTGGCATTGGTTATTTTTATTATCTTAGACAATCAATAGATGGCCAAATAGAGTTCCAAGAAATAGATGAGAGCACTAAATGAATAGACGAGATAGTAGAGAGAGTGTGAATAGATGAGAAAATAGAGTTTAGATGAGAGCTATAGGTCGTTGCACATGAAACGTCGAGTAAATGGGTGATAGTAATAATTGCACAACACACATGATTGGGTGCTAGCAGTCAGGTAGAATTTCACTAACCAACCATCGGCTATGGTACGCACATAGTCCAGAGTTCTGGCGTGATCTCATGATAAGAGAGAGAGCATTCTAAGGTCGTTTGGATCTTACTGATCCCTAAAGGGTATCATAAGTATTAGGGTACAACCAGCTCATCGGCCATGTGGGAATCCATGGACAGAGGAGTCTTAAGGAGGCTTTGAACAGGATTCACTAGTCCAGTAGAAGGAATATCCGACAGAGGTTGTCCAAGTCAAGAGAAAGTGTATATATAGAAACAAGTGCTCGACGTTCGAAAGGAATTCTAGAACACTGGAGCGTCGGTAACAGTATTTAAACATCGCGAGAAAAGAAGACAAGTCCATTTAAAAATAGGACAATTAAAATATTATGAAATAAATTACCAGATATATTATGAGATATTTTCATGCCACGTCAAGTCTTATTGGATGGTTAAAAGTGTGTGCATGTGACAAGGAAATCATAAATATGAAATGATCATGTGATTGACTTTTAATTAAAATTTACATATCCAAGTTTAACAATTCAGTTTACTGTGTTTAAGACCATTAACAAGGTATGTGGTTACTGTAGAATGTCAAGATTAGCAAAAATATAGGGTTTTCATGCAAAAGTTCAGAACGCGACGTGCCCCTATAAGGATCGCGAGAGGGTCTGTACAAAACGCGATAGGGTCAATCAAGGGTCGCGACGGGTCAGTCAGGACGGGTCGCCAGAACGCGATGCCGGGGCCTGTCATGTTCAGAATGCGACAGGTTGCTATGTCGCGATTATCCCTAAGAACGTGGCCTATCGGGCCGTCACGTTCTCAGGTCCAACGCCTGAGTCCGAGTGGGAAAGGGTCCTTGCATTGGATTGCGGTCCAAGTTTCCATGTTTTGATACAGGTCGTGTTGGGTTTTCATTCTAACATTTATAGCAACATGTTTTGATGATGAGTAACTTCAATTGAGGTTTGATACATGTACACATGAAAAAGAAACTAATGCAATACTTGATTGTTTTGTGATTCAAATACTTAGTTTTACATGTTTCATCATGTAGGTACAAATGCACAAGTTTCAAGCTCTCTCCAAGCAAGTGAAAAATCACAAAAAGCAAAAACAAGGTTACCTGTCGACAAACACAAAAGACCTGTCGACAGATCTCACAGGTGTGGTCTGCCAGAAGACCCATAGTTCAGAAATTCTTCATCTGTCGACAGATGACAGATCGACTGTCGACAGATCTCACAGTCCAGAACATCCAGACTTTTGTCGCTTACACAAAAGAGAACATCTGTCAACAGATGGTCTTCGACTGTCGCAGATCTCACAGAGCTGAAGATTCATACTTCTGTTTTACTGTCGCCTGTCGACAGATGGCCAAGACCTGTCGACAGACAGAGTACATTCAAATTACGAAAAGTTCTAAGTTATCCTACAGAGGTGTTTCCAACTCTCACATTTCTCCATGTGAGACTCCTCTATATTTAAACATCTCATTGAATGAAATTTCGCAGAGAAGCAACCACAACCAAAACTCTAGAGCTACTCCAGTTTCACAGAGTTGCTGCTATTGCCCTGCTTCAGACTGATGCTTGCACAGATGCCTAAAAGATCCGTCGATCCAGCATTTTTCTGAAAAGAAGAACAGCGAGGATTCTGTTGCCCGCAATTTCCCAGCTAGCTAGCCCAGAGGGGGGGGGTGAATGGTTAATAAAACTTCGATCTTTGATTAAACCTGTTTACTGAAAAGATTGCACAACTTAATAACAAGGTTAGAGTTAGAGCAAACAAGATAACAATCACACAAAACACATCCACAAGACACAAGGATTTTATCCTGGTTCGGAACTCCTCTCCACAGGAGACCTACGTCCAGTCCCTGAGCAATACCTCAGGATTTTACTAACGGGTACAATCCCCCTTAAGGATCCTTACACCCAGCCTCAACTGGTCTTCCTTCAGCCTGAAGGGAACAACAACCACCCTGGATACCACCAGGTCTTCCTTCGTCCAGAAGGGAACAACAACCACCCTGGATACCACCAGGTCTTCCTTCGCCAGAAGGGAACACAAACTAATCAGAAAAGGTTGTGAAAACAGGCTTCAGATTCTAGCTTGACCAGCTACAACCTGAAGCTCCTAAGCCCCGAGAGAGAAAGAGATTGACAAGGTTTTTCTCTCCAAGGACCACACAGGCTCTTACAAATGAGAAGATTTCTTTTGAGCACAGAGAGCTAAGAGCTTAGAACAAGGTTTCGAGTGGAGGCTTCGCTCTTCTTCAAGGTTCTAAAGATTGTAATGGATGGATTCCTTTCTGCTTCTTAGATCAAGCGATGTTTTTCTATCAGTTGGCTTTCTTTTCGTCTTGAGTCTTCTATTTAAACTGCTGATTCAAATTCGAACGTTGATATGTCCGTTGTCTCTTATCCTTGTGTACGTTAGACTGGTTACTGAGGAAGCTTCTGATTGTCAGTCTTTTATCCTGGTGTACACGCCAGAGAGATGTCATAGAACTTTGTGTCTTGAGTCCAACGTTGTCCAGATGAGTCTTGTCAGATATCTGTAAGCATATCATCAATAAATAGAACAGCTAGGACTGCTGTCTATTGTTAGTTGAGATTGAACAGATATTGCAGTATATAGCAAAGCTCCTTTCTGTCCAAGAAAAAGTACGTAGACAGAGTAGCATAGAAATGGAAGATATTGTCTGCATGCATGGGAGATACGATCAGAGAGCATTTAATGCATAGCAGTCAACAGACAAGATATGACTTTGACTTTTCAACGCTATTAAAAAGCATTATACTGATGCAGAAAGAAATTTGATAAAAGAATCTTGCTGACTTCATCACTTATGAAATCGTTATGAATTATAGCAAGTCGTTATGAACTGTAAAGAAATCGTTGTGATAACTTATGAAGCCGTTACAACAGGCAAGTCGTTGTGCTCTAAAGAAATCGTTGCAAGAGATCGTTATGACTAATAAGGAAGTCGTTATGCGAATCGTTATGACTATAAAGAAGTCGTTGCGCGAATCGTTATGACTAATAAAGAAGTCGTTGCGCGAAATCGTTATGACTACAAAGAAGTCGTTGCGCGAAATCGTTATGACTACAAAGAAGTCGTTGCGCGAATCGTTATGACTAACAAAAGTCGTTGCGCGAAATCGTTATGACTAACAAAGAAGTCGTTGCGCGAAATCGTTATGACTATAAAGAAGTCGTTGCGCGAAATCGTTATGACTAACAAGAAGTCGTTGCGCGAATCGTTATGACTAACAAAGAAGTCGTTGCGCGAAATCGTTATAACTAAAGAAGTCGTTGCGCGAAATCGTTATGACTACAAAGAGTCGTACGAAAATCGTTACGAGGTCTAAAAAATCGTTACGGCTAGAGAGTTGTTGCGAGTTCTAAAGAAATCGTTACGAGGTCTAAAGAAGTCGTTACGGCTAGAGAGTCGTTGCGAGTTCTAAAGAAATCGTTACGAGGTCTAAAGAAATCGTTACGGCTAGAGAGTCGTTGCGAGTTCTAAAGAAATCGTTACGAGGTCTAAAGAAGTCGTTACGGCTAGAGAGTCGTTGCGAGTTCTAAAGAAATCGTTACGGCTAGAGAGTCGTTGCGAGTTCTAAAGAAATCGTTACGGTAACGATTTGAGTGTTCCGGTCAAAGAGGGAGTCGTTCTGCTTATCAAAGAAGTCGTTACAGGGACTTGGTTAGAAATGATGGGACTTACCAGATTGACTTGATCTTTCATTTTTCTTTTGCTTCCTGTTCTCAAAGCTCAAGAAATCCATTAGAGTTATTTTGTTAATCATCAAAATTAATATATAAATAAATGGAAATATTTATTATGGGGACAGTTTGGTCATCAATCTCCCCCTTTTTGATGATGACAAAATATACTAACATCAGACAAAAAATGAAATATGTTTTTCAGATTTACGTTAGTTGTCTCCCCCATTTTGTCATTAGGCAAAAAGATAAGCTGTGAGACAAAGAAGAGAGAAAGATTTTTATTAGAGGGAGAAATATAATACAGAGGAGATAACAAGGAGGCATGCTGTGAGATAACAGCCCATGCCTTGATCTCAAGATCCTCAAAAAATTGCAGAAAAACACAAAGGTCACTGAGAAGGAGGGTCCCATGGAAGGGATGTTCCTCTGAATGTAGAGTTGCCTTTGCTGCTCTATGAACTCTCCATACTGAGTTTTGTCCAAAATGAATCTGAAGTAGGTACTCTTGCCAAAACTGGCCCTATGGAGAAATCTGTCCAAGGAAATTGGATAGTGAAGTTGCTGAGTTAACAGATCCTGCTTTAGGGCATAGAAGGCAGAATATCTAGCTGCCCAGACAGCATAGAGCTCTGGTATGGGTGCGATGGAATTGAGATCCATAAAGGCTTCTGCAGAAAGAGTCGACTTCCTCTGACTAACCAGATCTTGATTGATGGCTTCCAGTTGCTGATAAGAGGCCCGATATAGACGCTCCCATTCTGAGGAGATGAGTCGTTCACACTCAGAAATGAGTGGAGCTAAGTTAGAGAAGAGATGCGGCCAGAGTGATATTCTCTGAAGATGAACCGCAAGAAGGAGGGAGATCGGCCCTGCTTTGCTGACATCCGGCCCAGCTGCCTTGCAAACATGTCGAGAGCATGAGATCCAGCATCTGAATTAAGCACTAACGAGTGCAGCTTCGGCAGAAGAACTGGAAACTCAGTCTTGAAGGAGACAAAATCCACTGTAAAAGGAAGGTTGAGAGGGGTCTCTGATTGCCGCACAGTAACCTGTGAGTTGAACTGGCAAAATTGAACTTCTGGAATTTTGTTCAAATAACAGAAGTCACTGTACAACTGAAAGGCTCTGGCAATTCGAATTTCTTCAGAATGAAGGATCCCCAAGAGTTCTTGTGCTGGAAGAGAAACCACTCAGAGAAGGTGAGTGGGTGAGCTCTGAGAGAGAGAGATTCGGCCCTTGCAGTCAGGTATTTTGAGTACTGAGCCTTGTTCCCTTGATGGCTGCCCACTGATCTTCAGTCTTGAACTCAGTGCCCTCAAAGATTTTGGATTTGAAAGGTTGAGATATCTGAGTGAAAGGAAGAACAATGGCTAGGTGTTCGGAGAGGTTGAGAAAAGGAATACCATAAATGGTAGAAAGAATGCATTTCTGGAGGTATTCTCTGTAGATAGGTCTTCTCTTAGGATCAAGGGTAAGAGAGTACCATAAAGGAGGGAAGAGAGAAGCAGAGGGAGTGCTTAGAGAGGAAGAGGTTTTTCTCTTTTTCAGACAGGACTAGGAGGGTCAGTCCTGTGAATGTGAGAGGCTGTGGAGAGAATAGTGAGGAGAGTGTTCCTTTCAAAAGGGTCGGGAACATTGGTGTCAAAAACCAAGGGGCATAGGTTTTACTGGAGGAAAGGTAACAGAATTAGGAGGAGTAGGAGGATAGAAAAGTGTTTTCGGATTAAAGGAAGAGGTTGGTTGAGGATGAGATGATTGAGTTTGAATAGGAGAAGGTTGAGGAGTTACTGAGGATGAAGCTGAGATGAGAGCTGGAGTAGGTGAGAAGGAGGGTTGAGAGGAAGTAGAGGATGAGGAAGGTTTGGTGCGAGGCATTGGATGTTTTATGGTTGGTGGAGCAGGAGGTGCAGTAGGAGGAGATGAAGGTGTGGAGAGGGTTGGAGTGGCAAGAGATGAAGCATCAGGGGCCTTGGATACTGACACTGGCTCCTTTCCCTGGCCTGACTGTCTCTGACTGCAGGAGATGGTCCTGAAGACCCTGAGGCTGCCACTGGTCCGGGTGACCCTACAACTGATGGCCCTGATGGCCCTGACCCTTGAGCTGGCGGCCCTGTTGGCCCTGAGACTTCTGCTGGAGGCCCTGGTGGCCTAGGAACTTCAGCTGGAGGCCCTGGTGGCCTAGGAACTTCAGCTGGACTGCTCTGAGTAGGTGCAGGAGGGACACCACTAGACTTTGAAATACTAGCCAGCAAGTTCTTCATATCAGACATTTCCTTATTGAAATACCTCATTGCATTTCTTATTGAGGATACGTCTGAGGAGGTTGACACCTGATTTGAAACAATTCCTTGATACCATTCTGAACTGATGTCAGGATCTCTCCTTGGGCTTTTAGCAAGGCCATAACATGCTTCAACTTTATTTTCCTATGGCCCTTCCTTGACCTCCTATGAACAATTCTTTTCTGCTTACTTGGCTGAGAGACAGGCTCCTCAAGATTTACTGGTGCACTTGGGCCTTCACTAGCATCAACCAAGGCTGGACTGAAGTTTCCTGAGAAGGTGCAGCTTGCTCAGAAAAGGCTGCATTCTCTGGTTTTCACTCTCAGCAGCTCCCCCTGAATGGAGCAGGGACATCAATATTTTCTTGCTCCCCCTGAGCAGGAGCTTCTTCCAAGACAACATCTTCCAATGGAGCTTCGGATTGGCATCCCACAGCTGACTCATCTGGCTCTTGCTCTGCTGGACTTGCTGCTGCTTGCTCTACTTCTACTGCTTCTGGAATATCTGCAATAACTGCTTCCCCTTCAGCCACAGAGGATTTCGACCATACTCCTTCTTGCACTGAAAAGCCACTTTTCTTCAGGTTTCTGGACCTTATAGACTGGCCCATCTTTTCAGCTACCGCACCTGACAGATCTACTCCAAAATGCTTGAAAATCTTGGTCAGAAGATGGGCATATGGAAGGGAAACATTCAACTTGCTCTTTGTTTCCCATAACTGAGCATGTGCAAACTTCATTCGCTCAATCATCACAGCGGCCAGGTTTATCTCTTTGTTCTGGATTGCCCAGAACATAATGTCCGAATCTGCCCTAGTGCATGAGGAAAAGGTAGCACTACGGGGAACTAAGATTTGGCAGACTATAAAATGCAGCAACCGGTTGAACGCGGTCATCTGATTAATATCCAGCTTCCCATCCTTCAACTTAAATCCTGGACCGATGATCCCGAGACCTTTGACTTCATCATTCACAGAGTGAATGCCACTAAATCCCGAGGTCTTTACTCCAAACAGATCACGCAATAGCTCAGGGGTTATTCTGATTTGGATACCCTTGACAGAGGAAACAAGAGATCCATCTGCTTCTGACTTCAGACAGATGTAGAAGGCTTTTACCAAATCCGGGTAGCTTACTTCGCTGAAGGTGACCACATCCATCCACTGCGATCTTCTTAGAGTATCCACTAGCCTGGCCAAGCCACTCTTCTCAAGGTTCTGACATCCACTGCCTTATTTCCGCAAATCTTTGTCTTCACGAAAGTAAATCTTTCTTGCTCCTTTGGGGATAAATACTCAGCACTGTAGCCCCCAACACTTCCGGAGATCAACGGAGCGGCCATGGGTGCAGAGAAGAAAGGATTCTGGAAGGGAGGATGATGGAAGGGACGGAGGTTTTCGAAGGAATTCTTCGCGGGAAGAGAAGAAGGCTTCGAAAGTGCAGAGAGTTGATCCCAAAGTCGTTAGGGCATCGGCTTTGGGTGAACAGATAGAGAATAAAAAGGGTAAAGGTGGAAGACGAATCGATCTCAAAGCGGTTTGGTAAAATAATATTACTTTAATGACAGGAGGAGCGCCAAACGGCGGCAAAGGTAGAAAGCGACAAAAAGTTTGACAAGTCAAACAACTTTCTACACAGAAGCGGTCAAAGCATATAGATAACTGAGTTTTGATTAACTTTAACGGAGAGAGAACTTTTCATTTAATCTGAAAATTTATATGTCAATAAAAAACAGAAATTCTTTCACAATTGCACATCCCTAGTTCCCTTCTAAGAGATGTAAATCTCTCTTCAGGTAGGGCTTTTGTGAAGATATCTGCCAATTGACCATTTGTATCTATAAACGAAATTTCTAAATTACCACTAGCTACATGGTCTCGAATAAAATGATATCTTACCTCAATGTGTTTCGTCCTTGAGTGTTGAACTGGATTTTTGGTGAGGTTGATGGCACTAGTATTATCACACAATAGAGGAATTGATTTGATGTGAATGCCGAAATCTTCAAGTTGTTGCTTTATCCAAAGAAGTTGTGTACAGCAACTTCCAGCAGCAACATATTCCGCCTCAGCTGTTGATAGAGCTACTGAATTTTGTTTCTTGGATGTCCATGATATTAAGCATCCTGCAAGAAACTGACAACAACCACTGGTGCTCTTTCTATCTACTTTGCAACCAGCATAATCAGCATCTGAATATCCTATTAGATTTATCTCACAAGATCTAGGATACCAGAGACCTAAATCATGAGTTCTAGCTAAATATCTAAATATTCTTTTTACAGAGATTAAGTGAGACTCTCTAGGGTCTGCCTGATATCTAGCACACATGCATACACTGAACAAAATATCTGGTCTACTGGCAGTTAAGTAAAGTAATGATCCTATCATACCTCGATAATTCTTTGATCTACCCTTTTACCTTTTTGATCACTGTCCATTCTGGTTGATGTGCTCATTGGAGTTGATAATGGCTTTGCATCTTCAAATCCAAATTTCTTCAACAGCTCTTTGGTGTACTTTGCTTGACAGATATGAGTGCCATCCTTCCCTTGCTTGATTGCAATCCAAGGAAGTAGCTTAACTCCCCCATCAAGCTCATTTCGAATTCTCCCTGCATAAGCTTTTCAAAGTACTTGCACAGAGATTCATCAGTAGATCCAAAAATAATATCATCCACATAGATTTGTACAAGAAGTATATGTTTAACCTTAGATTTTATAAATAATGTACTATCTACTTTTCCTCTAGTGAAACCATGATCTAATAAGAAATTACTGAGCCTTTCATACCAGGCTCTAGGAGCTTGCTTTAGACCATATAAAGCCTTATGTAGTTTAAATACATGATTTGGAAATTCAGAGTCGTCAAAACCTGGAGGTTGTTCAACATAAACTTCCTCCTTGATGAAACCATTTAAAAAGGCTGATTTGACATCCATTTGGAAAAGTTTTAAATCAAGTGCGGATGCATAAGCAAGTAAAATCCTAATGGCCTCAAGTCTAGCTACAGGTGCATAAGTTTCATCGAAATCTATGCCTTCCTCTTGGGAGTAGCCTTGAGCCACCATCTGGCTTTGTTCCTTAAGATTATTCCAGACTCATCCAGTTTATTTCTGAACACCCATTTGGTGCCAATAACTGAATGATTGGATGGTCTAGGAACAAGTGACCATACTTGGTTTCTCTTGAACTGATTTAGTTCATCTTGCATGGCTAATATCCAAGATTCATCAGATAAAGCTTCATTGACTGTCTTAGGCTCTACTTGAGAAACAAATGCTAAATAGTCGCATGGAATTACATTACCTCTAGTTCTTACCCCTACAGATGGATCACCAATGATGTTTTCAGGAGGTGATCTTTCTGATGTCTCCATTCCTTTGGAAGATCTTTATGTTGGATTTCTGTTTGCTGCAGTTCTTCCAGAGTTGGATCCTCTTTGTCCTTAATTGAAGTTTTCTTTAATTTTTCAGACAGGACATCTGCATCATCAATGTCACTAATTTCTTCCTTTTTCAAGAAGGGTTAGATTCATCAAAAATACATGTACTGATTGTTCAATTAATAAGAACGTTTATTGAAAACTCTATAACCTTTAGGTTTAGAGGAATACCCCATGAAAATGCCTTCATCTGATTTGGCATCCAACTTACCAATGTCCCTTTTTCCATTGTTATGGATGAAGCAAGGACATCCAAATATTCTGAAATGGCTAATCTTTGGCTTCTTTTCTTTGTAGAGTTCATAAGCAGTCTTTTTCAGAATTGGCCTGATCATCACTCTATTTATGATATAACATGCAGTGTTGATAGCTTCGGCCCAGAAATATCTTGGCAGATCATATTCTGATAACATTGATCTTGCCATATCCAAAAGAGTTCTGTTTTTCCTCTCAGCAATTCCATTCTGTTGAGGTGTCCTTGGAGCTGAGAAGTTGTGCTCAATTCCTTGATCATCACAGAACTTCGCAAACTTTTCATTCTGAAACTCACCACCATGATCTGATCGAATAGAGACAATTGAGAATTTCTGATCTTTCTGAACTTTCTTGCTGAAACTGACAAAATTCTCAAATGTGTCATCTTTGTGCTCTAAAAAGGATATCCAAGTGAATCTTGAATAATCATCAACTATCACAAATCCAAAATTCTTTCCTCCCAAACTGGTAGTCCTCATTGGCCCAAATAAATCCATGTGAAGTAGTTCTAAGGGCTTTGAGGTGGTTACTACAGTCTTTGATTTGAAGGAGCTCTTGGTGTGCTTTCCTCTTGCACAAGGTCTGCAAATGCTATCCAATCTGAAATTTACCTTTGGCAGTCCTTCAACTAGTTTTCTTTTTCTGAGCTTGTTCAGCCCATCCAAGCTGCAGTGGCCCAATCTTCTGTGCCACAACTCAGTTGATTTATCTTTGCTAGCTGCCAAACACACATCTTGATCCTTGAGTTCATCGAGATATAGAACATACAAATTTCTTTCTCTGTAGGCTTCAAATATGACTTCACCATCTTTTAAGATACTGCATTTTGATTCTTGAAACTGAATTTGATGGCCTTTGTCACACAATTGGCTGATGCTGATGAGATTGTGCTTTAACCCTTTGACCAGCATTACATCCTTTATGACTGATTTTCCTTTGATGTTCACAGACCCGCTTCCTATCACAGTCCCTTTTCCATTATCTCCATAGGTGACTGTACCTTCTTCTGCTTGGAGATCAACAAATATCTTCTTGTTGCCTGACATATGCCTTGAGCACCCACTATCCAAATACCATTTGGATGCTCGAGGGTTAACCTGAAATGAAAACATCAAGCTTTAGGTACCCAAATTCTTTTTGGGTCCTGATTGGTTAGTATCATCATTTACCTTTTAATATCCATTTTTTATGTCTTGTTGGGCATGTCATTTTAATATGTCCTAACTTGTTGCAGTGACTGCAGCAGGATAACTTAGTTACTTTTTCTATGTATTTGAAATCAGCTTTGTATGCTACATCTTGTTCAGGTACAAATTTGGTGTTGGATATGTTTTAGGGTATATTATGGTTTCTTCATTATGGGGTGTATATCCTAATCCATTTTTCTTTTTACCCGATCTCCTAGCACCTTTTAATATTAAAGAGTTTTTACCATTGGTAAATTTTTCTAGGGTGCTTGCTAGTGTATTGTTTTCTTCATTTAATTCATTTACAGTTTTTCTTAAATCATCTGAGTTTTCCTGTTTTTCTAGGTCAGTGATTTTTGTGTTCTTGTCTTTTAATTTTCACATAATATAGTTCATTTCTTCTCTTAAGCTCAACTATTTGTTTTTCTAGTTCTTCGTTTTCAGATTTTAAATCTGAGTTGGTATTTTCGAGACATGTGATATTTTTCTTGCTTAGCTTAAGTAGTTTACACACTTCTTTATACTTATTGTAGAGTTCATTAAATGCACTTTCCAAATTATCCGAATCTGAGTCATTACAGGAATCGAAAGAAGAATCAGATGTTACCTTATCCTCGGTATTCGCCATGAGAGCCAAGTTGGCTTCTTCACCTTCACTGCTCGAGCTTGACTCACTATCTGAGTCGCTGCTGTTGTCCCATGCAGCTGCCATGGCTTTCTTTTTGAATCTTCTGAACTTCTTGGAGCTGTCCTTCTTCTTGTGATCATTTTTCTTTAACATTGGACAGTCTGCCTTGATATGTCCAGGTTTCTTGCATTCATAGCAAAGTGGCTCATTCCTTTTCTGATCTTTTCCATCTGGTCTCTTGAGATCTTTGTTTTTCTTGAAGTACCTCCTACCAGACTGGAACTTCTTTTTCTTGCCAAGATTCTCTGCAATCTTCTTGAGAGCATGGCTTCTTCATCATCACTATCTTTGCTATCTTCACTGTTATCTAAGGATTCTTCTGATGAGTCCCCATTAGCTTTAAGCGCATTTGACTGCTTCTTTCTACTGGAGGATTCTCCTAGTCTTTCCATGTTTATTTCATGGGCCATGAGAGACCCAATGAGTTTTTCTACTGACATTCTCTTAAGATCATTAGCTTCTTCGATAGCTGTGACCTTTGCCGTCCATGAAGATGGCAGGGATCTGAGAATCTTTCTTACCATATCTGCTTTTCATATGACTTTCCTAGACTTGCTAGGCCATTAGTAATGTCAGTAATCTACTAAACATTTGGGTAATAGACTCACCTGTTTGCATTTGAAATCTTTCATACTGAGTGACAAGAATGTCAATTCTTGTCTCCTCCTTACTTTGTCTGTACCTTCATATGTGATCTTTAACTTTTCCCACATTTCCATGGATGATTTGCAAGCTGAAACTCTGTGAACTCTTTCTTGCTTAGAGCACAACATAGAATGCTCTTAGCTTTACAGTTCAAGGAGATTTTCTTTCTATCTTCATCTGTCCATTGTGCTTTCTCATTTGTGACGACCAGATCACCTTCTTCCACTATTGACCAGATTTGATAATCGTGGCCTTGTAGAAAGTATTCCATCCTGGTCTTCCAATACGTATAATCTTCACCATCGAACAAAGGAGGTCTGTTGACAGACTGACCTTCGAAGTGACTTTGGCTGCCATTGATCTTTGCTCTTCAGATCGTTGGATCTTCTTCTTTGTCGAAGAGACGGGCTCTGATACCACTTGTTGCCCAGCTAGCTAGCCCAGAGGGGGGGTGAATGGGTTAATAAAACTCTTCGATCTTTGATTAAACCTGTTTACTGAAAAGATTGCACAACTTAATAACAAGGTTAGAGTTAGAGCAAACAAGATAACAATCACACAAAACACATCCACAAGACACAAGGATTTTATCCTGGTTCGGAACTCCTCTCCACAGGAGACCTACGTCCAGTCCCTGAGCAATACCTCAGGATTTTACTAACAAGGTACAATCCCCCTTAAGGATCCTTACACCCAGCCTCAACTGGTCTTCCTTCAGCCTGAAGGGAACAACAACCACCCTGGATACCACCAGGTCTTCCTTCGTCCAGAAGGGAACAACAACCACCCTGGATACCACCAGGTCTTCCTTCGACCAGAGGGAACACAAACTAATCAGAAAAGGTTGTGAAAACAGGCTTCAGATTCTAGCTTGACCAGCTACAACCTGAAGCTCCTAACCCCCGAGAGAGAAAGAGATTTGACAAGGTTTTTCTCTCCAAGGACCACACAGCTCTTACAAATGAGAAGATTTCTTTTGAGCACAGAGAGCTAAGAGCTTAGAACAAGGTTTCGAGTGGAGGCTTCGCTCTTCTTCAAGGTTCTAAAGATTGAATGGATGGATTCCTTTCTGCTTCTTAGATCAAGCGATGTTTTTCTATCAGTTGCTTTCTTTTCGTCTTGAGTCTTCTATTTAAACTGCTGATTCAAATTCGAACGTTGATATGTCCGTTGTCTCTTATCCTTGTGTACGTTAGACTGGTTACTGAGGAAGCTTCTGATTGTCAGTCTTTTATCCTGGTGTACACGCCAGAGAGATGTCATAGAACTTTGTGTCTTGAGTCCAACGTTGTCCAGATGAGTCTTGTCAGATATCTGTAAGCATATCATCAATAAATAGAAGACAGCTAGGACTGCTGTCTATTGTTAGTTGAGATTGAACAGATATTGCAGTATATAGCAAAGCTCCTTTCTGTCCAAGAAAAAGTACGTAGACAGAGTAGCATAGAAATGGAAGATATTGTCTGCATGCATGGGAGATACGATCAGAGAGCATTTAATGCATAGCAGTCAACAGACAAGATATGACTTTGACTTTTCAACGCTATTAAAAAGCATTATACTGATGCAGAAAGAAATTTAATAAAAAGAATCTTGCTGACTTCATCACTTATGAAATCGTTATGAATTATAGCAAGTCGTTATGAACTGTAAAGAAATCGTTGTGATAACTTATGAAGCCGTTACAACAGGCAAGTCGTTGTGAGCTCTAAAGAAATCGTTGCAAGAGATCGTTATGACTGATAAGGAAGTCGTTATGCGAAATCGTTATGACTAATAAAGAAGTCGTTGTGCGCGAAATCGTTATGACTAATAAAGAAGTCGTTGCGCGAAATCGTTATGACTAACAAAGAAGTCGTTGCGCGAAATCGTTATGACTAACAAAGAAGTCGTTGCGCGAAATCGTTATAACTAACAAAGAAGTCGTTGCGCGAAATCGTTATGACTAATAAAGAAGTCGTTGCGCGAATCGTTATGACTACAAGAAGTCGTTGCGCGAAATCGTTATGACTAACAAAGAAGTCGTTGCGCGAAATCGTTATAACTAACAAGAAGTCGTTGCGCGAAATCGTTATGACTACAAAGAATCGTTACGCAAAAATTTACGAGGTCTAAAGAAATCGTTACGGCTAGAGAGTTTTGCGAGTTCTAAAGAAATCGTTACGAGGTCTAAAGAAGTCGTTACGGCTAGAGAGTCGTTGCGAGTTCTAAAGAAATCGTTACGAGGTCTAAAGAAATCGTTACGGCTAGAGAGTCGTTGCGAGTTCTAAAGAAATCGTTACGAGGTCTAAAGAAGTCGTTACGGCTAGAGAGTCGTTGCGAGTTCTAAAGAAATCGTTACGGCTAGAGAGTCGTTGCGAGTTCTAAGAAATCGTTACGGTAACGATTTGAGTGTTCCGGTCAAGAGGGAGTCGTTCTGCTTATCAAAGAAGTCGTTACAGGGACTTGGTTAGAAATGGGGACTTACCAGATTGACTTGATCTTTCATTTTTCTTTTGCTTCCTGTTCTCAAAGCTCAAGAAATCCATTAGAGTTATTTTGTTAATCATCAAAATTAATATATAAATAAATGGAAATATTATTATGGGGACAGTTTGGTCATCAGTTCAACCTTCTCCATCACTCCAAGCATTCAGTCGAAGATTGAACTTCCTCTAGGCGTTCTCAAAAGAGTTCTTCACCAGGATTTGTTCTTCTCACTAGAACCTCTCCTGTTTTCATATTCTATATCTGTGTGTGTGTTGTGGTGACCAAGCGATCCTTGTGCTTGGATCACGTGTTGTTTGTTCTGACGTGGGTGCACATCAGAACACGTTTGTGTGAGTTGTAGTCACCGAACTCGCTGATAAGCAGTTGTCTCTGTGGGTGTGTGGGTGTGCCGTGGATGTAGATACACGTTTTTGTTCTCCGAACCACGTAAATCTTCGTGTCTTGTGGTTTTGAACGATTTTCACGTTAGATGCTTGATAGGCACGTTGCATTCACGCACTAGATAGATTGCTAACTCACCTACACATCGTCAACACACCTAAGTCTCACCTTGTTTCTACAGAAAATTCAAAAGACTTTGTTGTGATTGAAAAAGGGCAGTTTTCATACTTTTAATTGGTAGTAATCTATTCAAACCCCCCTTCTATTACCATATTGGGATTCCGCAAACATTTCAATGGTATCAGAGCCGAGTTTCCAAAAGAAAGACTTTGCTAATAAATTCGATTCTACTAAAAAGTCTGAGATTGTTTGTTATGAGTGCAAGAAGCAAGGGCACATGAGAGGAGAGTGCCCCGAGCTCAAAAAGAAGCTGAAGAAGGACAGGTTCACCTTCAAGAAGGCCAAGGCAATGGTGGCCACTTGGACTGATGAAGATGAAGACGAGGACAGTCAAGCTACCTCAGGAGATGATGAGATTCAGTGTCTCATGGCAAGGAGTGATGACTCCAACAAGGTAAATTCTTCCTTTGAAACATATTCTATTACTGAATGGGAAGAAGCTTATACAGTTCTATTTGAAAAATTCTGTGAATTCAAGTCTGAAAATAAGACACTCAAGAAGAAAGTCAATTCCCTTGTTCATAGGTCAAACAATGATGAAGAAATTGAATCCTTGAATAAGGTAATTGAAATGATGAAGAGTGATGAACAAACACACAGTGATGAATTGGATAGCATGAAACTTAAGTTTCAAGAAGTTCAAAAGGAAAGAGATGATCTAATGAATTCTCTGAAGTTCTTAAAAATGAGCATGCTAATCTAAAAGAAAGACTAGATCAAGCTGAAAAGGAAATAACAGATAAGTCAAAAGATCTGTCTGGCTTTGTCAAAAGTAAACAGAATCTTGATGCAATTCTAGGTTCAAAAGTGTTTGTTGCAAGACATGGGATTGGGTTTCAAAATGTAAAGCCAAAGGTAATTGGCAAAAATCTGCTAACAGATTTCATTGATTCCAGCCCAAGTTCAAGTAAACAAACCCCTTCAAAGGGTAAGAAACAAGAACCTAAGTTGATCAAGTTTGTTCCTGGACAATCTAAAGAATTTGTAACAAGCCCAAGACAGAACAAAAAGCATGCTCCCAAGCCCAAATTGACAAGACAACAAAAGGGTAAGATGCCAATGCATGCTCCCAAGAATATCATGCCCACTGTTGTTCACAAACCTTCATCATGCAAAGTCTGCAAAAACGTCGGGCATAATGAAAAACAATGCTGGAACAATCCAAATAACATGAAAGTCAAACAGATTTGGATACCTAAGCATTTACTGTTTGGCATGAATGATACAACGGCACCCAAAGTAATTTGGGTACCAAAACCTCTTGTCTGCTCCACATGTGCAGGAATGCCTAGCAGCCCACAATCAAAACAAATGGTACCTGGATAGTGGCTGCTCGAGGCACATGACGGACGATAAAGAAAAATTCAGTTTGCTCATGGAAAGAGATGGAGGTCAAGTAATTTTTGGAGGTAACAACAAAGGCCAGATCATCGGCTCAGGTAAGGTTGGTAAGTTTGCCTCTAACTCCATAAGCAATGTTTTACTTGTTGATGGCCTTCATCACAACTTGCTTAGCATAAGTCAATTGTGTGATAAGGGACATAAAATTGTCTTTGAATCCAATTCATGTCAAATTCTTGATAAGGAAACAGGAAGTCTGAAATTTTCTGGAAAAAGAACAAACAACATCTACATGGTTGACTTAGATGATCCAGAAATCAATGATCTATGTCTTGTAGCAAACAAACAGGATGAGCTTACATTGTGGCATCGTAGGCTCGGTCACGCTAGCTATAATGTATTGCACAAGATCATGAGGCTTAAATTGGTAAGTGGTCTTCCTGACATTTCCTTTAACAAGAATGAAAATTTCTGTGATGCATGTGCACAGGGAAAACAAACCCGGAAATCCTTCAAATCAAAAGCACCGGTGAGTACTACTAAAGCTTATGAACTATTGCACATGGACCTATTTGGACCTACAAGAACGTTGAGTCTCAATGGCAAATGATTTGGTTTTGTTATTGTAGACGATTTTTCTAGGTTCATATGGGTGAAATTTCTTGCTCACAAGAATGAAGCACTGCAAGTTTTTGAAGATTTTTTCAATAAGATTGAGCATGGAAATGTGAACAAAATATGCTCCATCCGCACTGATCACGGGGGAGAATTTGATAACAACTCCTTTACTGAATTCTGCAGGCTCCATGGGATAGAGCACTTGTTCTCCTCTCCAAGAACTCCGGAACAAAATGGAGTGGTGGAGAGAAAGAACAGAACATTGGTGGAGATGGCTCGCACGCTTCTGGTCGAGAATCAACTAGCAAGAACCTTTTGGGCAGAAGTGGTAAACACGTCTTGCTACATTCTTAACAGAGCCATGGTAAGACCGGTATTCAAGAAAACCTCCTACGAACTACTGAAAGGTAAGAAACCCACTATTGGGTATTTCAGAGTTTTTGGCTCAAAAGTGTTCATACATAACAGTGATAAAAATGATTTGGACAAGTTTGAAGCCAAAAGCGATCAAGGTATTTTTCTTGGATACTCAGAACACTCTAGAGCCTAGGGTGTTCAATCTTAAAACAAGAAAAGTGGAAGAAACTCCACATGTTGTATTTGATGAATCTCAAACCAAGTCTAACAATTCTAATCTTTACAGGTTTGAAGATGAAACTGAAGATACAACACTTGGAGAACTACAGAGAAAATCAAATGCAATCTCTATAACAATGTCAAGACTAAAAGTGGATATCTTCGCAAGTATAACGATGAAGAAGATATTCTCCCGTTCAACAATTCAGAAGATGTACCAGACAAAGATCCACAAGAGGAAGAACAACACCTTGAACTACCTCAAGCTCTTCCTCCTCCAGAACAACCTCCTCAAATGCAAGATCTTTCAGGCCCTTCAACAGTCTTGAATGTGAGGTATTCAAAAGATCATCCTCTTGAGAATGTGATAGGAAATTTAAATGAGTCGGTTCAAACTAGATCTAAGGTTAATCAAATGGTTGAACATGACCATTTAGCTTTTGTTTCTCAAGTGGAACCCAAGAATGTTGAAGAATCCTTAAAAGAAGATTCCTGGATTTATGCTATGCATGAGGAGCTTGGGCAATTCCAAAGAAATAATGTATGGAGTTTAGTTCCTAAAACCCCTGAAATGTCTGTCATAGGTACAAGGTGGGTCTTTAGAAACAAACTCAATGAAGATGGTAAAGTGGTGAGAAACAAGGCTAGACTAGTTGCAAAAGGATATAATTAGGAATTTGGTGTAGACTTTGAAGAATCTTTTGCACCAGTAGCCAGGCTAGAAGCAGTTAGAATTTTGTTATCATATGCATGCTCAAACAAATTTAAATTGTATCAAATGGATGTCAAACTACTTTCTTAAATGGATACACAAAAGAGGAAGTCTACGTTTCTCAACCACCTGGCTTTGAGGTTCATGATAAACCAAACCATGTATTTAAATTGCACAAAACTCTTTATGGTTTGAAACAGGCACCCCGAGCTTGGTACGACAGGCTGAGCACATTTCTGGTAAGCAAAAACTACTCAAGAGGTAAGGTAGACCAAACTCTCTTTACAAAGAAAGTCCGCAATCATATAATGTTGTTCAAGTCTATGTGGACGACATTATCTTTGGTTCTACTAATCCTTCACTGTGTGAAGAATTCTCCAAACATATGCACAGTGAATTTGAGATGAGTCTATGGGGGAGCTTCAATTTTTTCTTGGTTTGCAGGTCAAACAATTGGAAGATAGATTCTTCATCAACCAAGAAAAATATGTCAAAGAGCTACTGAAAAAGTTTCAGTTTGAACAAGCTAAACATGCCTCAACACCCATGAGCACAAGCATTAAGCTAGAAAGTGATGCGAAAGGTAAATCGGTAGATGCCAAACAATTTCGAGGTATGATTGGCTCACTCCTTTATCTTACTGCAAGTAGACCGGACATCCAGTTCAGTGTTTACCTTGTGCTAGATACCAATCTAGTCCAAAGGAAAGCCACTTAATTGCCGTTAAGAGAATTTTCAGATATCTCTCAGGTATGTTTGATTTGGGTCTTTGGTATCCAGTAGGTAGTAGCTTTGACTTGGTTTCATATTCTGATGCTGACTATGCTAGATGTAAAATTTACAGGAAAAGCACTAGTGGCTATTGCTAAATCCTTGGATGTTGCATGGTTTCGTGGGCATCCAAGAAGCAACACTCGGTTGCACTCTCCACTGTAGAGGCAGAATATGTTGCTGCACGGAGTTGTGCAGCCCAAGTGTTGTGGATAAAAAGTCAATTGTGTGACTATAACATTGACATTGGATGCACATCTATCCTATGTGACAACACCAGTGCAATCAACTTATCAAAGAATCCCATTCAACACTCTAGGACAAAACACATAGAAATACGTCACCATTTCTTGAGAGATGAGGTAGCCAACAAAACCTTAGAAATCAGTTTCATACCCACAGAAAAACAATGGGTTGACATCTTTACCAAACCTCTAGCTGAAGATAGATTCACCACTTTGAGAGAAAAGAATTGGGCTTGTGTAAATTGCAGTGAAACTTATCCATATACTGAGCATATGTCTCTTGTGTGCACCAACTATGAGGTATATTAAATAGTTTTGTGGAAGAACAAGTAAAGCTTGTTTGGAAACTCTCATTATGCGTAGAGGAAGATCCTCCACCACGTATCCATAGTTGACATGCATGTAAGGGGTATGTACTTTATATAGGGATGAGTTTCTTTACAATTTGCCCATTCTCCACTTCAGTGAAACATTGACAATCTTAACAATCTGTCTTCCTGAAAGCTTGGTGTGCTCACATGATTGGTCCAGTTGAAATTGTGTGTCTTGAATACTCAATTGCTTGTTTTCACATGAGCACACACTATGGGGGAGCAAGTTTAGGTTAGATGTCCTTCATGAGAGGAGAATCACTCATTCCTTGTGTATTTTCAATTCCCTCACTTGTCATGATCATCTCACTCTTCATTCTAATCTTAAACCAGTTTTGCACAGGCATCTGTCGACAGCTCCCACTCCATCTGTCGACAGATCAGGCCTCACAAAACACTAATTCTTCTGCATGTCAATCTGTGACAGACGACAACTTATCTATCGACAGATCTCACAGGTTTTGCTCTACCCGAACTGGCCTTTCTTCTGTCTGTGTGATCTGTCGACAGGCCTTCTCTAGCTGTCGATAGACACCAACTCTTCAAGTAATTCATGCCTATTTCACATCCTACTTGTTCAGCAGGTTCATGAACTTTCACTAAGGTGTTTATTGGGGATATACATGTTTAACTTCAATATATACATGATATTGATGCTATCCCCTAAACCACCATGATTTGGACATACTACTCATGCTTGAGTTTATGTTACATCATTTTGAAATATTGAACTATCTTAGAGATTAACACCTAAACTCCATTGAATAATTTCCTTGTAGGCTCACACCATTCTCAATTCAATTGAAAAATTTTATGGTCATTGAACTTTATGTTTTGAACTGAAGGATCATCATATACATCTCCTTGATCTTAAGTTTAAACTAAAATGGAGAAAAGCTACCTATTTTAGAAAAATATATTCAACATCATTTAAAAACAAAAATTGGGATAAAGGTAGAGCTATGATGGGCCTTGTTGAGTAACCGGGGAGACGGGCATCACAAATGTCTGCCCTCGCGTCAAAAACCAAACTCATTATCTCTATACAACGGTATAATGGAAACTTCGACTGAGTAACTGGGGGTACGGGCACTTGTCATGTCTATCCTCATGTCAAAAGGTGAGAAGTTATCTTGAATATCACTTTTCCCATTGCATTCTTGTCTTGAAAGCAAAAAAAAAATGAAATAGTGTGAAGCCTCCACAGTGTCTCAAATCTAAAGGTCATGTACTGTCTATGGCTATTCAGAAGTTTAGACATTTATTTCAATCATCATTTGATCATCATAAACTTGGGATAGTGTTGGTCTACAATGTCCTTAATCAACCAAGGGTAATGGTGTCTTTTCTCAACGAATGGAAAATGTTCTCTTAATGCTTTAACTTTAAGTCCCTTGGGTATTATGTTTAAACCATTTAGGTAAGTGGGAGAGCCTTAATGTCCATGACAATGATAGGTTACAATATGTGCTTACCCATCTTACACCTTACAAATATGACTCATGTAACCATTGCTCCCATTTCTTTCTTCAAAATCCACATCAAAAATCAATGGTAGAAACTCTGCAGGATCTCTCGACAGATCCCCTATCATCTGTCGACAGCCGGTGGTAGACCCACTTAGGGAAGTCCAACGGGCACACAGTTTGGGGCTTTTTTGGTGGGGCTTGCCTTTTAAAATCCCCTCCTCTTTCTATAAAAAGGCATCCATAAGAACCCCTCTCCTCCTACCACCAAAACCCCTCTCCACCTCCCCTCCAAATCTCCATACCTTGTTCTGGATGGGAAAACCCTACCTTCCTCTGGTCTTCCTTCCTCTCATCCGAGCCCTCACCCACATCTCTCTCTCACGCTCATCCTTCTTCTTCTAGCCTTCCTCATGTCTTCCAGGCCGTCCAAGAAACTGGCTTCTCGCCGCCGTCCCTCCTCTTCTCGGGCCGACAGGGCTGAGGCTGAGCACAGGACAAAGCATCGGGACGATCGTCTTCCCGAGCTTGTGGTGCCTCCCCGTCTTCACCTTACCCACTCAAAGGGGACGCACACCAAGTTTGTCCAGCAACGGTATGTAGAGTTTGAGTCCTTGGCCGACATGTTTCCTAATCTCCAACCCTTATTTGACAATCAGGGCTGGACTCCGTTTCTCTACCATCACCAGCGGTATTCTCCTTCCGCCGTTCGTGATTTCTACAACCACCTTGGCTTCACTCCAGATAATCGGTTCTTTACCACCGTCAAGGGCACAACCTTTCAACTCACTTTAAATCTTCTTTGCACAGCCCTTCAAATTCCCAATTCTGGAGTTGATATCCTAAGCCACAAACCAGATGCCTCTGTCTACTACCCTCTCCTCACACTTGAGGATTATGATGGCACCAAGAAAATCTCTAAACTCAATGCAAACTCATTTCCTCATTGATCAGGATGATCCACCACATATTCACTACCATATTGCGCCTAAACATGGCAGTCGGGAGTTGGTCACCGATGTTCACAAATCTCTCTTCACCTTCTTCCTCAGTTGTGAACCCATTAATCCCACTTCTGATGCTTGGTCTTATCAAAAAAACATTCTACTAACCCTGGAGGTCGATGCCCTTTGCCTGTCCACTTACCTCTCTCATGAGGTTCATCGGCATTAACATTCCAGACAGCGAATGCATAGAGCTAAATTCTCGCAACAACTTTGATCTCACTGCAGCACAACATGGGATACAAGCTTGTTGATGGAATTGTTACCCGGGAGCTTAAGGGTAAAGCACCTGCTGATGCCGTAGGGGAGAATGTTGAAGACAAAGATGAGAATCTTGCAGAAGATGCTGAAGATGACGAGGATGAAGACTCCCAGTCTAGATCACATGGTGTGCCGGGCGCTGAGATTGTTAGTGATGCTCCAGCTCAACCATCCATTAGAGATTTGCTTGCAAATTACAGCTACAGATGACCACTGGATTTGAGAAGCTAGATACAAGATTGGACACAGTGGATTCGAGTCTGGAATCACTTGCGGACACTCAAGTCCAGCTCCAGCTCCGTATGACAAGGCTTCAGATAGAGATGCATAACACTCGTCAGGCTCCAGCTCCGCCTGCTGATGATGCTGCCTAGATAGGCTTTATGTCTCGGAATGGGTCTTCACGTAGTGTCTATGTCCTGTCTTGTCTGAGTCTTATGGTCTTCTTATTTCACTTTGTGGTCATGTATCTTCTTTCTCTTTCATGTTTACTCTCAGTCAAACAACTTTTTGTACTGTGTATGCCTCCTTCAAATCAATGAATTCACAGTGCCATGTTCCATGTTTGTCTATATGTTTGTCTGATGAATACTTTTAGATGTTGTCAAAAGGGGGAGAAACCTCAATGTGCATTAACTGATAAATTTTGTCATCATCAAAAAGGGGGAGAATGTTGGGTTTTCATTCTAACATTTATAGCAACATGTTTTTGATGATGAATAACTTCAATTGAGGTTTGATACATGTAACACATGAAAAAGAAACTAATGCAATACTTGATTGTTTGTGTATTAAAAATACTTAGTTTTACATGTTTCATCATGTAGGTACAAATGCACAAAGTCAAGTTCTCTCCAAGCAAGTGAAAGAGATCACAAAAAGCAAAAACAAGGTTACCTGTCGACAGACACAAAAGACCTGTCGACAGATCTCACAGGTGTGGTCTGCTAGGAGACCCATAGTTAGAAATTCTTCATCTGTCGACAGATGACAGATCGACTGTCGACAGATCTCACAGTCCAGAACATCCAGACTTCTGTCGCTTACACAAAAGAGCACATCTGTCGATAGATCTCACAGAGCTGAAGATTCATACTTCTGTTTTACTGTCGCCTGTCGACAGATGGCCAAGACCTGTCGACAGACAGAGTACATTCAAATTACGAAAAGTTTCTATGTTATCCTAGGAGGTGTTTCCAACTCTCACGTTTCTCCATGTGAGAACTCCTATATTTAAACATCTCTTTGAAGGAAATTTCACGAAGCAGCCACAACCAAAAACCCTAGAGCTACTCCAAGTTTCACAAGAGTTGCTGCTGCCCTGCTTCAGACTACTGCACAGAGCCCTAAAGATCCGTCGATCCAACAGTTTCTGAAAGAAGACCCTCGAGGATTCAACCTTCCCCATCGACTCAAAGAATTCAAGTCGAAGATTGAACTTCCTCCAGGCGTTCTCAGAAGAGTTCTTCACCAGGATTTGTTCTCTCACTAAGAACTCTCTCTGTTTTCATATTTCTACTATCTGTGTGTGTGTTGTGGTGATCCAAGCGATCCTTGTGCTTGAGATCACGTGTGTGTGTTGTTCTGATCGTGGGTGCACATCAGAAAACACGTGTGTGTGAGTTGTAGTCACCGAACTCGCTGATAAGCAGTTGTCTCTGTGGGTGTGTGTGTGTGCCATGGACGTAGGATACACGATTTGTGTACTCCGAACCACGTAAATCTTCGTGTTTGTGGTTTGAACGATTTTCACGTTAGATGCTTGATAGGCACGTTGCATTCACACACTAGATAGATTGCTAACTCACCTACACATCGTCAACACACCTAAGTCTCACGTTGTTTCTACAGAAAATTCAAAAGACTTTGTTGTGATTGAAAAAGGGTTGTTTTCATACTTTTAATTGGTAGTAATCTATTCAACCCCCCCCCCCCTTCTAGATTACCATATTGGGATTCCCCAAACCTTTCAGGTCGATTAAAAATTGATTTCTCAATGTACAGTCAATCAAAAATCGCAAAACCACTTGCAAACTAATCTAGACATGCGAAGGTATGCTCAATAAATAGGAATTGTTAATCATCATGGTCTGGACAATTTTTAAACATGAACATGCATAATGAACACAGAGCAGTACATAGTGAAGGAAAAAGAATTGATTCGGGTAAGATACTAGATCAAAATTAGAGATTTCAGTGGCAAATGTTTCATGACATCGAGCAATATCACCAGTAAAATTTTCATGGCATGATATCAAGTGTACAGGTAGATCTAAATTAAACATGAAGGTTCGAGGTCAAGATGAGAGCAGAACTTCAAAAATAAAGATCAAAAGATAGGATCCATGAGAAATAGAGCAATGAGAGGGATTTTGTTCCTGATGTTTGGAGCATCCTACAGACGAATTTAATTGAGTTTAGCTTGTGAGAATGCCTACCTTCGAGTTGTTTTGTCTCCTAGGGCTTTGAACTTGAAGAACAAGGGTTGGGGCTTGAGCAATTCTTCTCCCCATGAGTTCTCCCTTTCCTTGGCCTCTTCTCCACGTCCAGCAACCCTCAGCAATGCATTAGGGCCGACCATGGAGAGATTGGGGAGTATTTAAGCTCCCTTGGTTTCCATTTCTTATTATGACTCTAATTCCCTTTTAATTCCGAGTTTCCTTTATTTCTTTCAACCTTCCAAGCTTTCCACCTCCTAATTGGGTTAGGTTGGGATGCAATTTCGTGCCTAGCCAATTTGGGTAGGGTTAGGAGTCCAATTCCAACACAAATAGCTATTTTAAATGATTTATTAGTTCTTTTCTTTTTAGGATATATTAAGATATGAATTTAGGGTATTTTCCTATTATTCATCTTTTAAAAAATTCCAATTTTATTCCAATAACTCTTATATGATCCATTTAACAAAGTCCATCACTTAATGGAATTTAACTTATGAAATTTTCCCTTTTAATTAGTGAATAATAGAGTCACGGATTTTATTATATTTTTCTTACTTGAATTTATTCATGGGCTATGAGAGGTCCATTGGTCTAATTTTGATAATGGATCATCAATACATGATGTTGGAAGTCTCTCCCACATGTTCATTAAATTTGTGATCATGTAATATTTTCGTGTTAATGGTTTTCGACTTAGTTTCTTAATTTGGATAATTAGTCACATTGTGCCGTACACTTGGCCAATCGGATTTTTCGTTGCATGAATTCCTTCGTGGAACACTTAGGAATAATGTTTGAGGTTAAATTATAATTTTTACAAAAATTTTCGATGTGTTCTTGCACATACGATAGTGGTACGTATGTTTCTTTTATTTCGTTATTATAGAAAATATTATTTCAAAATTTTAAGTACTAAATTTTTCGGGGTGCCACCTGAGGTCTGTTGGGTTCGGATTTTTGACCCCCAACCCCTCACTACCTACTCAAGCAACCAAAACACACACAATAGGCCATACACTGGCCAACAATCCATTAAACGGTGATCCGAAAGTTCACAACATTACATTACTATCACCCAAAAAGAAATTTCGACCTCGAAATTCAGAAGGAACCTTAAACACACCATTTAAAATTATTCATGCATGATAGTGTGACCTAAAAAGAATTAAAAGCTTACTCAAACAAGTGTGGATATGCCTTCTGCATCTCTTCTACCAGTTCCCATGTATCTTCTCCTCCATGTATGTTTTCCCATCTAATTTCTACCAGCTCTATTTCTTTATTTCACAATTTCTGTATCCTCTACCCTGTAATCTGTACTAGATACTCCAGCATAGACATGTCCGGCTTCAAGTCATCTCTAGCATAGCTGACTATCTGTGATGGATCTCGAATATACCTTCTCAACATAGAGACATGAAACACATCATGTGCGTCCGTAAAGTCCGCTGGAAGCTCTATTTTATATGTTGTTTCACCAATTCTTTCAGAAATTTAGAATGGACTCACATACCTTGGAGTCAACTTACCCTTCTTACTCAACCTTATAACACCTTTTGAGGGAGAAATTCTCAAAAATACATAATCTCTAACTTCAAACTGTAATGGCCTTCATCTTGTATCCACATAACTCTTTTGATGACTCTGAGTTGTTTGAAGCATGGTTTGGTGCATCGGATCGAATCGGTCCGATTCGGGCGAATCGATGCGAATCAGGAGAAACCTGATTCGCCCGATTCCCATCGAATCGGAGCGATTCTCATGCGAATCGGTCCGATTTTGACGAATCGTGGCAGATCAGGAAAAATCCGATTCGCCCCGATTCCCCGATGCGGCGAACCTTGGTTTGAAGCTTCTCCTCTATAAATCTAACCATTTCTGCACATTGCTGAATTAATTCTGGCCCCATAACCTATCTCTCTCCTACTTCATGCCAATTTAGAGGTGTTCTACATGGTCTACCATATAAAGCGTCATACGGTGCCATTCCTATGCTTGCACGATAACTATTATTATAGGCAAATTTTACCATACCCAGATGATGCTCCCAGCTGCCTCCCCATACTAAGCAACAAGCTCGCAACATGTCTTCAATTGTCTGAATGGTCCTTTCAGTTTGTCCATCTATCTGAGGGTGATATGCTGAGCTGTACCTCAACTCGGTGCCAACCACTCGCTGTAGACTCCTTCAAAAACTAGATGTGAACCTTGGATCTCTATCTGAAATAATAGTTATTGGGATACTATGCAATGGTACAATCTTGTCCACATACAATCTGGCCAACCTGTCCACTGTCCATGACATACTCACTACTAGCAATCTGCACACTTTGGTCAATCTATCAACGAATACCCAAATGCCAATATGTCCTACTGTTGTCCAGGGTAAACCAACAAAATCCATAGCAATGTTGTCGCATTTCCTTTGTGGAATTGGCAATGGCTATAATAATCCTCTTGGCCTTTGATGTTCTACCTTTACCCGCTGACAAATCACACATCTAGTGATAAACTCTACCATTTCTCTCTTCATATGTGGCCACCAAAAATGCTTCTTCAAGTCTTGGTACATCTTTGTGCTGCCTAGATGGATAGAATATCTAGATCTATGTGCCTCCAAGAATACCTTCTGCTCTGTTTCTGCTTCCCCTGGAACATATAATCTATCTCTGAATCTTACCACACAATCATTGTCAATAGTAACACCTTCCATCTTTACAATTTCTGCTAAACTTTCATATGCTCTTTGAGCTTCTACTATCTGTCAATATATAGATGGTTCTACTGTACTGCTGGCCAAAATTGCTCGCCGCTGACTGTTAGGAATATACAAGGAATTCTCTACCACATCTTCATACAATTTCCACTCTCTTATCATCATTTGGCTCAACACTACTTTCTTGCTTAGCGCATCTGCAACCACATTTGCTTTACCTGGATGATAGGTCAAACTGAATTCATAGTCTTTTAAGTATTCATCCATCTACACTACCTGAGATTTAGATCTCTCTGAGAGAAAATACATTTCAAGCTCTTATGATCAATAAAAATTTCAAACCTTTCACCATATAGATAGTGCCTCCATAGCTTTAGCGCAAAAACCACTGCTGCCAATTCCAAATCATGGGTAGGGTAGTTCTCTTCATGCCGCTTCAATTGCCTTCATGCATAAGCCACAACCTTACCATGCTGCATTAATACCACACCAAGTCCCCTCCCAGAAGCATCTGTATACAATACAAATCCTCCACTGCCTGATGGTAATGCCAATATTGGTGCTGTAGTATGTCTTCTCTTTAATTCCATAAAACTTTTACGACAATCGGTTGACCATATAAACGGTGCTCCCTTTCTGGTTAATCTTGTCATGGGTGCTGCAATCTTCAAAAAATCTTGAATAAAATGCCTGTAGTACCCTACCAACCTAAAGAAACTTCTAATTTCTTTAACTGTTTTTAGCTCCTCCCATTTCATGACTACCTCAACCTTGGCGAGATCTACTACTACACCTTTTCCAGAAATCACATGCCCCAAAAACTGAATTTCTCGCAACCAGAACTCACATTTGCTGAATTTAGCATACAACCGATGCTCCCTTAAAGTCTGCAATGAAATCTTCAAGTGTGCTGCATGTTCTTCCTCTGTTGTTGAATATACCAATATATCATCTATGAAAACCACAATAAACTTATCTAAATATGGATGGAATATTCTATTCATCAGATTCATGAAAGTTGTCGGTGCATTAGTCAACCGGAATGGCATCACCATAAATTCATAGTGCCCATACCTTGTTCTGAATGCAGTTTTATCAATATCTTCCTCCTTAATTCTAAGCTGATGATATCTTGACCTTAAATCAATCTTGGAGAACACCCTTGCTGATTGCAACTAATCAAATAAATCATCTATCCTTAGCAATGGATACTTGTTCTTAATAGTGACCTTATTCAATTGGCTATAATCAATACACATTCTAAAGCTGCCATCTTTCTTTCTTACAAACAAAACTGTAGCTCCCCATGGCGAATGACTTGGCCTAATAAAACCCTTTTACAACAATTCTTGCAACTGCTTCTTCAACTTATTTAATTCTACTGGTGCCATCCTGTATGGTGCCTTGGAGATCGGCATACAACCTCGCTGTAACTCTACTATAAAGTCCACCTCTCTATGTGGGGCTAATCCTGGAAAATCATCAGGGAACAAATCTACAAACTCTCTAACTATTGGAACAGTCTCCACAGATTTATCAGACTCAACTAAACTCACTACAGCTAAATATGCCACACAACCTACATTTATTAACATCCTAGATCTAAGTGCTAAAATAATAAACTTCGGAGTGTAAAATGGCATAGCTTGAAATTCAAACTCTGCTCCACTGGAATGGCTAAATCTGACTCTTTTCTTTCTGCAATCTACTACCACCCCATAAGCTTTCAACCAATCCATACCTAGAATTACATCATATTCCTTCAATTGTAAAGCATATAAACTGATTGACAACTGGTTCCCTTGAATTACTATTAGGACTTCATCTAAATAACAAGAAGTAAGCATATATCCACCTGATGGAACCTCTACTACCAACTCACACTACCTTTCCTCTAACGGGTGAACCATACCATCTAGAAAATCTTTGGAAATAAAAGAGTGTGATACACTTGGATCTATCAAAATTCTTGCAAAAAAATCATAAATGGGTAATATACCTTCAATCAGATTAGAAGCCTTCGCCTGTGCCTAGGTAATAGCCATGACCCATCCTCTACCTCGTTGAAAATGTGACCCTCTGCCTCACTCTGCCGGTGGCTGCTATGGCTGCTGCTGTGCCACTCTACCATAGCCATACTCCCTAGGATAAGGGCAATTTCTAATCAAATGCCATGGATGATCACAATTGTAACACCTATAGCCTGGAGGAACCACAGGTTGTCTCGCTGTGCTCTATTGCGAATCCTCTACCTCTGGTCTAATGCTTCGTCCCTATTGAAAAGTCTATTGCCTGTTGCCTCCTCGGCCTCATAATATTTTCTTCAACTTTGATCCCCACTTACTGAATCCTGAGGATGATGGTCTTGCCGGTGCCTTTCCTTTGCTAACTCCTGGAGATCGTTGTGGTAGCCGAAAGCTACCCGATTGTCCTTGCTGACGAACCTGTACATGTTGGATCGGGGGGTTGAATAGATTTGCAGGGGAAACTTTATACAATTTAAAAATTATGACAGATTAAAAATCTCTATTCAAATAGGTACCCACTGATTTGATTAACTCATTGGAATCTAAATCACATTAGATCATCTATCTATAAGTGTGTGAGTGCTTAGAAGATGATCAAAATCCTATGCAAGCATTCTAGTGGAAAATCAATACATCAAACCATTGCACAGGAGATTTTTAGGTGGTTCGGCTCCTAGACGGAGACCTACGTCCACCCCTCACTCAAGTCAAGTGAGGCTTCACTAAACTGCTGATTCACAGCTTCAAACACCTGCTGACTCACAGCTTCAAACACCTGCTGACTCTTAGCTTGAACACTGACTCATAGCATGCCAACCGCTGGTTACACAGCTTATCCGCTGATTCGCAGCTTCAAGGTTTGATAAACCTTCTCAATCCACACACACAGTATGGGATCAACACTCCTATCACTAATAGGAGCAGTCAATGAGTTCAGAGAAAAGTTTAAGAGGAAAAAATCAAATACACAAGAAGATCAGAGTTAAGGGAAACAAATCCTCAAACACCAGTCCTTTAGTTTTGCCCAATTCCCTTTGGACTGTGTAATCTGAAGTCTGAATCTTTAGATCTTGAAAGTTGAAGGTGTGCTTCATATCATCTTGCACATATGCTTCATCTGGTTGTGCTTCTCAACCAATTTGATCTGAACACCTTCAAATCAGCCTCAATTCGCTATACTCTATTTCAGATCTGATTTACAAGAATTTCAGATCTAAACTTATGCTCTTGATTTTCGCCACAGATGCTGAGCTTTGTGCTTCTGCTCTTGCACTAGCTTTCTCTTCCACCTGCCTTTAGATCTGCTTGATCTTCTCAGCTCTACTGCTTCTCTTTTGCATGATCCACAATGCTCTATTTTCAGATCTACTACTTGTATGATTCCTTCTTCTCCCTTTGCTGGTTTTCTTCTTGATCTGCTCCTCTTTCAGCACTCCAGAGCTTTCTCTCACTACTTGGCCTTGATCCCCACGTCCTCTTGGATAGAATAGATGAATGGCTCAAAAGGGATTGCTGCTTCAGATCAGATGGAGGCTTATATAGCCACTGTGCAGTCCCATGAGAGTGAGAAAGGTGTGCACAAAAACCTAGAGTGCACCCAAGGCTGCCACATTTCTAAAAGGCCTTTACCTCATTACCACTTAGATGAAAGGGTAATTTGGTAAATATGGAATCTCCCAAAAAGATCTCAGAAAAAGATCACAGCCGTTGGATTTTATGCTCTGCATAATTCTGGGTTTGCACTAAAAGAGTGTCAACCTTATTTTTCAAGAGAGTCAACCTACTGACCAAATAAGCAGTTTCAGCTTACTGGCAGAACATTAGAGTCGACCTGATCAACAGACAGAGTCGACCTCTTGAGAATATCTCCAAAACTAGTTTAGTGGATGACAACTAGTGTCGACCTTACTCTCAGCTAGTGTTGACCTGACTGGCAACTTGTTCTTCAGGAACTTGCTGAGCAGACTGGTAGAGTTGACCTTATTGTCAAATAATGTCGACCTACTTTTGTAAAAACTCTGTAAACCTGAGAATATCTCCAAAACTAGTTCACTGGATGGCAACTAATGTCGACCTTACTCTCAGCTAGTGTCGACTTTACTGGCAGCTTATTCTTCAGGAACTTGCTGGGCAGACTGGTAGAGTCAACCTTACTGTCAAGTAGTGTCGACCTACTTTTGTAAAAACTTTTTAAACCTGTACTAATGAAGAGTGGACCATCAAAATATGTCATTATCAGTAAGATATGAAATATTAAGTATCAAAACCATGTCATGATTAAAATCAAAGCATGAGTGTTTGGACACCATTCACAACCAAATGTTTTAGTCATCATTAAAATCAAAGTATGAGAGTGTAGACATCATCAATATGTCATCATTAAAACACACAACTCAACAATCTCCCCATTTTTTATGATGACAAAACATGACAACATTTGTAAAACAACATTCTTGAAAACATGACAACATTCTTCCATAGAATAACATTCTCCCCCCCTTCATTCAGGAACTTTGAATTTGTCAACATTCTCTCCCCCTTTTGACAACCTCAAAAAGATTGAAAAGCACATGCAATGCAATTTGAATCTCTCCCCTTTTTAAGTTTTCACCCATTAAAAAAAATAGCCCCCAAGACCAAGAATATGACTAGAAGTCTCATAAATCTCACAAATGTGCAGAATTCTCCCCCTAAGGAAACAAGTCTCCCCCTTTGATAGTATTGGAGTTGTCCACTGCCAACTGAATAGGGATCAATATAAATGATGTGCAACCAATAGATGTGATGAAACCAATTGATTGGGGCATAAAATTAGAGATGAACAAAAACAAGTTGCTCCTCCTAAATTAGAGACTGTATTGCAAGGAGCACAAATAATGATTTTGAAGAGGTCATGAAGGTATCAAGGTACACAATGATTTTAGTATATGAAAAATAATATAATTGTACCTTTCATATTGTTCAGCAAGGGTTAATAATAAAGATGATTTTTGACTGAGTTTTTATGACAATTCTTTATCATCAAAAATCACTTTAGAAATTTTATTTACAAATGACATAATTTTTATGATCTAAATTGAGTTGTCAAGAGTGTATATCATTAGAAAATCAAAGTTTTGATCTTAATACAGTGTAGAATAACAATTTAACATTCTTGAACAACATGAATTCATTAGCTGCACTTTGTACACCTTTTTCTTTTTCTGTGTATTTCTTTCATTTCAGATAGTTCAAGAAATTAGCAAAGAAGATTAAATTCATGCTTTTCTATACAAGCACATACACTTACCCAGTATAAGAGTGCCTGACTGCTAGGCATGTTAACCATTTGTTTGCTTCTTTTTGAACATAGATAACTTAGCACCACCTTTTGACTCAAGTCCAACCACGTCTCAGGTGGAATAACCTGGTTACTTAGTGTACTAATCATTGCTCTACAATTTTCCTTAAAATTTTTCTTTTTCTTGAAAATTTTCTTTCAGAACTTTCATTACTTTTCATTAGGTGACAAGTAGCTTTTCCCTTAATAGATCATAGTCTTGAGTTGTTAAGATATCATTCTTAACATTTGTTAAAAACAAAACTTCAGAATTTCTTGTGATATAAAACTCAAGACTACTCAAGTGTCTATTTAAAGTGTTTTGCAATAAAAAATCTAAAGTAAGCTTTGAGGATAAAGATAGACACATTACTCATAGTCTTATTTTTCATCTTCATGTTTAATCCAAGAGCACAAATATTTTAGATATTTAAATTTTCATTTCTCATATAAAAATATCAAAGGAACCTTGAATTGATTTGAATGAAGTATGAAGAGATCAAGAATAAGCCAAGAATTGATTCAGAGATTGAATCCTTCACACAGAGCAGAGATGTGTGAGTTCATTCCAAATGAGAACAAAAGTATAAGAATTTTGATCAAATATCATTCAAAGTGTTGATGATTGAGATTCAAGAGAGTGAACATGATTGTTTTATTTCATGCAATATGAACATTATCAAAACACCACAGCAATTTTAGAAGTTTAGATAATTTGACATCAATTCATTATTTAAGACAGATTCAAGAAGCATTTCGGAATACAAATTTGAAGAATCTGTGTTGGCACATGATCTTCAGTGTGTCGACATATGATCTTCAGTGTGTCGACACATAACATTGAAAAACTCATTCAGAATGTAGCAGCAAGAATAATTTTTGCACTTTTTAAATTTTCTCCCCCTTAACATGTGCATGGAATAAAAAAATTTGCAATCAATTCACATATGATTATGCACACAATTAGCTTTATGTAAAATATGACTTTTTGTACTTAGCGGAGTATTTCACTCACGCATAATGATAGTTTTCAGACAAGCATAACTTGTCCTTCCACATTTCACCATTTGATATACCAAGAAGTCCCAGGGAGGTAACATGCACTGCAAATCATGGGTAAATTCATACAAACAAGTTGATACAGCCATGATACCCATTGCTAAGATGAATTATTGTTAGGGGCAGCAATAAAACACACTTTTCATTACTCAGATAAAAATCTAAAAAGTTACTCCAACTCAAGCAATTCAATTCTGAAATGATATGAGATTTTACTTGAACAATCTTCAATTCTTTTTTAAAGATTTTACCTGTGTTCTCCAACTTTTCTTGCCTTGCATAGCCATTGTCTTGATCCTAGACGGAGAAATATGGCTACAAGGCTCATTAGCTTGCTGATCAAGCTACCTTTGAGACCCACACTTGCTTGGGTCCTGTAGTGAGATCAATGTTAGAATGCAACAATGATTTCTGAATCCAAAGTGATTTTATTTTTGGTATAGATGCATTTCTATCATTAATAGAACTATGAGGAGCATTAGTTCCATATTTTCTTTTTGTGTTGTTTAATGCATCTATATTTTCATGAAGTTTTCTATTTTTAGGATTTTTGATATAAGCAGAACAGAATGGTTTTGTGCAACATTTATGTGCCTATACACATGGAATTTTTGAACATTTTCAGTGTGAACATGATATTTATTCCTATGTGTATGAACATATGCATTAGAATGGAATTTCGGAGCATGCAAAAAAAAATTCATCTCTATACCAACAGTCCCTGGAAATATGACCAAATTTATGACATGTAAAGCATTGGACTGATTTGGCATATTTATTGAAAATTTGATTTTTATTCCAGCAATGTTTGGCAAGATGACCAAGTTTATTGCAATAAAAGTAGGTTTGATTCTTTACCTTGTACATATCTTTGCTTGAGTACCTGTGCTGGAACATCTGAAACCCTCTTGAGTACCTTTGATTGTTCTTTGGTTGAGAAGGAATTGGTACTTTATGATAGCTCTTGACATGATGTGGGAGGTGAGGTTGCCTTGTAGCTTTTTGAGTTGATGAAGAAGGTTGGGAACCATTGTAGAAACCTGTTTGTTTTTCAATTTTATGTTTCTAGTTTTTAGCAAACACAGATTTCTTTCTATTTGTAATGTTTTTCTTCATTTTCTCTTTCTATTTCTGAGTATTTTTCTGAACAAGAACTTTCATTGGTTTTTCATTAGATGAAATGAAGTTCTTGTTATCAACATTTTTGTTCATTTTAGAAACTTTTACTTTCTCCAAAGAAGTAAAGAGCTCATTTTTCATCTTTTCCTTTTTAGCTCTTAATGTAGCAATTTCTTTTTCTGAAGTTTAAAGTTTGTTTAGCATGACATTAAAACCATTTTTCATTTTTTTCTTTTCATTATCAATTGAGCAATTTGTTTCTCCAAATCAGCAATTTTGTTTCTTAAATTCCTACAGTCACTGTCCAAAGGTTTGTCATGCAACATACATTCAATCTTCTTTTTCATATGATGATTTTCTTCAAAAAAATGTTTAAGCTTTTCATTTACATGATGATCATGAGCCATATTTGCAATTTGTTTCTTTAATTGTTCAACATCAGATTTCTGATTTTCATTTTCTTTTGAATTAGTTTGTGAACTTTCCAACATGTTTCATTTGACTGAATTTCAAGTTTTAGAAGTTTATTTTCAGATTTTATTTTCTTTATTCTTTTACACAAATGTTCACAAAGATTTTTCAATTCATCATAAGACAATTCCTCATTATCACTATCAGAACATGAGTTGAGAGAACAGTTGGAATTTACCGAACCATTAAAGCTTTCCCTGGCTATCAATCATATCTTGCTCTTATCCTCATCATCTTCTGAATTTTCTTCTTCCTCATCCTCTTCTTCTTCCCTCCGAGTTCCTATCATAGCTCTGGGTTGATTTTTCTTCCACTTCGGTTGAATCTTCTTCTGAGCATCTGGGCATTCTGGGTTGACATGTCCTGGATTTCTACAATTGTAACAAATAATTATGTTAGAACTTTTGTTAGCAAAATGTTTCTGTTTGGAAGAATTGTCTACCTAAGGTCTCCTTTTAAGAAATTTTTTACCTTCTTTTCTTAAAAACTTTCTGAATTTTCTTGTAAGCAAGGTAGATTCACTTGAGTCACCTGAGCTTGAAAATTCTTCGTCCTCAGTTGATTCTTTCACACTAGGACTTGCTTTAAGTGCTAGTGCCATCTTTTTCTTAACATCATTATCTGTCCCTTTCAAACCCAAATCATATGTCATTAAGGAGCCAATCAATTGATCAATAGTCATAGTAGACAAATTCTTAGACTCTCCAACTACAGTAGCTTTTGTATGCCAAATAAAAGTCAAGGATCTAAGAATTTTTCTGACAAGTTCATGTTTAGTAAATGTTTTTCCTAGACTCTTCAAGTCATTTGTCAACAGAGTCAATCTACCATACATCTCTGAGATGGTTTCATCATTTTTCATTTTAAAGGCTTCATACTCAGAAATTAAGAAATTGACTTTGGTTTCCTTTACCTCAGAAGTACCTTCGTAGATTACCATTAAACAATCCCATACTTTTTTGGCAGTGGCACATGAGGAAACTCTTGAAAACTCCGTTGGGTGAAGGGAGCAGTGCATGATGTTCATTGCACTCCAGTTAGCATTTGACTTTTTGATTTGCTCTATTGTCCATCTTTCTTCATCCTCTGGGAGCTCATATGGTCCACTACTAACCACCTTCCAGATTTGATGATTTTGGGCTCTTAAGAAGACCTGCATATGAGTTTTCCAGTAAGTATAATTTGATCTATCAAAATTAGGAGGTCTATACATAGAGTGCCCTTCTGGCATATATCCCCTTAGATCCATTTCACCTGTACTCTCTGGGCTGTTAGACCACAAGAGTGGAGAGCCAAGGCTCTGATACCAATTGTTGGATCGTAGATGCAGTGAAATCGCAAATATAGAAGGGGGGTTGAATAGATTTGTAGAGGAAACTTTATACAATTAAAAAATTATGACAGATTAAAAATCTCTATTCAAATAGGTACCCACTGATTTGATTAACTCATTGGAATCTAAAGCACATTAGATCATCTATCTATAAATGTGTGAGTGCTTAGAAGATGTTCAAAATCCTATGTAAGCATTCTAGTGGAAAATCAATACATCAAACCATTGCATAAGAGATTTTTAGGTGGTTCGGCTCCCAGACGGAGACCTACATCCACCCCTCACTCAAGCTAAGTGAGGCTTCACTAAACCGCTAATTCACAGCTTCAAACACATGCTGACTCACAGCTTCAAACACCTGCTGACTCACAGCTTGAACATTGACTCACAGCATGCCAACTGCTGATTACACAACTTATCCGCTGACTTACATCTTTAAGGTTTGATAAACCTTCTCAATCCACACACACACAGTATGGGATCAACACTCCTATCACCAGTAGGAGAACTCAATGAGTTCAGAGAAATGTTTAAAGAAAAAAATCAAATACACAAGAAGATCAGAGTTAAGGGAAACAAATCCTCAAACACCAGTCCTTCAGTTATGCCCATTCCCTTTGGACTGTGTAATCTGAACTCTGAATCTTTAGATCTTGAAAGTTGAAGGTGTGCTTCAGATCATCTTGCACATATGCTTCATCTGGTTGTGCTTCTCAACCAATTTGATCTGAACACCTTCAAATCAGCCTCAATTCGCTATACTCTATTTCGGATCTGATTTACAAAAAATTTCAGATCTGAAGTTATGCTCTTGAGTTTCTCCACGGATGCTGAGCTTTGTGCTTCTGCTCTTGCACTGGCTTTCTCTTCCACCTTCCTTCAGATCTGCTTGATCTTCTCAGCTCTACTGCTTCTCTTTTGCATGATCCACGATGCTCTATTTTCAAATCTACTGCTTGTATGATTCCTTCTTCTCCCTTTGTTGCTTTTCTTCTTGATCTACTCCTTTGAGCACTCCAGAGCTTTCTCTCACTACTTGGCCTTGATCCCCACGTCCTCTTGGATGGAATAGATGAATGCCTCAAAAGGGATTGCTGCTTCAGATCAGATGGAGGCTTATATAGCCACTGTGCAGTCCCATGAAATGTGAGAAAGGGTAATTTTGTAAATATGGAATCTCCCAAAAAGATCTCAGAAAAAGATCACAGCCGTTGGATTTTATGCTCTACATAATTCTGGGTTTGCACTAAAAGAGTGTCGACCTTATTTTTCAAGAGAGTCAACCTACTAACCAAATAAGCAGTTTCAGCTTACTGGCAGAACATTAGAGTCGACTTGATCAACAGACAGAGTCGACCTTCTGAGAATATCTCCAAAACTAGTTTACTAGATGACAAGTAGTGTCGACCTTACTCTCAGCTAGTGTCGACCTGACTAGCAGCTTGCTCTTCAGGAACTTGCTGAGCAAACTGGTAGAGTTGACCTTACTGTCAAGTAGTGTTGACCTACTTTTGTAAAAACTCTGTAAACCTGAGAATATCTCCAAAACTAGTTCACTGGATGGCAACTAGTGTCGACCTTAGTGGCAGCTTGTTCTTTAGGAACTTGCTGGGCAGACTGGTAGAGTCGACCTTACTGTCAAGTAGTGTCGACCTACTTTTGTAAAAACTCTGTACACCTGTACAAATGAAGAGTGGACCATCAAAACATGTCATCATCAGTAAGATATGAAATATTAAGTATCAAAAATATGTCATCATTAAAATCAAAGCATGAGTGTTTGGACATCATTCACAACCAAATGTTTTAGTCATCATTAAAATCAAAGTATGAGAGTGTAGACATCATCAATATCTCATCATCAAAACACACAACTCAATAGTACAGACCTCTCTAGCGTGACTGCCCCCCGTGCCGCCTCCTCCACCGTCCTCCACATAAGGGGAACTACTGCTGTCTGCAACTCTGGTCGTAATCTCTAGTTGACATACTCTACCATCATAGCATTATTAGTAACCACATAGGGTGCATATCTACTCAACGCCATGAACTTCATTTGATATTCCAGCACTGAGAATTACCTTGCTACAATGTTCTAAATTGTTCCCTCTTTTCCTGTTGAACCTGGACTGGAAAAAAAGTATCATTGAATACTCCCAAGAATTTTGGCCACGTGATGGAGTCTTCTATCCTGCCTGCAAAACCTCGCAACTGGTAGGTAGCTAGAATCACCCTGTCCGCCTGAGGACACCTCATTGTAACAAAGACTCACTCTATCTCGTGCACTCAATGTTCCGCTGTATCTAGATTTGGACCTCCTGTATCTGTGGGTGGCTACAATCTCAAGAACCTTTCCACTAATATTGTAGACTCATTCATGCCAGCTGGTCGTACTAGTACTGCTAGGGGTATTAGTGCAACAAGTGGTACCTCTACTCCTGGTGGTGGTGGGGGTATTGCTACTAGCACTGGTACTGCCTCCTCAATAACCTGAGGTGCTACTACTATTGGCTGAACCGGACCCTATTGATCTAGCCTTGTCTGAATTTTTGTAATACTGTCCCATAATCTCTCAATCAGCTGATGAGTAGTCTCTTCCGGCTCATCTCCACCACCTCCCCAATCTCTCCTGCCAGCCATTTCAAATACTGCACATACAACATTCCAAACCACACAGCATACTAACAAATCAATACAAAACCAAGGTCAACTACCAATAGTGGACTATAGTAGAGATAAGGCTATGTAAATCTAAATCTTCTATTCCTTCATATTTACGCAGACCTTGCTCTGATACCAAGTGTGACGGTCCTCATCGTTCAAATCGTTAACCCGACAACGAGCTTGATCTGACTCTGCCTCCCGTGAATAGGTCAAAGCCTCGCAAGGCGTATCAACACACATGTCCATGGAAATATAAAAGAATACACTAAACACATATAAGATTTCAAATTTCACATATATTTACATGAATATTGCATAGCCAGTTCTCAACGAAAGTCAAGTACAATGTACAACAGCCTGGGGCATACCCCGAGGTACATCAGAAAGAAAATTACACTACTGGATGACTAGACCTAACTCCATTGTGATGCAGCTCCAAACTAGAAGAAGGACGGGAACCCTCCTTGTAACACCCAGGAAATTTAGAAAAAATAAAAATTAGAAATAAATAGAAATAAATAATTTTATATTATCGAAATGCTAAAGCGTACGTACCACTATCGTACGTGAGAGAAAACATTGGAAATTTCGTAAAAATTATAAATCAACCCCAAACATTATCCCTAAATATTCCACAAAGATATTCATGAAACAAAAAAATCCGATTGGCCAAGTGTACGTGACAATGTGACTAATTACCCAAATTAGGAAACTAAGTCGGAAAATCGTTAACGCGGAAACATAGCATGACAATAAATTAAATAAGTATGTTGGAGAGACTTCCAACATCATGGATTAATGAACCATTAAAAAAAATTGGGCCAATGGATCACATTTGGCCCAATAATAAATTGGAGCAAGAAAATACCCAAAATTCATACCTGTAAATATGTGGTAATTAGGAAGGGCAAATTAGGGAATAAAAAAGTCTTATGAGCCAAGCATAGAAAGCCAAATCGTGGCCAACCGTGCTTGGGACATTCCTATGGTGTAGCTACTTCATTTGGGATGAGAAATCCCAATTTTTGGAAGGTGCCATGCAGAATTCGCAGGCCACCTTTCCTATTCCCATTAGGGTATAGATTAAACCCTAAAGCTATAAGAAATTGCCACCAAACTTTTAGGGTAAGTTGGACATTGAGTTGGGGTCGTGAGGAGTGTAATCACAGGGATTGGACTCCCCTCGACACACGTTGCGACAGCCCATGCATTATACATGCACGTGGACAACGCTGTCGCGTCCCCCCGCACCGTCGCGTTTCTAGTCGCGACCCTACGATATGTCGCGACAATGACCGAACCCTCTGGCCTCCATAAGTCCCACCGTGATAGCCAACAGGTGTAATCACAGGGATTGGACTCCCCTCGACACACGATCGTGTTCTAAAACTAGTAGTGTGGAAATATGTGTGATTGCCACCTAGTAAGTTGCCTAATAATAGAAAGAAGATGATGGCTAACTTAAACTAGGAAAAGGAAAGAGAACAAAAACGGACCTATTGTCGCGGTCACCATGGCTACCGCGGTGACTGATATCGCGTCAACTTTCGTCGACGCGTCTATGGTCGCATCACCCTTAGCCGTCGCGTTCTCTGAATGCGGGAGAATTGAGGTAGGGACCTTCTTCTCGTCCTCCAGCCGGCCGGAGAACTAGAGCTTCTCGTAGACCTCACTTGCTTGCCTGCCAATCAAAAATAAACACGAAGAAAATACCCCATTAGAACATGTTAAGCATAGTACCTATTCTAAAGATGAAAGAAAATGGGGGATCATGGTGGGAACGGACCTAGGGTGGTTTTAAACCCCTATGGGTGTGGGAAAACGTGGGTGGATAGCAAATGTGCTCTATCTAAAAATAACATGAAAAATGCATGTAGAAATAGGAGGGAGGAAGGAGGAAGAGTATGAGCCCCATTAGGGCGACTCCCTGGCGTGGGTGTAGTTCCAAAGATGTGCAAGTACTCCAGAAGATTGTTGGGGTCGCCCTCTTCACGTTCCATGCTCCATTGATGGTGAAAAGAGTAGCTTTGTGGAATGGAATGTGAAGGAAAAATGAAAGGAATGGAAGGCTGCGAGGCTAAGTATGATCAAGAGGAAATTTTGGCAGCCCTTCGAGATGGTAAATGAGGCTCCTCTCGTCCTTGAGGAGGGGCCTTGTTTATATAGAGCTTGGAATGAGAGTAAGTGACATTATCTCCTAAAAATGGTTTAAAAATTAAAAATGGGAGATAAAGCTCTATTAAAATCGGATGGAGAGTCCTTAGAGAACCTTAGGAGAGTTCTTAGGGCCAGAATCTCGCCCCAAAGGGTGGAGATAATCCTTAAGATTAAGTCAAGTTCATAGGAGGATAAATAGGGGGTAGTTATGGAGGCGAGAGGGTTCGGTCATTGTCGTGACATATCGTAGGGTCGCGACTAGAAACGCGACTGTGCGGGGGGACGCGACAGCGTTGTCCACGTGCATGTATATTGCATGGGCTGTCACGGCAGCCAAACTGTCGCGATTAGAGTCGCGCCGCCACGATGCGTCGCGACAATAAATCCGAATTATCTTGAATTATTATCCTAACCACATGATAAGATGAGAGTTATAATGCTCCAAGGACTCTCTCAAGTGATAAATTGCGGGATTTCAAGGCATTTTAATGGCTTAATGGGCTCAAAACAAGGCAAATGATGGGCTCAAGGTGAGTGACCAATTAGGGGCCCACTAAGATAACAATAAAAGTGGTTCAACCCAATAGTTATAACCGGGTGTCTACAAGGAGCAGAGCTAGGGCACAGGAGGAGAGGAGAAGGGCTAGGGAAAATCGTGGTTCTTCCTCAACTTCGCTCTGCATCGACTGGGCTATTGGGTCTCTTAGATTTGTCCAAAGGTAGGTGATCTTGGGCCAAGACTAAACTAAACCTATACCATCTTGTAGTGCTGCATGTCTAGTTTCATACGCACTTGATTTGCCAATTTTTCATGGTGTATACATCGTGTTCTAAGTGTTTTCCCTAAGTCACGCATATTTAGGGCTTTTTACATTCATCATGTGTTGCACATATTTTGAGACCGAATTAGATCCAACCCACAACATGAATGTCCTTCTAGTAGTTGTTCTCATCATGTTTCATATTGAAGGTTTTGTCTAAATGTCAATAGATAGAGAGATATAAGCATTGTAAGGGGATCACTACTTGTTCCTGTGTTTTTGGTCTGAGGTTTGAATCGCGACCGGACCAGGCGATGGGATTCCAACGCCTGGTATCGCATCGGCCTTGGTCGACATGATTTTGTAAACGTGACTGTGAAGCCCAATGCAAATCACTGTCTGACCAGTCAACGGTCTACGTGGAACTTCGCGCCGCGTGGATTTCTGCACGTGTCTGATTCATGACGGGAACACCCAACGCGATTCAACATGTTTTCCCACTCAATGTTTTTCGTCGATTTTTATATTGTTATTTTAATGTGTTTAATGAATGTGACGGGATGCCCCGTCACGATTCACGTTAAAAGGCGGCCATGTAGCCCGACACGATTTAGATTCTTCACATTTGGCCCTATTTGACTGTACACCGTGTTCTGAAAAGCGTCTACTGTGTACGATGCGATTCAAAGACCGACCCGAGACTTTAATTTTTTAGCTAGTCAGTCAGCATGTTTAATCTCGTAGTCTGTAAGCATGCCACTTACTGTGCATTAGCCTAAAAGTAATCAACCCATTTGAAAATAGTAATGACATGAATATGATTCTAATGTGTATATGTGATTGATCTAATGATCATTTGATTACCTTCTTGTGATCTAGCTTGATATGAAATTGTCATAAAAAGTATGTGATATGTCTATGTGATGAAGACATGATTAGAATGGACTTGTTTAGTTAAGTTTTCTATCATGATTTGCATGTGGGTTTTTCTTTATTTATGTGCTTTCCGATGTTCCATTATTCATTCATCAATTGTATACATGTTTAGGAAAGAACCATGACACATCACTTACATATTTGCATGATTAGGCACACCCTTCTTTGGGAATTGGGAGCTCTCTGCCTGTCATTCCGTATTGGCAGACTAGCGATCTTTTCCCTAAGACCTCCGTAAGTCTCCGTACTCTATGGATTCCCTCATAGAGGCCGAGCTGGTTGTACCATGAAGTACCCTGGAGATAGAGAGCACTTGTACCGTGTACGATCTGTCATTAGTCATTCTCTTGTGAAGACATTAATGAATTATGAAACATAAGATATGTCGTTATGCTGTCCAATTGATCTCTTGAGCTAGCGTCTTACCTTGACTCTACGAATGATCATGTCCTTATTACAATGAGCTTGTTATTGAAATTCTGTGGCCATAATATGTATATGTTGATCATCACAATATGGGACTTCGGTTCATTTGACTAATGCATGTGCAATAGGGGCCCTGTCTGGTCCTGGGGAGGAGCGTCGCAATGTACTTATAACCGCGGGAGTATGGACTTGCGATGCTTGGCATGGCACTGATACGTGTGCAAGATTTGTGTGAATGTGCCTTCGTTTGATATGATAAGTTTGATCATATGAATATGAGATATCCGTGTGAATATGGCCAATTCCTTTTGATACGATTCTATTCTTGAATTACTTGTCCATTGCATTTGAAATTCAGTATTTGATTCGTTATGATATTCGTCCTATTCAGCTATTTGACTTGATAGAACTGCGTGCATTGTCATCATGTTCATGTTCATATTCTGCCCGTATAAAATGTTAATCATGTATGTTGGGGATCGGATAGGTGACTTTGGTAAATGAACTAAGAAATTGTGTGAATAGCAGCAGAATTAAAATGAGTAAAACACATAATTCGATCTGACTCAAGTGTGGTGTGGGAGAATAGTGAATAAGAACAGCAAACCACACAACAAACCACAGTGCACTGAAAATTTTAAGGTGGTTCGGAGAACACAACTTTTATCTCCTACGTCCACCTCCTCACAACGGAGGAACCACTAGCACAAGTGCAGTACAAACTAGAGCACGACAACTCTAACCTCTTTGAGTTCAACAACTCAAAGAAACCCAGGATATAGGCACAACGACCTACTCTAAAGACCACTTGTGAATTCAGCAAATTCACAAGCCCTTGAGCACCACGGCTCAAGCACCAGAGCACAACGGCTCCAAAATAGAGTACAAAGTACTCAAACCTCTAGATCACAATAGATCCAAGTTCTGCTAGAACAAGCACACTTAGAGAATAGATCCTCTAGCACGATCTATCTCAGTACAATAGAAATGGTAGAGACAAATAGAATTGGGAACACATACATAGATTCTCCAGAGAAAATAAACACTCTGACCAAATACAGACTCGGCTGGATCTCCTTCTGGATAAGCAATACTGCAATCTCGAGCTCCTCCTCTTCTTCTCCTTCTTCTTCTCCTTCTTCTCCTTCTTCTTCCCTTGGCGGCGCTGCTCTGCTCCTCTGGATGCAGATGCCTCTTTCCCGCTCTTCCTCCCTTCTTCCAGAATACTCTTGGCTTGCTCTTGCTTGGGATCCCTTTGGAGTGCCAAAGACATGGTATTTATAGCCCCATATGTCCATAAAGAGCCTTAGGGTACGTGGGCACAAAAACCTAGGTAGATCCCCTTGAACCCCAAGCTGCCACATGTCCAGAAGAATTCACGATTTTGAGTTTCAGCCGGAGTGTGTCGACACCACCAGGGAGTGTGTCGACACACGGTCCCATTTGCGCAGAACTAGTCTTTTGGGAGCCGAGACTAGTGTCGACACTGCCACTGGCTGTGTCGACACACTATCCCAGTCAGGCAACTGGGTCTTCTGGAGACTGGGACTAGTGTCAACACTACTTGGGGCTGTGTCGACACACTTGACTCTGTCTTCATGAAAAAGCTTCAGGGACTCTGACCCAGTGTCGACACCATCATGGTGTGTCGACACTACCATGACAAAATCTGTATACACCTGCAAATTTAACACATAAATCATTAGTATAAGATATTATCATTAAAATATGAGATATTAAACATCAAGAATATGTTGGTTAAGCATTATTGTAATATGTATAGAATGTATAACATGTTGAACATATCATCATCAAAATCATAATATGTCATCATCAAAATCAAAGTATGAGTGATGTTCATTGGTTATCATTAAAATACAACTTTAGGAAATTTCAAAACACACTCAACCCAACAATCTCCCCCCTTTTGATGATGACAAACAATATGCACAAACTCTCAATAACCTGACTTCCTTAACTGCAACAACTCCCCTTGACCATGTACACCCTTTGAACTTTCTCCCCATAAAGACTTTCTCCCTCTAGAGACTTTTCTAGAAACTTTTACTTTCCCCTCCTTTAAGGAACTTTCTCCCCCTTTTTGACAACATCAAAAAGATAGATAAGAGAGGGAAACAAAGATTGTAAGAGATCAAGAAATGAAATGTAAGAAATGAAAGGTAAGAAATGATCAAAATAAATGAGGCAAAGTGATATTGACATATGAGAGAAATTATTGTGTTCTTTGTATTGTGAAATAAAGTTTAATCACAAAGACACACTCAACACATAGTATAGCAAAGTATAATGATCTGAATGTGGTTAAAATAATAATGCAAATGTGAACTTTATTAACAAAGTATAGTGACCTATGTGAGTGAGCAGAAATATTTAACAAGGATGTTAGGAGCTTTAAGTTTAACACAATGTAAAATAATAGGTCTAAACTCAGTAAACATGAACTTTATTAAGGTCTTAAGCTTTTCCATCCTGTCAATTTGATTTTCTTTCATTTTTAACTGGTAAAGAATACAAGAATAAATTAGTTAAATCTCACTTTTCAGTACAAGAGATCACATTGATTAGGTGCAAGATCTCCTGATTACTCAGTGGTTTAACTTTCATTATCTTATACAGAGTTGAAAACTTTTATTTCCACTTTTTGACGCGAAACAAATCACTTTTTAGGTGAAATAGCCCGGTTACTCAGTGGTTCAAGAATTTGCATTGCTCTGTTTATATCTTTCCAGATTGATCATTTTTCTTTTGATGTTATGCAGGAATATGTTTGCTTTGACCAGAAAAGTCATGACTACGAATTTAGAGAAATTATTCTTAACATGTGGTAAAAATGAAGCTTAAACATACACATGTGAAATAGTAAAGCCACTCATGTGCCTATAATAGTGTTTTGCAAATCATTTTAAAAACATTCAGTATTATGATTGCTTAACCTTGAAATGATAATGAATCTTTGAAATTAAACTAAATGCACAATGAGTTTAGTTACAACGTTTTAATTTTCTCATAAGAAAATAGCACAATGACTAAAAAATTCTGATGATTGGAGCACAGTATAGACAACAAATGTCAAGTGAAATGAGTGAAGAATATACAATGACTCCCCCTTAACAATTGCATAAAGGAATCTTGGTACTTGGCGGAGACATATACTCACGCATAGTGAAAGTGTCCAAACAAGCCTAACTTGCCTTTCTTCAAATCACTATTTAATATACCAAGAATTTCAATGCAACTGAGAAGTAGGAATTTATTTGCAAGAGAGAATGGCCTTTAGTTGCACAAAGAATTGAGATGAAGATATCAGACATGTGAAAACTTGCATAAACCATGTTCCCTTCTAAGAGAAGTGAATCTAGGTTCTGCAAGAGGCTTAGTGAAAATGTCTGCAATTTATTTTTCTGTGTCAATGAAGTGGAGTTCAAAAGAATTCTTTGAGACTTCATCTCGAAGGAAATGATGCCGAATGTCAATGTTTTTGTGCGGGAATGCTGAATAGGATTTTTAGACAGGTTTATAGCACTTGTGTTGTCACAAAGAATATGAATGCAACCTAATGTGTGATTATAATCTAGAAGTTGATGTTTGACCCAAAGGACTTGGGTACCATAGCTACCAGCGGCAACGTACTCAGCTTCTGCAGTTGAAAGTGCTACAGACTGTTACTTTTTGGAAGCCCAATAAATAAGACACCCTCCTAGATATAAACACAACCCACTAGTTCTTTTTCTAACAAGTTTGCACCCAGTATAATTAGCATCACTGTATGCAATCAAGTCCAATTTACACCCAGCAGGATACCAAAGGCCCAAATCACATGAAGAAAGAAGATATTTGAAAATTCTTTTAACCACAGACATGTGACTGTCTTTAGGATTTACTTGAAATCTGGCGCATATGCAGACACTGAATTGAATATCTGGCCTAGAGGTAGTTATATAGAGAAAAGATCCAATCATACCTCTGTAAAGTTTAGCATTAACAGGCTTACCAGAAGCATCACTCTCAAGTCTTACACTTGTGGCCATTGGTGTGTTGGATGGCTTGATATTTTGGAAGTCAAACCTCTTGAGCAACTCCTTGACATATTTTGTTTGACTCAGAAAAATTCCTTCAGCAATTTGATGTACTTGCAGACCTAAAAAGAATGTAAGTTCACCCATTAGACTCATTTCAAATTCAGATTGTATAAGATGGGCAAATTCATTGCACAAATTATTATCTGTGGAGCCAAAAATGATATCATCAGCATAAACCTTTTACAAGATTCATTCTTATGAGTTTACTAATGGTTGTGAAACTTGCATGACCCATTAGACTGGGAAAGATTCAGGAAGACCTTTTACAAGATTCATTCTTATGAGTTTACTAATGGTTGTGAAACTTGCATGACCCAACCTTTTGTGCCACAACCAAGCAGTGTCATTTTTATTTGCAATCAAGCAAACATTTAAAGAGGAATTATCACACAAATCAATCATGTAAACATTATTTTCTCTTTTGCCAATCAATTTAATTTCCTCAGAAGAGGAGTCAATTATTTTGCATGAATCATGTTCAAAAAGAATCTTGTGACCATTGTCACACAATTGACTAATGCTAAGCAAGTTGTAATTCAGACCCTCAACTAAACAAACATCATCACTTAAAGTAATGCAAGACTTACCAATTTTTCCTTTGCCAATTATTTTTCCTTTACTCTTACCTCCAAAGATGACTGATCCACCTTCCTTTTCAATCAAGCATGAAAATTTGTTTCTGTCTCCTGTCATGTGCCGTGAGCATCCACTGTCAAGAATCCAGATGTTGTTAGAATTGGATGCACGGCTTTCCTACGCATAACAAATTAGACAAGAAAAGTTTTTGGTACCCACATGAGATTGGTACCAACATCCTGAGTGAGAAGAGATAACAAATCCTTTCTAACCCAAATTTGTGTATTTTTCTTCAAAGTGGTTTTTGAAACAGAAGATTCAACTTTTTATTTTTCAATTTTCTGAACATTATACCTCTTAGTTGATTTGTTCCACTATGAAAAATTTGGCATGTATTGTTGTTGATATGCAGGAAAAGATGAATGATAGAAATAAGGATTGAAACATTAGTTACCATTGTACCTTTGGTTCCAAGACTTATTCCATCTTGAATTGTAAGAGGAGAAAACATTCCAATTCCATGAGAAAAATGATTATTGATTGGTTTGAAGTTTTTGTGATTTTTATAAGAAGGGTAGGTCGACCTCTGACTGGGATAGGTCGACCTGTGCATAGTGTGTGTCGACCTAGGTAGGGTATGTGTCGACCTCTCAGGTTCGTTTTGTTTTTGTATTTTTCCTTTGTTTTCAGATGAGCTTGCCTTAACAAATTTTATTAAAGGAGTTTTTGATGATTTTGTTTTCTTTGGAGATGATTCAGTTTTCTTTGAATTTTGTGGTTCAAAACCTAAGCCATGCTTATTTGAATTCATCTTAACTCCAAGTAGAACATTCAAATTGTCTTTCCCTTGAGTGAAGTTCTTGATGATGTCTTCTTTTTCTTTGATGCAAAGATTGAGTTTTTCAATTTGATTCAAATTTTCATGGTTTTCCTTTTCTTTTTTCTTCAAATTTCTTAACAGAATTGATAAGTTCTTTGTTCAATTTTTGAATTTTCAACTTGAGATTATCAACAAAGATCAACAGTTCATCATTTTCTTTGATTTGATCTGAAACTTGATCTTCCAATTCAGAAATCTTTTTAGGTGATGAAGTATCATGAAGAATGCTTTCAATTTTTCTTTTCAAATATTTATTTTCATTTCTAACATCAGAAAGATTTTCAACTAAATTACCATATGCTTCTTGCCAATCATCAATGGTAAATAGTTCAAAGGATATATCTACCTGTTCTTCACTGCTTCCAGCCATGAAGCAGATTTCATTCCCTTCTGAACATGAGGACTCTTCATTGCAGTCTGAGCTTTGATCATCTGACCATGTAGCTACCATGGCCTTGTTCTTCTTTTTGTGAAACTCCTTCTTGTGGGTTTTGTGTTTTTCCTTCTTACCTTCTAGACAATCAGCCTTCATATGTCCAGATTTGTTACACCTATAACACACAGGAATTTCATCAGTTTTCTTATGATCAACATGAGAAAAATGTTTCTTCTTACTAGACATGGCATTTTGCTTATTATCAAAATTCTTCTTGTTTGATTTAAAAAATGCCTTGAATTGTCTAGTGATGAAAGCAAGATTATCATAATCAGATTCAGATTTCTCAGTCTCAGAATTTTCTTTAGATTTTCCTTTATTACTTGATGAAGCTTTGAGAGCAATAGTTTTGTTTTTAGCATGTGTTCTTCTGATCTCTTAAGATTTAACTCATATGTCATTAATGATCAATGAGTTCATCCAATGTGATTTTGGATAAATCCTTTGAATCTTCAATGACAGTTGCTTTAGTGTGCCATACAGGAGATAATGAACGCAAGATTTTTCTTACCAATTCTTCATTTGAGTATTCCTTACCCAAGGCTCGAAGTCCATTTATAATAACCATGAATTTGGCAAACATCTCAGATATAGTTTCATTAGATTTCATGATAAACAACTCATAATCAGAAACTAACATGTTAGCCTTAGTCTCTCTGACTTGAGATGTGCCCTCATAAAGCAATTCTAATTTATCCCACATCTCCTTGGCAGACTTACACATAGAGATTCTGGAATACTCCTTTGGATGGATGGCACATTGCAGCATGTTCATGGCACTGTAGTTCAGGGTGACCCTTCTGATCTGCTCCCTGGTCCATTGATCTTCATCTCCAGTGACTTCATTTGGCCCTTTTTCAACAATTCTCCATACTTCATAGTTCCGTGCTCTAAGAAAAACCATCATCATATTCTTTCAGTAAGGATAGTCAGTACCATCAAAAAATGGAGGCCTATTGATTGAATGACCTTCAGCAACAAAACCTCTAGAGTCCATGATAGAACCAATCAAACCAAAGCACACAACAATTTGAGCGAGTAATTGAGTGATTCAAAATCTGAAATAAGAAAATTCACCAAAGCACAAAGCACCAAAGCACCAAGGATAGTCAGGTTTTACCTATAAAAAAAAAAATTTTCACCAAAGCACCTCAGAGTATAGATTTGACTCTGATCTGCTCTGATCCCAGTTGTTGGGGATCATATAGGTGACTTTGATAAATGAACTAAGAAATTGTGTGAATAGCAGCGGAATTAAAATGAGTAAAACACACAATTCGATCTGACTCAAGTGTGGTGTGTGAGAATAGTGAATAAGAACAGCAAACCACACAACAAACCACAGTGCACTGAAAATTTTAAGGTGGTTCGGAGAACACAACTTGTGTCTCCTACGTCCACCTCCTCACAACGGAGGAACCACTAGCACAAGTGCAGTACAAACTAGAGCACGACGGCTCTAACCTCTTTGAGTTCAACAACTCAAAGAAACCCAGGAGATAGGCAGAATGACCTACTCCAAAAACCACTTGTGAATTCAGTAAATTCACAAGCCCTTAAGCACCACGGCTCAAGCACCAGAGCACAATGGCTCCAAAACAGAGTACAAAGTATTCAAACCTCTGGATCACAATAGATCCAAGTTCTGCTAGAACAAGCACACTTAGAGAATAGATCCTCTAGCATGATCTATCTCAGTACAATAGAAATGGTAGAGACAAATAGAGTTGGGAGATCTGTGTAGAACACATACACAGATTCCCCAGAGAAAATAAACACTCTAACCAAATATAAACTCGGCTGGATCTCCTTCTGGATCAGCACTGCTGCAATCTCGAGCTCCTCCTCTTCTTCTCCTTCTTCTTCCCTTGGCGGCGCTGCTCTGCTCCTCTGGATGCAGATGCCTCTTTCCCGCTCTTCCTCCCTTCTTCTAGAATACTCTTGGCTTGCTCTTGCTTGGGATCCCTTTGGAGTGCCAAAGATATGGGTATTTATAGCCCCATATGTCCATAAAGAGCCTTAGGGTACGTGGGCACAAAAACCTAGGTAGATCCCCTTGAACCCCAAGCTGCCACGTGTCCAGATGAATTCACGATTTTAAGTTTCAGCCGGAGTGTGTCGACACCACCAGGGAGTGTGTCGACACACTGTTCCATTTGCGCAGAACTGGTCTTCTGGGAGCTGAGACTAGTGTCGACACTACCACTGACTGTGTCGACACACTGTCCCAGTCAGGCAACTGGGTCTTCTGGAGACTGGGACTAGTGTCTACACTACCTGGGGCTGTGTCGACACACTTGACTCTGTCTTCATGAAAAAGCTTTAGGGACTCTGACCCAGTGTCGACACCATCAATTGGTGTGCCGACACTACCATGACAAAATCTGTATACACCTGCAAATTTAACACATAAATCATTAGTACAAGATATTATCATTAAAATATGAGATATTAAACATCAAGAACATGTTGTTTAAGCATTATTGTGATATGTATAGAATGTATAACATGTTCAACATATCATCATCAAAATCATAATATGTCATCATCAAAATCAAAGTATGAGTGATGTTCATTGGTTATCATTAAAATACAACTTTAGGAAATTCCAAAACACACTCAACCCAACAATGTATATTAGCGCCCGCACATTGAGATGTAAATCCTACTGAGCTAGATCGCTCACCCTATCATCCTGCCCTTTTCAGGTAGTGATGAGGATCCAGTGGACTCCAATGGGGCAGGGCAAGAGTGAAGAGCGCCCGTCTTATGAGGAGTCGACAGTTTAGGAATAGATAATTGAGTAGTATATGTAATAATGAAACATTTTCATGGAGTTTTATTGAATAAGGGACCCTTTAGTTGGTTCCTTTAATGTATGGTTTTTAATTAGTTGAATGGAAATGGAATAAAGAGTACTTTTGTTGAAAAAATCATGGTCTCAAATGTGTTGTTATGTTTAATTGTGACTCTGTGCTACTCAACTGTGATACGTCTATTTGTATGGTTCACGCATCCCGGTATTTATTCCACTACTAAATATTAGGGCGTGATAGTTGGTATCAGAGCATGAACCTTTCAGGTCAAAGAAAATAGGAATATGAAATGAAACTAGATCACACGAGTCAAAATTTGTCATACCTAATGTGAGCTTGGGTAGAGCTATGGGAGTAGGAGTCACATGTGTTGTAATTAGATGTCTAACTTACATTATTCTCTTGAAGCTACTTATTACCTCAATGGCCGATGAACGAGCCCAGGCTAGAAACATGCAACAAACTTTGCAAAACCTGACTCAGGCAATAATGCAGGCCACCCAGGGTGGGGGTAACCGCGGAGCCGGTGATCTCCATCGGAATTTCCAAAGTATGGATCCACCTAGGTTTGAAGGAAGTACTACCCCGGATGTTGTTGAACACTAGGTTAAGGAAATTGAAAGGATATTCAGGGTCATGCAATGCACAAACCAAAAAAAAGTATTGCTGGTGACTTTCCAATTGGAAAAGGATGCCAGAGTCGGTGGAAGCAACATTGGATGGTCAGCAACTGACATGGGCTCAGTTCATTGAATGCTACAACACCAAATACTTTTCCGAGAGGGTTCAGGAATGGAAAGCAGCCGAGTTTTCGGCTTTGAAGTAGAGAGGACTGATATGGCTGAATATGAGGCCCAATTCTCTCGTCTGCTCGATATGTCGTTCACTTGATTGGGACAGAAAGAATGAAGGCGAAACGCTTTCTGAATGGCTTGAGGCCCCAGTACATCACACAACTGGCGCCAATGGACATTCAAACCAATGCGAACATGATAAAGAAAGCTCAATTACTGGAAGATGCCATGGAGACCGCTGATAGAATCAAGGGAAAGTCTATGAAGAGGGAACAAGTTTCTGCTACCGGGAAGTATCAACCGACCATTAGGAGGAAAAGGCCCAGTGGTGGCTTTATTGAACAAGCTGATAAGAAGTCGAAGGAGTTAGGCTAGCAGATAGTAGTGGCAACTGGAGAAAGGTGCAAACACTGTGATAAAGCTAGTCACTGGTCTGAACAATACTGGAGAGTGCAAGGGAGATGTCTGTGCTGTGGAAGTCGTGACCACAGGATCTCTAACTGCCCAATGCTCAAGGAACAAGCCCCTCAGGACAAGCGTCTAAATAGACAAAGAAGGCAAGGCCGCTTACAAGCTATTTAGGAGCCTAAAGCTGCAGAAGAAGGAGGTGTGGTGGAAGGTACACTTACTATTCTTTCCCATTCTGCATTTGTTCTATTTGATACGGGAGCTACTCATTCCTTCATATCTCAAACATTTGCTGACACCTTGCCTATAAAACCCGTCCCAATGAAATCTGGGATAGTTGTGTCAACCCCGATTGGTCCTGGCACCAATCTTAGAAACCATTTGCCATCTAGTGAAGTGTTGATTGAAACCCAAAACCTACCTGCAAATTTAATATGTATGGACATGGAGGGTTATGGTGTGATACTAAGAGCAGACTGGTTGTCTGAACACGGGGTGAGTGTCAATTGTAAGAGAAGCCAAGTAACCTTTAGCCATTACCCAAAACTAGTGTTCTCAAGAGATAGAAATCATAGGAGACTGTCACTCATCTCTGCACTACAAGCCAAAAGGATGATAAGGAAAGGTTGTATGGCCTTTCTTGCTGCCGTTGTCATCACAAAGAAGGAAGTCAAGATTGAGGACATCCATATTGTCAGCGAGTACGCTGATGTCTTTTCCGAAAACTTGCCAGGAATCCCTCCTGAGCGAGAGGTGAATTTTACCATTGAATTGATCCCTGGAGCAGCACCAGTGTCTAGGGCACCATATAGAATGTCCCCCGCAGAACTGAAGGAGTTGAAAGAGCAACTGATGGGACTGCTGGACAAAGGAGTTATTCGATGAAGCACATCACCATGGGCTGCACATGTCCTCTTTGTCAAGAAGAAAGATGGGTCAATGAGGCTGTGTATAGATTACAGGCAATTAAACCAGTTAACCATCAAGAACAAATATCCCCTGCCAAGGATCGATGAATTATTTGATCAACTATCTAGAGCTAAATATTTCTCTAAGATAGATCTCAGATCCGGCTATCACCAATTAAGGATCAAAGGAGAAGACATACACAAGACAGCCTTCCGAAGCAGGTATGGGCAATATGAATTTATTGTTATGCCTTTTGGACTAACAAATGCCCTACAGTTTTCATGCAGTTGATGAATAGTATCTATCGCCCACATCTTGATAAATTTGTGGTGGTATTCATCGATGATATACTGATCTATTCCAAAACAAAAGATGAACATGAGGAGCATTTGAGGGTTTCATTGCAAATTTTAAGGGAGAATAAATTGCATGCCAAGCTAAGTAAATGTGAATTTTGGCTTGAGGAGGTATCCTTTTTGGGGCATGTGGTAACCAAGGATGGTATCACTGTTGATCCATCAAAAGTAGAGGTCGTGTTGAAATGGGAAAGACCGACAAGCGTCACAAAAATCAGGAGCTTTCTGGGATTAGCAGGATATTACCGAAGGTTTATAAAGGGTTTCTCAAAGGTTGCAGTACCATTAACCAAGCTGACCCAGAAGGAAAATCCATTTGTGTGGACCGATGAATGTGAAGAGAGCTTGAAGAAGTGTCTGACTACTGCTCATGTTCTCCTTATCCACTAAAGAGGGAGGATTTGAAATTTATTCAGATGCTTCTGGAACAGGTCTGGGATGTGTCTTAATGCAACAAGGGAAAGTAATAGCATATGCCTCAAGACAATTGAAGACCCATGAAGTAAATTACCCTGTACATGACCTGGAATTAGCAGCCATGGTGTTCGCCTTGAAAATTTGGAGGCACTACATTTATGGTGAGCAATTCAAAGTCTTTTCTGACCACAAGAGTCTAAAATACCTATTCTCACAAAAGGAACTCAATATGAGGCAAAGGAGGTGGTTAGAATATCTCAAGGACTTTGACTTTTCCATTCAATATCACCCAGAAAAAGCCAATGTGGTGGCAGATGCTCTAAGTAGACAACCAGGAGCTATGCTAGCTAGTATGATGCTGGACGAGTGGAAGTTACTGGAACAATTTGCAAGTTTAAACTTAGACATGGCAAAGAAGGAGAAACAAGTCATGATTTCTAATCTCCAAATACAATCTGATCTACTGACCGAAATCAAGGAGAAGCAGGGAGAGGATCCATTTTTAGTTGAGATTAGAGAAAAGCTAGAACAAAGACCAGACTTTTCTCTGGCATCTAATGGGAGGTTACTATTCTAAGGCAGAACATGTCCCTAATCATGGGGAACTCAAGAAGAGATTGTTAAATGAAGCTCACCAGTCAAAGTACACGATCCACCCAGGAACAACAAAGATGTACAAAGACTTGAAAAGGTCTTATTAGTGGCCCAATAGGAAGAGGGATGTGGCAGGCCATGTGTCATATTGTTTAACATGCATGAAAGTCAAGACTGAGCATTTCCGAACAGTCGGAGGATTACTACCACTAGAAATTCCGGAATGGAAGTGGGATAGCATCGGTATGGACTTTATCATGGGATTACCCAAGACTAGAGGTGGTATGGATGCGATATGGGTGATAGTTGACCGATTGACTAAGTCGGCTCATTTTTTGCCAATTAAAAGTACCTGGTCAGTAGATGTGTTGGCTGAACTTTATGTTAAGGAAGTAGTTAGATTACATGGGGTTCCATCCACTATAATATCTGATCGGGACCCTAGTTTTACTTCACACTATTGGAAGGGTTTACAAGAAGCAATGGGTACCAAGCTAAATTTTAGCACTGCCTTTCATCCTCAGACTGACGGACAAACCGAGAGAACCAATCAAATTGTGGAGAACATGCTTCAAGCTCTGGTGCTAGATTTTAGAGGACGATGGGATGATCAGTTGTACATAATGGAGTTTGCATATAACAATAGCTACCAGGCAAGTATCAAAATGGCACCGTTTGAAGCCTTATATGGCAGGAGTTATAAATCACCCCTTTGTTGGGAGGAGGTTGGAGAGAACCAATGGGTTGGACCCGACCTAATTGAAGCGACTGTCAGAAAGATTCAGATCATCAGGGAACGTCTAAAGATAGCACAATCAAGGCAGAAAAGCTATGCAGACAAAAGAAGGAGAGAGCTGGAGTTCCAAGTGGGCGACTATGTTTTCTTAAAGGTCTCACCATCAAAGGGAATTCAAAGATTTGAGATCAAGGGAAAGTTGAGTCCCAGACTTATCGGACCTTTTAAAATCCTAGAAAGGGTTGGTTAGGTGGCGTATAGACATGCACTACGTCCACAACTGGCAAATGTGGCCAACGTATTCCATATATCCATGCTGAGGAAGTATTTATTCAATGCCGACCACGTGATTAACCATGAGGACTTGGAGATTCAAGAGGGCCTGACCTATGAAGAGAAGCCGATCAAGCTGCTGGATCAGAAATTTCAACGACTTAGGAATCGTACCATACCTATGGTGAAGGTCCAATGGAGTCGAGACGGAGTTACAAATGCTACCTGGGAAACGGAGGAAAGAATGATGAAAAACCACCCAAAACTATTCTTAGGTACAAAACTATACCATTATGTGTAAATTTGGGGACCAAATTTTCTTAAGTGGGGGAGGATGTAACACCTCGGAAATTTAGAAAATTTAAAAATTAGAAATAAATAATTTTTATATTATCGAAATGGTAAAGCTTACGTACCACTATCGTACGTGAGATAAAACATTGGAAAATTTTGTAACAAATATAAATCAACCCTAAACATTATCCCTAAGTGTTCCACGAAGATATTCATGAAACGAAAAAAATTCGATTGGCCAAGTGTACAACACAATGTGACTAATTGCCCAAATTAGGAAACTAAGTCGAAAAATCATTAACGCGGAAAAATAATACGAGCATAAATTAAATAAATATGTTGGAGAGACTTCTAACATCATGGATTAATGAACCATTAACAAAAATTGGGCCAATGGATCACATTTGGTCCAAGAATAAATTGGAGCAAGAAAATACCCAAAATTCGTACCTGTAAATATGTGGTAATTAGGAAGGGCAAATTAGGGATTAAAAGAGTGCTATTAGCCAAGCATAGCAAGCCAAATCGTGGCCAACCATGCTTGGGACCTTCCTATGGTGTAGCTACTTCATTTGGGAGAAGAAATCCCAATTTTTGGAAGGTGCCATGCAGAATTCGCAGGCCACCTTTCCTAGTTCCATTAGGGCATGGATTAAACCCTAAAGCTATAAGAAATCTCCACCAAACTTTTAGGGTAAGTTGGACATCGAGTTGGGGTCGTGAGGAGCAGAGCTAGGGCACAGGAGGAGAGGAGAAGGGCTAGGGAAAACCGTGGTTCTTCCTCAACTTCGCTCTGCATCGACTGGACTATTGCGTCTCTTGGATTCATGCAAATGTAGGTGATCTCGGGCCAAGACTAAAGGAAACATGTACCATTTTGTAGTGCTTCATGTCTAGTTTTATACGCACTTGATTTGCCCAATTTTCATGGTGTATACGTCGTGTTCTACGTGTTTTTCCTAAGTCGTGCGTGTTTAGGGCTTTTTACGTCTTCATGTGTTGCACACGTTTTGAGACCGAGATAGATCCAACCACAACATGAAAGTCCTTATACTAGTTGTTCTCGTCATGTTTCATGTTGAAGGTTTTGTCTAAATGTCAGTAGATAGAGAGATATAAGCATTTTAAGAGGATCACTGCATGTTCCTGCATTTTCTGTCTAAGGTTTGAATCGTGACCGGACCAGGCAACGCGATTCCGACACCTTGTATCGCATCAACCTTGGTCGACGTGGTTCTATAAACTGTGACTGTGAAGCCTTACGTGAATCGTTGTCTGACCAGTCAACAGTCTGCGTGGAACTTCACGCCGTGTGGATTTCTGCGCGTCTGATTCGCGACGGGAACACCCAACGCGATTCAACATGTTTTCCTGCTCAAAGTTTTTCGCTGATTTTTATATTGTTATTTTAATGCGTTTCATGAACGCGATGGGATGTCCCATCGCGATTCAAGTTAAAAGGCAGCCATGTAGGCCGACGCAATTTAGATTCTTTACATTTGGCCCTATTTGACTGTACACCATGTTCTAAAAACGGTCTACTGTGTAGGACGCGATTCAAAGACCGACCCAAGACTTTACTTTTTTAGCTAGTTAGTCAGCATTTTTAATCTCTTAGTCTGTAAGCATGTCACTTATTGTGCATTAGCCTAAAAGTAATCAACCCATTTGAAAATAGTAATGACATGAATATGATTCTATTGTGTATATTGGATTGATCTTATGATCATTTGATTACCTTCTTGTGATCTAGCTTGATATGAAATTGTCATAATAAGTATGTGATATGACTATGTGATGAAGACATGATTAGAATGGACTTGTTTAGTTAAGTTTTCTATCATGATTTGCATGTGGGATTTTCTTTATTCATGTGATTTCCAATGTTCCATTATTGTTCATCAATTGCATACATGATTAGGAAAGAACCATGACACGTCACTTACACATTTGCACGATTAGGCACACCCTTCTTTGGGAATTGGGAGCTCTCTGCCGGTCATTCCGTATTGGCAGACTAGCGATCTTTTCCCTAAGACCTCCGTAAGTCTCTGTACTCTATGGATTCCCTCATAGAGACCGAGCTGGTTGTACCATGAAGTACCCTGGGGATAGAGAGCACTTGTACCATGTACGATCTGTCATTAGTCATTCTCTTGTCAAGACATTAATTAATTATGAAACATAAGATACGTCGTTATGCTGTCCAATTGATCTCTTGAGCTAGCGTCTTACCATGACTCTACGAATGATCTTGTCCTTATTATAATGAGCTTGTTATTGAAATTATGTGGCCATAATATGTATATGTTGATCGGCACAACGTGGGACTTCGGTCCATTTGACTAATGCCTGTGCAATAGAGGCCTTATCTGGTCCTGGGGAGGAGCGCCCCAACGTACTTATAACTGCGGGATTATGGACTTGTGGTGCTTGGCATAGCACTGATACATGTGGAAGATTTGTGTGAATGTGCCTTCGTTTGATATGATAAGTTTGATATAATAAGTTTGATCATGTGAATATGAGATATCCATGTGAATATGGCCAATTCCTTTTGATATGATTCTATTCTTGAATTACCTGTCCATTGCATATGAAATTTAGTATTTGATTCAATATGATATTCTGTGACGACCCACCTCATACCGGTACGATTATACCAATCCCCATTGGTGTAAAGAGCGTCGTCACAGTGGGATAGTAACCCAACACTAAACGATAAGGTTGATATGTCCATGAATGTTGAAAGAGTACAGCGGAATAATAATAATAAATGCTTTGCTTCATTCCATCATCATCACACATCCCACAGTCTATATAGTAAAATAAAGTACTAGAGTCATTATTATAGCTTGAAAAGAACTACATTGTCCATTACATTGTCCATATGAATAACATTATTCAAGCTATGAAATAAAGCAACTATCAAAAAGAAAATCTCCTCAAGTACTACTTCTTGTATGCGGCGTCAATCTTCACTATTCTCTCCTCAGCTACAAGATAACCTGTCACACCTATACGCCGAAGCAAGAATGAGTCTTACAAGACTCAACAAGTAATCTAAAGCATCAAACTTATACATATCACATACACACTAAGCTACCAACAATAAGAAAACACACGTTATCATTCTAACTACAATAATTCACATAGCACATGTTTCTTATTGTTGACAACACGTAACTCACCCAAACATATATCTAATAACCATATGTTCATATTAATCATGAAAGATAACATACACCTACACAAGTTCTCTACACATGATATATCCTATGATACATGGTTCAAATCTATATCATATCATTGCACAATTTAATCAATTTAAAACACAAGATTACGCACATGATAATGAACACTCCTAGCATGGTATCTAGCCAATTTCTCATGCAATTATATCATTTTATCATACAATTAACTTGTTGTTTTAATGTATAATTCATCATACTCTTTTGATACTTGCACATGCTTTTTAATAAACTACGTATCATGTTATTATACATTCCATCATAATTAAGCTTAATCATATTAATACATACATGACATAGACATATGTACTCTTAAACACCTATCATGTAGCATGATTTATTTCTCTAAACATTATCCATATCATGGAATCATTCTAACAATTAGAACAGGGAATTAAGCATAAAGTAGATAGCAACTTAACATGATCTCTATTCATATTTCACATGCATTTTTCTCATTTGTTTACACATATCATATGCTGTTTTGATATGAATAAATCACAATGGTATCACCTTTATCAAACATAGATTGAAGGTCTAGAACATACTCACATCGGATGGCAATTATCTACAATTTAAGCATGAAACTATGTACTAAATGAATAGAAATTATATCGTGGAACTTAGACTTTATTTCATGTATTTATCATAATCATAATCTCATTTAGCTTGCTATTTTGACATAAATTAAACTTAATTACGTGGATTTATACTTATTCTCATGCCATTTTGTTCATTTATCGATTCGTAGATGCTCATTTTTCCACACTGCATTCCTTTACATATTTACATGCACATATTCATATACACTACCATATGGATATTATTAAACTATATCACGTAATATTAAACATAGTATTACAATCATGATGTTAGCACATGAATAACAAGAATATATATACATGCATTTTACCTTGGTTTTCACATGCAATTGTACTCTCTTTATCATTTACTCTCTCTTACATGTCAATTTACACTCATTCCATTTCCTTTACTCTTGCATTCACGTTTACCACTTATCACAACAATTGCACTTATCACGTGCCATATTCACTTATCATTTTGCACTTTTAATCACATTTAATCTCTTAAGTTGCCGTGACACATAGTCCTAACTACCAAGTAGAGGAAAAACCTTCATTTTAGCACTTAGTGCTTATCACTTAGCACTTAGCACTCACTTTCACATATTTGTCACCTGGGCAAGCTAGTGACAAACCTTGGATACTGTGCAGACCGGGAGAAGCTCTCTCCTTCCTAACCAGTGGTACTTGTCTACCTCCAGGATTTCATCCCAATGCCCTTAGGATTTATACACGACGTTGAGCCTTCCATAGGGACTTTTCTATGGTACAGCTCTCAGACCCCTATAGTAGCAGTGTCACACATGACACAATTTTTCATTAATCACATTATCATTCTTATCACATTTTTACTCATGCTCATACACACTTTCATCCCATTTTTACATTCACTTTGCATAGTTTGCACATTTCCATTTATAGAAATTCACCTTACTGTTTAACAGTGATAAACAACTTGAAATAAGACATTAACTTGTTGCTAACTTTTGATTTATACACAATTAACTCTAACATGCACAACATGGCTATTTTCACATTTAAAACCATAATAATACCTAATGTCATCAAAATATCATGAATTTTTATCACAGGTTAAGAACAGTAACCATAACATATACTCAATTTTATAGATTTTTCTGAAAAGAAAATATATTTATAACAATCAAATCAAAGCACAGGGGCATTTCTCACTAATTTCTCTTAAGTAGAAAATTCAGTACAACAGTCAAATCTAACAGTATAAATGCGTAGATATAGTCATCACATGATTTCAAAAAATTCATGAAACCCTAACTCACATCTAACCTATTTATACAGATTAAACATTGTCATAATATGCTCACAGTCCAATTATCCTAGTTTTAATAATTTACACAAATCATGAAAATTCATGAAAACCTCATGACATGACCTACTGATCACCCTTGACCCCACATAAAAGTTACAGCATGCACACATACCCGGAATTCATTTAAATATATCATAGAAGATCAATCAACATTTTTTAGAACACTGAAGAACTTAACTACATAGTGCTGGCCGCCTACTAGGTTAACTACAACATCCCTTGCCGCCAACACAAGAGCTTAGTGGCAGAGGATGTTGCCGCCAAGCTCCACACAGCAAACTGCACAGCCAACACTCACATGTATGGGGAAATTAAGGGTCCAGGACTCGAGGAAAAATCCAGAAAAAATCTAAGACTTAGGGGACATGTATAGGGTTGATGTCCATAGGTTAGTTGCCTCTAATAAAATCCTTGAAGATCAAATCTTGTTGTTGAAGCCCTTCTCGGCCAAGCCAAGAGGGTGCTCAGAAACTCCTTAAATTTGGTTCTCCAGCCGATGTGGGTTGATCCTCGCAGTTGGGGATGCTTCCTTGATGGTTGGACTACACTACAATCGTTGTAGATCCCCATGAAACTCCTCCAGTCGCCGGATCGAAGCCTTTGAACTTCAGCTTTTCTCACAGGAAATACTAGGGTTTCACAATCACCAAAAAGCTTGGCGCGGCCAGAATATGGTGTTTTTATAAGGCTGGGTAGGTTGGGCACGCATTAGGGTAGGTTGCCTATGGTTTCGGATGGGTTTCCTAAACTGGAACCAGACATAACGCAAACGTTACGAAATCTGAAACTGTTACGCAGGAGGGATATTAACATCAACATCTACTGTAGTTGACCATGGGTTGGCATCTAGACATGTGGCCGCCTACCTACTGATTTCCGTCCATCGATCTGGATGCCAATCTCAGGCAAGGGGTCAGCGGCACAGTGGTGGATGCCAACTGTGCCAGACAGTCCCCACAACACAGATTTGCATCCAATCTACATACAATTATGATCCAACAACGAAGTGTGTGCATAAATAATATATTTACATTCACTATTTAAATTACATACAGTATATATTATTTATTTAAATAGAAATTGTACTAATCTCAATTAATGATATTATGCACAAATAACATAAACATATACATATATGTATACACACTACATAATTACGTGCATCATGCTTGAATATAAAAATATAACATGCAGATCTTTAATTAGACACTACATGCACACCTTAACACACATAAATAAACTCGTATAGATATCCATAGGATGTATAGCACAACTACATACTATATGCACCCCATTTCCTAATTTCAATATACGTAGGATTTAAATAAACTCTATGATGTACATTATTAACTAAGCACATATATCCACAGAAGATTATATATATATATATATATATTATCTATATATACACGTGAGGAATTATAATTATACATGCACAAGGTTAAACATATACATCTATCTGCGTACAAAGCATAATTACTCATAACATGCATGGACTTACATAGATATAGCATGCTTATAATATTTTGATATATTATATATGCACTATATTATTTAAATACTATATACACCATAAACAATTTAACATACCAAGAATAGACAAATGTCATTTACACAAGATAAGCATATACATATTTACTTTTACGCATCATAGTTACGTAAAATATGCATGGATTATATACAAATACAATATGCATATCAACCATTAGATAATACATACACATTTAAATACAATACATGTGCAGAAGTAAACTCACATATACTTACAAGATGTATGGTGGTACTTTATATTATAAGTGCAGCATTACTTAGATACAACATGCATAAGATTTAAATAAGTACATCATATACAAAATTAGCTAATTCCATAAAATTCACGAAAAAAATATACATACCCACATATGCACATGAACAATTCAATAATTATAGTATGTAAAATTTTAATGTGCGCACTATACTTATAATAGATAATTATCGCATGCATAATATAAAATGACAGGAAATTCGGGGTCTCACATATTCATTCTATTCAGCAATTTGACTTGTTAGAACTGCATGCATTGCCATCATGTTCATATCCTACCCGTATAAAATGTTAATCATGTATATTAGTGCCTGCACATTGAGATGTAAATCCTACTGAGCTAGTTCGCTCACCCTATCATCCTGTCCTTTTCAGGTAGTGATGAGGATCCAGTGGACTTCGATGGGACAGGGCAAGAGTGAAGAGCACCCGTCTTATGAGGAGTCGATAGTTTGGGAATAGATAATTGAGTAGTTTATGTAATAATGAAACATTTTTATGGAGTTTTATTGAATAATGGACCCTTTAGTTGGTTCCTTTGATGTAAGGTTTTTAATTAGTTGAATGGAAAAGGAATAAAGAGTACTTTTGTTGACAATATCATGGTCTCAAATGTGTTGTTATGTTTGATTGTGACTCTGCGCTACTCAACTGTGATATGTCTATTTGTATCGTTCACACATCCCGGTATTTATTTTGCTGCTAAATATCGGGGCGTGACACTCCTGCTCTCCCTCACCTGAAAGAAGTAGGGGTGAGCCTCACAAGTCATTGGCTCAGTAGGGAAACTCCCTCAAAAGCCGAAGCAACACAAGTACTAGAGAAGCAGGAGTAAAACAACTATTTACATTATTAAATTATCTTTCTAAGCATGGTGCCATAACTATAATTAAAATAAGCAATTCTACACTAATAACATGGCTTAAACATTAATAATTAAATGTCAAACCATGCTCTGTAGTACCAGGTAAAGAAGGGAAATGCCAAACACGAGTCACAAAGACTGGTTCGCGACACCAGCTACCGACCCAGAAAAACCACACAGGTCTACCTCCCAACCTCGCAGTCACGGACAAAAGCTCCAACTTCTGCTCCACCTCAACAGAGTCAACCATCTGTGGAGACCAAACTTACACCACACCTGCAAACCACACAACTGCAGGCCCATGTCTGGCATCTTTAAGGACTCTGACCCGAGCTCCCTAAAGTGAGGCACTGGAAACAGGACTAGCTGGGGACCAGTACGTCTACCGATGTCCGTCCCCCAACCATGAGCGCGCTACAAGTGACTGAACACAACCAACACACACAAGTCGATGTCCCATTGTCATCTTTCCCTCAGCCAGATGTCCAGGAAGACGACATGGACCTTGACGGTACACAAGTACCAGGACAAACCCCGAGCACAATGTGCCTGGCTCACAGAGAACATGGGGTACTAGACTCGATAGGCAACCACATAAGGCATTAAGCAACCTAACTTGCCACGTACACACAACCATGCAAACTCGGCATTCTCAATCACAATACGTGTCAATGTACCATTTACATGCTTTAAATAACTTAAACAACAAAGCATGTCCACCTCACAACTAGAGACAGACAAACTGCCCACAGAAACAAACAGCTTGGGTGGACTCTTCTAGAAATGTGTCAGACATAGACGCCGCGGTTCAAACACATAATTACGACGGAGGAAAGTGTCGCCTTCAGACCTGAATCATGACCAGACAGGTCGTCACGTTTAAAACACGACGTTTGGGTCCGTCGCCTTTCAAGCCACGATTTCCATCACAGCCTCAGCTCTGGAAATCACCCTGCATAGTTATAAAACTTGCATATTTGCATTCATATGAATACATATACATGCTTTCTATTCATTCAATCCATTTCCATGCTTTAAACACTTCAATCATGACCATTCGATCTAAAAACGAGTAGAATTCCCCTACCACATGAAAAATACGAAGAACGGCATTGCCCTGATGTTTCCCATGCTTTCAACAACCTCCTCGCAATAGTAGCATGCAAAACCGCATGCCGTGAACACCAAATCGCTCGAAACCCCCTTAGCAAGCCTTCTCTTGACCCAAACAATGTTTCCTACACTGTTTGGCTAGGGCTCGACCAAGAAAATTTCTTAGTCTAAATCACGATGTGGCACGTTGTCGCGTTTAAATCGTGACATACAAGGCTGTCGCAATTTAAACCGACACTCTCGGATGCGACACGCGGCGCGCATGTAGAAGTGCACCCAGGGAAGCGGTGTCGAAATAGTGACGGGGAAGGTGGTCACGTTTCCAAAACACGTCGCCTGTGTTGATCGCATTTATAGAAAGCGTACCAGAGGTCTGTTGGATTTGTATTTTCGACCCCCAACCCCTCACTACCTGCTCAAGCAACCAAAACACACACAATAGGCCATACACTGGCCACCAAATCCATTAAATGGCGATCCAAAAGTTCACGATGTTACAGTATAGGATGTTATAGTTATTTGAAGTTGATGCTTGTCTCAGTAGACTATTCTTCTAACCCTTCCAGGTCTTCGGATCCAGAGGTGGCGACACAAATTACGGGGTCCCTGGTGGGGGGTTCAGGAGGTCGGGTCGTCACAGTGAGTTTACGGGTTCCAGAACTCCAAGAGACCACCAAGGCTGTCATAGTCCCACCACATGTTCTTCAGACCTTGTGCAAAGGTAACCAAGTGCACCAGGTTCCATGGATCAAGCTGTCGCAACCTTGGATATTTATGCCCAATAAGGCTGCATATCTAGATTTGCCTCCCGCGAATAGACCGAAATCTGGCAAGGGATACCTCACACAAGTTCCTAGTAAGAATATAAAAGACAACGACAAGAGCATAATATGAAATAAAGTACATGCACTTATACTCATATATAACAAATTACATTGTCCCAATACATTATTACATGTCCAAGAGAAAAGTACAACTATATGGGGCATACCTAGAGGGAGCAAAGCTCACACAATGCTAATTACAACTCAACTGCTAGTGGTACAAGTCTGCCACAACGCCACTGTAAGCCACACCCACGACGAACACCTGAAAGTAACTGTAAGAGAGTGAGCCTCAACAAGTCACAGGCTCACCAGGGACCTCCGTAAAACCACAACAAATTAGTAACACAACACAAGAACCGAGACCTCGACCACTAAGGGTCTCACTGGCAGCACTAATAGAAGAATTACTATAGTAAAATGTGCTAACAATGAACATAATTAAAGTGCATTAAACGTAAACACACTATCTAACACAGCTCACCAAAAATAAAGGAAACAACAAGACTAGTGCAGAGACATCAGTCCACCACAGAAACCAATGAGTAACCACGAGCCACACAGGCCAACAACAAACGAAAGGTAGCTAGACTGACATCAAGGAGTCAGTCCAACACACAACCCACGATAACAAACACATTGGAGGACTACCACAAAAGGGATAAACAGTACAAGTGGAAGGTCACACCACATAGCCTCCATGGAGCATAGCTCCATAACATCACTTGAAACACCGGCACAAGACGTGCCACACAACCAACTACCCACGAAGGGTATAGGTACCTGAAGCCACAAGGTACCACAACCAAACCACAACTGGAGAGTCACCTCTCGCAACTGCAACTATAGGAAAGCTTTAGTCAGAAGGAACGACGCTACCACATGGGTACAGACTACTAGTTCATGACGCAAGTATCCAACCCAGTCAACACCACACAAGAACTATCGCTCAGTCTCACAGTCGGGGACGAAAGGTCCAACTGTCACTCCACAACAACACTGTAAAGCCAATGAACTGTGGAGACTAACCAACACCACACTTGCAGACCACACACCTGCAGGCCCATGCCTGGCACCTTTAGAGACTCTGGCCTGAGCTCCCTAAAGTGAGGCACTGAACACAATGGACTAGATAGGGCCTAGTATGTCTACTGGTGTCCGTACCCCTAACCACAAGCGACCAAACACAAACCACAACTCACAAGTCGTTGTCCCACTGTCGTCTTTCCCTCAGCCGGATGTACAACTCAAACGTAGGAGTGAGGGTATCCAGGAAGATGACACAGACCTCTATAGTACACACAGTACCGGGACAAACCCCGAACACAATGTACCACAACATGCCTGGCTCACACAGAACCTGGGGTACCTAAATGAAGAGGCATTCTGGAATAGGCGCCGGACCACCAAGCTCGACAAACACACAAGCCACGCCGATCATTTAACTTACTCATTAAACTATAATCTTAAAACACAATAAATCACCTTATAACCTTGCTTGTCATTGGTCATGTAATGACTCTCTTTATACTGGTACGATTATACTAGTCCACATCGATATAAAGCGTGCCGTCACAGTGGGACATGTACCCAACACATCGTAGCAGGTAGAGATGTACACAAATAAGAAGGAATGTACAGCAGAAATGAAAGTGATTCTTATTCCATCATCATTACACACATCTCACAGTCTATATAGTAGCAAGGTAAATAAACAAAGTCTATAAATAACAAGCCCATGCTATAACATCATCTCACATACTAGCAAAAGAAAAGTACAAGCTAAATAGATAGCCTCTATTATCTCTGCTACTCCTCTCGCTCGGATTCGCTCTTCACTATCTCCTCCTCTATCTCGCGAATACATGTCTCACCTATATGTTTAAGCAAGGATGAGTCGTCACAAAAGACTTAGCAAGCAACCTATTGGTACATCCATACACTTATCACATTCATTCTAATCAATCTTAACATAAAGATCATTTGATCACATGGTTTGTAACGACCCGACCTCCCGGACCCTCGCCAGGGGTCCCAAGGGTCGCGCCGCCACCCACGGATCCGAAGATCCAGAAGGGTTAGAAGAAATAGTCTAGTGAGATATGAACTGAATTTAAATAACTATAACAATATGTACAATATACAAAAGGTTTGTACAACGGGTCCCAAGCAAAAGCACAGGTACAAGAAGGAAGGTACAGTCCTTAAGGGGCATACCCCGAGGACTTGTAAAACACAGCTCTCAGCTCACTGAGGCTACAAGAGCTCACAACGGTCTCTCTCACTGCTGCTGAGAACAAACGGCGCCACAACCGCCTCTGCAACACGTCCGACACCGAGCTCCCGCGACGATGAGCCCCTAGCTGAAAGAAGTAGGGGGGGTGAGCCTCGCGAAGAAGGCCCAGTAGGGATTACCAGTCCCTCACCGGCCAGAGCAGCAGGAACTCTGAAAATAGGAAACTACACTAGAAAGTTGTAAAGCGAAGAACACCTACAGCATGGTACTACTAAGCAGCGGAAGAGAACAGTACAACGCCATGACCACCAACCAAGGTCGTGGCACACACATGACTCCCGCAGAAACCAACGGAGTCGGGCACAATGCGGAAGCAGTGCCCAACACACCTGCCGAGACCACGGAACAACCAAGTGAGAACGACGTCTCACCGAAAGCACAGCCACATCAGACCTCTACAAGGTCGAGGGCCCACAAGCAGAACCACCCCAGACCCCAGACACACCGCCAGGTAGGGAAGCTACACATGCCGGTGCCATCACGGGCTGGACCCAAGAACGGGACCACGGAACCGAGAGAACACCAAAGCGGGAACCACCAGAAGCACGGGTCTGCCCAATGCCAGACCAACGACGCCCACGGAAACTAGGCACAACCAGGCTATAACCACCGTGCAAGCTCGGGCAACAAGGAACACTTGGAAACGTCGTGAGGAAAACGCCGTCTCAACAACAGCAACCAAGCCACTACCGCTAGCAGCCAAGAGGGGGGCCCATAGTCCACATGCTCTGCTCACTAGCCTAGCTCCTGCCTCCGCCCCCGCGCAAGGGCAAGACAGAGCCGCCACAGAACACACAACACACGCAACACCGCAGCCTGGCCAAGTTGCGGCCTCACGCCTGACACCACTATGTGGCTTCGGAACCAACGCAGAGAGAGGCAGTGAGACAAGGAACTGTCTGGTCTACGCCAGTTAAAGCACTCCGAACCCCTCGACGTCCCAGACCTAGACAAGAGAGCTCTACAAACGACTCAGTGCCGCTGTCCAAACCTCATTTTCCCCTCAACTCCAGAGTCTGCTCACGTGGGCTGCCAACTCAAGCATGCTTGTAGCCCAGAGTACTCCCTCAACAGGCTCCCGATGACGGGGGTCCCAGGAAACGGAGACAATCTCTGAACGGGACAAGCCTTCAAGTGCCAAGCACCGGGCGAACAGGCAGGGCAGCACAACAAAACCACGCCGAATTGCTGGCTTGTAACACACGATAAGCCCAGTGTGCGAGAGGCATGCACAGACCCTCAAAAGGGGCCGTCAGCCAACCAAGTCATGCACGAACGACTAGAACCTCGGAACACCACCGGACAGCACGGAAACCGTCGCTCTGTTAATAATCGATTGGCCGTCGGTCAATCGATTATTAGGCAGACACGACCCTCCTGGCACCGCTACCAGGACACGGCCACGAAGGTGTCACCTTCGGTCACTGAATGCAGGGAGGCAACCAGCCGTGTTCCCTACCAGAAGGTCCTAAGGGCAAAGCCTTCCCTGGGGCACACACCGACACACAACGGGCCACGGAAGCGCCCAAGACACACACAGGCACTGTCGCACCCCCATAGGCCATCGCGATGCCATCGCGACGGGGAAGGGCGCCACGACCATAGCCTTGATGCGACGAGGCAGCGCGTCATGACAGCTCCCTGTCGCAACGGGAAACCAGGTCGCGACAGTGACCCTTATCGCGACCGCCAACCGCGCCGCGATAAGGTCGCACCAGACTAGGGTGACGCCTCTACTGATGTCGTGACGTGCACCACGGCCGCGACATCAGTCAGGAGGCAGACCACGGGATGCTCCATCCCGGGCAGCCCAGAACCATGCAAACATGCACACACGGGACGGGTCTACGGACCGCGACAAGAACGCGCCCCCCCGGGCGCCGCGACAACGTGACAAGCCGTACTGACACACCTGCCACCTTGACAGGCGTCAGACGACCGGACAGCGCAACACGACAAAACACTGTCGCGGCCCATTGACTGGGCACGACAGCAAGACACGATGGAGAACCAGGGCACGACCAACACGTGATCCACAAGCTCGCCGCGACATGGATGACTGTCGCGTCAGGCACCCCTGATGCGACACCAACGCATCACCCAGCCTGGACACGTCAGTGGCTAGTCATCCCACGACACCAGACGGAAGCCGGAAACCGGGTCTTACATTCTACCCCCTTAAAATAATTTCTTCCTCAAAACTGGGGCAAGCCCAAGAGATCTCGAGGCACGAAACGGAACAGGGGGAGTAAATGTAAGACCAACGCGAAAAAAAAAACCACTAAGTCTCAACACGACTTCCTCGTGGCAAAACTGCACCGCAAAACGCACGTGAGTACACAAAGTTGGAAAACCAACGGCTCGCACAACAGGCTCTAAACACGGGTGGAGCACCAAGCCGAAAACCAACAGCTCACTCCAGGCACACGTGGGGCACCCAAACGAAACGACAACCCCACGTGCCGGGCGATGCCAAGTCCATCCCGAACAGCAGAAAACGCCAACTGAAATCCTCACAGTTGCAGTCACCAACAGACCTCACTATGGTGACCCAACGCCCAACAACCCACTCTGTCGCCAGCAAAACCCGACAGAGAGCGCAGTTACTAGCAGCAACACGAGAAACACCGGTCAGCAATGCACTCTATCGCCAGCGAAACCTGACGGAGTACATCATTGCCGACAACCACAAGGGAAAACACCTGAGAGTCAAACACAATACTCGAGAAAAATGGTCTCACGCCATGAGCCGTAGCTAGCATCAGTCACCACTCGACCGAGTAGCCACGCGAGAGACACAAACCAGAGCGAGGACACACTCACAGAGAATTCTCAACACATGAAACAGCGTCCACTGTCACCGCTCAGTCTCACCCAGACCTTCCTTGCGGTCCAACAGGGATAGCAAACGCACGCGAAGAACCCTCAACACGTAAAAACGGCATCCACTGTCACCACTAAGTCTCACCCAGACCTTCCTCATGGTCTGATAAGGATACCAAACACACGCGGAGCCACAAAAACTAGGAGTCACATGCTCCACAATGTGGCACACCGCGACGGAAGCACGGAAGACGTTTGAGGTCAAGCCAGAGCCGGACACCTCCCAACGTCGACAAACCACATGGTCGAGTACTAGCAAGCCGATAGACCTCACTGTCACCGGACGAACCGACAGGAGACTCCGCCATTGGCTTCCAGACTCACCAACGCCACGCACAACCACACGGGAAGCAAAACAACCGCAGAGGTCGAGGGCAACATGTCGACCTCAGAGAGACCCAGACCGAAGCAGGGTACCACAACCGAACACACTCGCTCCAAAAGCGAGAGGGGAAACCTGGACACAGGTCATGACTAAAGCCTGGCGTACCACCGATTAGGCTACCTAGACAAGGCAAAGCAGCCACCCCACATCGGTAACAGTACGACCACAAGACTTAGCCTAGCACACGTGTCCCAGAGGTAGAAAAATCGAAGCCTCCAACACCGAGCAAACTCGTGAAACAATGCACGAAGCACATGAACAGACACACGGCACAACACAATGCCATGCACATACAAACTACATGCACGACATCTAAACCACGTAGACCCCACGTGTATAATACACCATGACTGGTGTACTACACATCATCCACGTAAACAATATATCCTACACATGGACAACATGCACACATATATATTACACATTAATCATGTAAAACATGCCCATCTCGTGAGAAACGTGCTCTATAAGCGTAACAAGTGTACTGGCTCTCATCTGTCATTGCCATGCACACACAACCACATGATATGTACAATAAGAAAAACCTCATGAAACACACTGCGCTAATACTATGCACAGGTTGGCGGCAGCATTGATTGCCATCCAATGGTTATAGACGGCAGCATCCCCTGCCATTAATACTAAGTAAACTCGATATTAACGGCTAGACATCTGGCCGTTAATCTCCAACTGAAGAATCTTGATGTCAACCGATGTTGACGCTAAGATCTTCAACTCCCAGCGTATACAAAACACACAGACCGGCCCGAGGCCAATCATATGGGCAACTTAGCCCTATAAACAATAAGAAAACAAGGGGAAACACTTCCCCTTACATCTGAATACTATAATTAAATGAAGAAACAAGATCCAACGCTGGATCGATCAAACCACCCAATTTCCTGGCATGGAGAATCCTTTCCCTAAAATGCAATTAACATATGATCTATGCAACAAAACATGGAAAATCAACCAGGAGAGATCAAAGGGTCCAGTCCCTACCTCAGAAATGCAAACAAACTCCTAATGAACCTGAAATCGCGCCGAAACCCCAGGAGCTTCCCGCAAATACCGCCCTTCAATCCGTCATTCCCCGCCTGATCTGCCACTGCTGCGCGCATCACGGCCTTCCCACGTGCTCCCGTCGACCACCGGAAGTAGTGAAGAGGCACAAGGATACAGGTGGGGGAAAAGGAGGGAGAAGGTGAGGAACTGCCCTGACAGCAAGATGACAAGGATCCAGTTTTACGATGTGCATGTCCTCAGTTTTACGACTGCATGTTAAAACTGACAGCAAGATTACGACGGCCAACCATGTCACGTTATGCATGCACTTCGACACATGGTGGAACTGCCCTGACAGCAAGATGACAAGGAGACAGTCTACTGTCAGGGTCCTGTCGCGACAGGGGCGGCTGACGCGTTCCTAACCAGAATGCGACGGTCACTTGCGTCGCCTTCAGAACGTGACGGGTCGCTATGTCGCGACCACAGCCGGGAGAGCAACCCCTAAGGTAACGGGATGTTACAATGCCTTGCACTTTTTAGGACTCCGACCCGAGCTCCCTAAAGTGAGGCATGGGAAACATGACTAGCTAGAGACCAATATGTCTACTGGTGTTTGTCCCCCAACCAAGAACACACTACAAGCGACCAAGCAAAACCAACACATAGAAGTCGATGTCCCACTGTCGTCTTTCCCTCAACCGGACGTACAACTCAAGCTAAGGAGTGAGGGTGTCCAGAGAGACGACACAGATCTTGACGGTACTCATACTGTACATGAAAAAACCCCGAGCACCACGTCCATGGCTCACAAAGAACCTGGGGTACCCAAGTTGAGAGGTAGCCACTGAAGGTATTAAACAACCCAACTTGCCACGTACACACCACCATGCAAAATCGGCATTCTTAATCACAACACATGCCCAAGCACCACTTTCATGCTTTAAATAATTTAAACAACAATGCATATCCACCACGCAACCAAAAACATAAAGAATACCCACATAAGCAAACAACTCGAGTGGATACTTCTTAAAACGCATCGGACACAGATGTCACATTTCAAACACCGAATCACGACGGAGGAAAGCCTTACCTTTAAAACCTGAATTGTGACTGGACAAGCTGTCGTGTTTAAAATGTGATGTCTGGGTCCATTGCCTTTCAAACCATGGTTTCCATCACAGCCTCAGCTCTGGAAATTACTCAAACCACCTTGTACAGTTCTACAACTTACATATTTGCATTTAAATAAATACCTACACAAGCTTGCTACTCATCATAACCCATTCCATGCATTAAACACCTCAATCATGATCCATTTAAATAAAAAATGAGTTGAATTCCTCTACCACATGAGGAATGCAAAGAACGACATTGCCTTGGTGTTTTCCGCACTCCGAACAACCTCCTCGCGATGGTAGCATGCCAATCCGTACACCATAAATGTCGAATCGCACGAAATCCCCCACAACAAGCCTTCCCTTGGTTGAATAGTGTTTCCTGCCCTATTTGGGTAGGCTCGGACAACACAACCTCATAGTTCAAAAGGCAACGGGTCACACTGTCGCGTTTAAATCACGACGTACATGGCCGTCGTAATTAAACACGACAACCCAGCATGCGACATGCGGCGCGCATGCAGACGCACACTTGGGAAAGCGGCATCTAAATCGCGATGGGAAAGGTTGTCACATTTTCAAAACGCGATGCCTATGTTGGTTGCATTTTTAGAAAGTGCACCAGAGGTTGGTTGGCTCGGATTTCCGGCCCCTGCTCAAGCAACCAAAAACACAAGTTATGGGTGTTAACCAGGTTGCAAGCCCAGAGGAGGGGGGCATGAATGGATTGCTAAAAATATCCTTTAGAATATTCCTGTAAATGAACATGCTTTGGCAGAAGACACTAAGTTCTCTGGTTAGAGTTAGTATAAAACAATGAGATAAAACACACAGACAACAAGGATTTTTACTTGGTTCAGATCTCCTGTCACAAGGAGTCCTATGTCCAGTCCCCAAGCAACAACTTGGGATTTTACTAAACAAGGGTACAGTCCCCCTTAAGGACACTTACACATCCAGCTGCAGCTGGCTTTCTCTTCTCTACACAAAGAGGCACTATACCACCTGATGCAACAGGTCTTCCTTCTTACCAAAGGGAATAGCCACCCACTCCACAGTAGGTCTTCTCTTCACAGACGAAGAGGAGCACTCAGAATAAGAATAAAAGAGTGATGACCAAGCTTATAAAGATTGCTTGATCTGAGGTGGAATCTGAGAGACAAAAGGATTCACACAGAATGAAGGTCTCTCAGATCTACAAGAAGCTCTCAAAGACTACAATAGGTTGCTATGGAGAGCTAGAGCTGAAGACTACTTGAATGGCGAATGGGCTCTTCATTCTTTTTCTTCAAGGTGTCTAAGGTGTTCAAGCTGTTCAAGAACTATGTATCATGAAGTCACCAGTCTTCTATTTATCTTCTCTGAAAGATTTGAACCGTTGAAGTATCTGTTTTCTCTCATCTTCATGCACGTTGGATGTGTCTGGTCGATGTAGGGAGCAAGAGAACCTGCAGCCATTTAATGTTGGGATAGACACATACACAGAGAAAGATTATCTGAATCTCTTCTGCTTCTGTCAGGTCGATAGTTCCAATGTTGTAACATGGGTTTCTACCGGAACCCTGCACATAATAAATGCTGAAGCATATCTTTGTCTAAACTATCAGTCAACATTAGTAGCCGTGCTTTAACAAGATATACCACAAAGGAAATTCCATTCTGTCATCCTGTAAAGTTTTACTTTACGTGACATGAGTGTGGCAAACAAAGAGATATGTCGAGCAGAGATATTGTACCACACACAATAAATGTTTGAGTATACAGAAGACAACTTGGTTCGTGGGAAGACTTAAAATCTATAGAGATTTGAATATATTGAATAATATGAAGGATGAAATATATTCAAAATTATCTAGATTGATTATAATAGAAATATTCATCAACTTTCTAAAACATAATCGATATAAAGGAGAGTTGATGTTTAGAGACAGTCTGTGTACAATGAGAGTCGATGTCCAAGCATGACTTATGTTCAAGAGAAATCGTTGTGATTGAAGTCGATGTAAATACGAAATAGATGTTGAGATATAACCATAATCCATGTGAGAATATAATCCATGTTACGAGTGAAATCGATGTTCTGGATGAAGTCATTGTTGAATTGAAGTCGATGTTTAACTGGAATCGATGTTCAGGTGAAATCGATGTTCTAAGTGAAGTCGTTATTGTAATGAAATCGATGTTCAAATAAAATCGTTGTTTGGAACAAAGTCGTTGTTCAAGTAAAGTCGATGTTCCATATGAAATCGATGTTCTACCAAAATCGATGTTTTAGTGAAATCGTTGTTGAACTGGAATCGTTGTTTAAGTAAAATCGATGTTCAAGTGAAATCGATGTAGAAACGAAATCGATGTTCTAATATGAAGTCAATACTTAAGTGAAATCGATGTAGAAATGAAATCGATGTTCTAATACGAAGTCGATACTTAAGTGAAATTGATGTTTGTTTCTGAAATAGATGTTTTAACAAGGTAGTCGTTATTTAAGTGAAATCGATGTAGAAACAGAATAGTAATCGATGTGAGCTTTTAATAGAAGTTGATGTATACTTAGATAAATCATGTGCAATAGACTTCAAAGATCATAAGTGTAGATAACTTACTGAGTTGTTTTATTTGAGACCTGTTGACAAACCTTAGAAAACAATGTTAGTCCATAATTTCCAGAGTTTTGTTAATCACCAAAAATACATATAATAATTAACAAATTATATGAAGATGGACTGATAATCAATCTCCCCCTTTTTGGCGATGACAAAACATAAAGAGTTGCATATATGAAAGAGCTGAAGTAAATTTTCTGAAAATTTTTAAAGGTATGTATTTCAGAATGTTTTCTCCCCCTTTTTGTCATTAAGCAAAAAAGGAATGAATAAGAAAAGGATAAAAGTAGAAGGAAAGAGACAAAGATAAATGGGAACCAAAGATGTAAATCTTATTAATTAGTGAGAGTCAGAAATATAGAAGGCATGAGACAAAAGTGAAGCATGGCGAGTAATGAGCTGCCAAGCTTGGGCTTCCTACTCTTCAAAAAAGTTTTGAAAGACACCCCAACTAATGTTATAGGAAGGCCCCATCTTTGGACTGAGTCCCTTGATGTGAAGCTTTCTCTGATCTTCAATGAATACGGTGTATTCATTAGCACTAAGAGATGACTTGTAGAAGCCAGCAGTCCCAAAACTGACATGCTGAAGGAACTTATCTATGGAGATAGGATAATGGAGCTTATGAGCCTTCAGTTCCTTCTGCAAAGCTTCAAAGATCTTATATCTCTCAACCCAGATAGAGTAGGGATCAGAAACTAAATTGATGGAGTTGAGATCCATAAACTGTTTAGGAGACAGAATTGGTTGATGCAACTTTTCCAGGGAGGAATTGAGTTGATTCAACTGAAAGCTGCTTGATCACCTCAATTCCCCTTCAAAGCTCACAGCAGAACTCCTCCCTGCTGAACAGTGCGAATGCACTGTTCGGCCAAGGCCAAGAGACCAAAACACAGTGAGTCTAAATCACGTCGTGTCTTCCCACCGTGTTTAGAAACGCGTTCGACATAGGTGACGCCTTTAAACCCTGACGTTCGTGCATGCGCCATGCGGCACGCATGCAGAGACGCTCACGCAACGATGGTAGAAAATCGCATCCATGCAGGTGGACGCGTTCAACTAAGAGTCGCGTCGTCTGATTACGCCACGTTCTTAATGAACGTGACAGAAGCCTAGTTGGGCTGAGATGCCCAACCCTCCAGCTTCCCACCTGCACCACAACTTGTAAAAGCTTATGTAGACCCTCATGATCTACCAATGGGCCATACATTGGCCTCCAAACCTGATAATCTACGATCCGAACATATCGGATATTACATTACTATAACTTAAAAAGAATTTCATCCTCGAAATTAAAGAGATAAGCGTAAACATAGTTCAACATATCTGCAACTATCATCTAAATAGTAATTAACGCTTACTCAAACAAGTATGGATACGTCTTGTACATTTCATTAGCCAACTCCCAAGTGTCTTCGCCACCTTATATGTTCTCCCATCTGATCTTTACTAACTCAATATCCTTATTTATTAATTTCTGTGTTTGGTGGCCTGTAATCATTATGGGATACTCCGGCATGGACATATCCAGCTTCAAATCATCTCTTTGATAGCTGACTACCTGAGTGGGATCACGAATGTACCTTCTTAACATCGAAACGTGAAACACATCGTGTGCATCCATGAAATCTGCTGGAAGCTCCAATCTGTATGTCGTCTCTCCAATTCTTCCCACAATTTGGAACGAACCCACATACCTGGGACTCAACTTGCCCTTCTTGCTAAATCTCATCACACCATTGGTTGGAGAAACTCTCAGGAACACATAATCACCAACCTCAAACTATAGGGGTCTGCGCTATGTATCCGCATAACTCTTTTGCCTGCTCTGCGTCATTTGAAACTTCTCCTTGATGAACTTAACCATTTCCGCACATTGCTGCACCATTTCCGGTCCTATCACCTACCTTTCACCCACGTCATGCCAATTCAACGGTGTTCTGCAAGGTCTTCCATAAAGTGCTTCATACGGTGCCATGCCAATACTTGCATGATAGCTGTTGTTATAAGCAAACTCAACCATACCTAAATGCTGCTCCCATTCGCCTCCCCAAACCAAACACAAGCTCGCAACATGTCTTCAATAGTCTGGATCATCCTCTCCTTCTATCCATCTGTTTGGGGATGGTATGCCGAACTGTACCTCAACTGAGTGCCAACAACTCTCTGCAAACTCCTCCAAACTTGGAGGTAAACCTGGGATCTCTGTCTGAAACAATAGTGACGGGAATGCCATGCAACAGCATAATTCTGTCAACATACAATCTTGCCAATCAGTCCACTGCCCATGACATACTAACTGCTAGAAACCTGCATACTTTTGTCAGTCAGTCAACAAAACCTATATGCCATTATGACCTGACACTGTTTTGGGCAAGACTACAACAAAATCCATTGCTTTATCACCCTACTTCCATTGCGGTATCAGTAAGGACTGCAACAAACCACCTGGCCTTTGGTGTTCTGCTTTAACCTGCTGGCATATCAAACACCTTGCTATGAATTCCACTATTTTCTTCTTCATACTCGGCCACCAAATATATTTCTTCAAATCTTTATACATCTTGGTGCTTCCGAGGTGAATGGTGTACCTGGATCGGTGTGCTTCCTCTAACACATTCTGCTTCACACCAGCTTCACTTAGAACATATAATCGGTGCCTAAATCGGACCACACAATCATCATCTATGGTGACATCCTCCATCTTCACAATATCAGCCAAGTTCTCATCAATTTTCTGGGCTTCCACTACCTGCCAATACAAAGAAGGTTCCACCGTAATACTGGCTAACACTGCTCGTCGTTGGCTACTTGGAATAAATAGGGAGTTGTTTGCTGCATCCTTATGCAGCTTCCATTCTCTTATCATCATGTGACTCATTATTGCTTTTCTGCTCAATGCATCTGCCACCACATTAGCTCTACCCGGTTAGTATGCTAAGCTGAAATCATAGTCTTTCAAGTATTCCATCCATCTTTGCTACCTCAAATTCAAATCTTTCTGTGAGAAGATGTACTTCAAGCTCTTATGATCCGTGAAAATCTCAAACCTTTCACCATACAAATAATGCCGCCAAATTTTCAATGCAAACACAACCGCTGCCAATTCCAATTCATGTGTGGGGTAATTCTCTTCATGCCGCTTCAATTGTCTGGATGCATACGCCACAACCTTTCCACGTTGCATTAACACCGCTCCAAGTCCTCTCCTGGATGCATCTGTGTACAACACAAAACCACCTTGACCTGATGGTATCTCCAATATAGGAGCTGAAGTAAGTTGCTTCTTTAATTTCATGAAACTGTGCCTACAATCGGATGACCATACAAATGGTACACCCTTTCTGGTAAGCCTTGTCATTGGTGCTGCAATCTTGGAGAAATCTTGGGTAAATCTCCTGTAGTAACCTGCCAAGCCAAGAAAACTCCTAATCTCTGGCACTGACCTTGGTTCCTCCCATTTCATGATCACTTCCATCTTAGTTAGATCCACTGCAACACCATCACCTAAAATAACATGCCCCAAAAACTGAACTTCCTTTAACCAAAATTCACACTTACTAAACTTTGCAAATAACTGGTGCTCCCTCAACGTCTACAATGTGATCCTCAAGTGAGCTGCATGATCTTCTTCTGAGGCTGAATACACTAAGATATCATCTATGAAGACCACAATGAACTGATCTAGATATGAATGGAAAATTATATTCATCAAATTCATAAAAGCCGCAGGTGCATTGGTTACCCGAAATGGCATAACCACAAACTCATAATGCCCATACCTTGTTCTAAATGTCGTCTTGTCAATGTCTTCTTCCTGAATCCTCAATTGATGGTACCCCAACCTTAAATCTATCTTGAAGAACACCCTTGATGATTGCAATTGATCAAACAAGTCATCAATTCGTGGAAGTGGATACCTATTCTTTATTGTGACCTGATTCAACTGGCGTAATCAATACACATTCTCATACTTCCATCTTTCTTTCTTACAACAAAACCGGTGCTCCCCATGGTGAATGACTTGGCCGAATGAAACCTTTCTCAAGTAGCTCTTGCAATTGCTTCATCACTCTTTCAATTCTATAGGTGCCATTCTGTAGGTTGCCTTGGAGATGGGCATACTACCCGGCTACAAGTCTACTGTGAAATCCACCTCTCTGTGTGGTGCTAAGCCTAGTAACTCTTCTGGAAACACATCTGCAAACTCTCTAACCACTGGTACCATATCCACTGTCTTACCTGCCTCAACCAAGCTAACAGATGCCAAATAGGCTACACACCTTACATTAATCAATCTCATATCCATAAGGGCAGAAATGATGAATTTAGGGGTTTAGAATGGCATACCTTGAAACTCAAACATATCCCCACCTGGATGGCTGAACCTCACTCTCTTCTTTCTGCAGTCAACCATTGCCCCATATGCTTCCAACCAATCCATACCCAGTATCACATCATATTCTTTCAACTGAAGTGCATACAATCTAGCTGACAACTGATTACCTTGGATCATAATAGGAACCTCATCCAAATAGCATGTAGTAAGCATGAAATCCCCGGAACGGACCTCTACTACAAGCTTACACTGCCTCTCCTCAAATGGTTGCACCATACTATCAATGAAGTCTTCAGAAATAAAGGAATGGGACACACCTGGATCAATTAATGTTCTAGCTGAAAATTCAAGAAGAGGTATAATACCTTGAATCAAATTTGACGCCTTCGCTTGCCCTTGTGATCGCCATCACTCGTCCTCGTCCTCCTCCTCTCTGGTAAGGCATGCCTCTACCTCGCTCAGCTGAAGACTGCTGCTGTGGCTACTACTGTGGTACTCCCCTACCATAGCTAGCTCTTCTAGGATATGGACAATTCCTTTCCAAATGCCCCGGTTGATCACAATTGTAACATTTAAATTATGTAGGTTGCCTTGCTGTACTTTGCTGGGATTCCTCCACTTCTGGCTTGTAGCCTCTACCTTTCTAAAGTCCTTGCTGCTTGCTACCTCCTCGGCCTATAAATATCTTCTTTAGCTTGTTTACCCACTTACCAAATCCCGATGAAGAAGGTCCTCCCGAAGGTGACTTGCCTTTACTAACACCCGATGATTGTTGTGGAAGTCGGAAGCTACCTCCACTTGATCCCAATCTGCTGGACTGCCTTGCTTGCATTGTTCTTTATAGTATTGCTGCTCTTTGGGCTCCCTCTTCCACTGTCCTGCACATTAAAGGAATCACTGCATCTTGCAATTCTGGCCTCAATCCTCATATAAAATACTTCACCATCATAGCATTGTTGCTTACCACATAAGGTGCATACCTACTCAAGGCCATGAACCTCATTTGGTGTTCCAATACCAACAAATTCCCTTGTTGAAGTGTCCTGAATTGCTCCCTCTTGGCTTGCTGAATTTGCACTGGAAAGAATGTATTATTGAATGCTTCAAGAAACTTAGCCCATGTGATGGTATCCTCTGCTCGTCCTGTGAATATGGCATGCATCTTGAGTCTCCACCACTCTTGTGCAAATCCTCTCAACTGATAGGTAGTCAGAATAACTCTATCTGCATGTGGACACCTCATGGTAGCAAATACCCTCCCTATCTCATGCACCCAATGTTCAACTATGTCTGGATTCGGATCTCCTGAATACGTAGGTGGCTGCAACTGCAAAAACCTCTCCACTAACATCGTGGACTCCTCCACACTCGCTGACCTCGCTGGTGTAACTGGAGGCACAGGTACAAAAGGTGGTACCTCTGCTCCAAATTGTGGTGCTAGGGGTGCCGACACTACCTCCTCCATTACCGGTGGTACTCCTGCTGGCTGAACTGGTGGCTGCTGATCCAACTATGTCCGAATCTGAGTAATGCTATCCCATTATCTATTTATCATTTGATGAGTGGTTTCCTCTGGATCATCACCACCTCCTCACCAATCTCTTCTATCAGCCAATTATAAACCTGCGCACACAACATTCCATTCACACAACACACAAGCATATCATTACAAAAACAGGGCCAACTACCAGCAGTAGACTATAATAAGGAACATACTATGTACATTTTATGTTTCATCATATTTACATGGACCTTGCTCTGATACCAACTATGACGGTCCTCGCCGTTCAGGCCCGTTAACCCAATAACGTGCCCGACACGACTCCGCCTCCCACGATCGGGCCGAAGCCTTGCAAGACTATCATTCACACATGTCCGTGGAAATATAAAGAAACATGCTGAACACACATAAGATGCCATTTCTCAAATATATTCATAGAATGTACATATTCAGTCCCATAAATAAGTCATTTAAACGAGTACAATAGCCTGGGACAAACCCCCAAGGCTCCACAAGTAAAGAAATTACTCTGCTGGTGGTGAAGGCTGAAGGGTTGCGGAATTCCCTATATGGTAATCTAGAAGGGGGGTTGAATAGATTGCTGTCGATTAAAAACATTTATCACCTTCTTTTCTTTAAAACACAAATTATCAAAACAATATTAAACATTGAGCTATGTGTGGATGTGTGTGACTTGATGACAGATAGATAGCAAACTATAATACGTGTGTATAGACGCCGTGCCTACCAAACATCTAGCGTAAAAGCTTTCAAACCACGAGACACGCAGATTTACGTGGTTCGGAGTACACAACTCGTGTATCCTACATCCACGGGCCACACACACACGCAGAACAATATGCTTATGAGCTAGTTCACAAACTACAACTCACACACACGTGTTATCTGATGTGCAACCACGATCAGATCAACACCCACACACGTGTATCAAGCACAAGGACTGCCTGACACAACACACACACACAGATATGAAAAAGTAGAAACGGAGAAGAGTTTGAGAGTTGAAGAACAAATCCAAATTTGTAAACTCTTCTGGTAAACGTCTGGCTGGACTTCAAGCTACGTCTTGATGATCACAAGTTGATGGAGACACTTGAATCCACGACGTTCAGGCTTCACCTTTCGCTGGAGAGACTTCTCTTCTTGGTTCTAGGCGGTAGGTTGAAGCAGAGCAGCAGAACAAGACTTCTCTTGAGAACTCTTTAGGGTTTTTGCTTGGAGGCTGCTTGTGTATGAGATTTGCTTCAAAAGGATGTTTATATATTGGTGTTTACATATGGAGAGACGTGGTAGAAAGAAACACCAAGTTTGGTAACTTTTAAACTTTCCATTTCTGAAGATTCTGTACATCTGTCGACAAGTCATACACCTGCTGTCGACAGGGATCAACAGTGTGCCAAGTTCCAGAAGTCTGGAAGTTCTGTTGAAGCTCTCACTGTGTGCATCTGTCGACAGGTGCCTTGGTGCTATCGACAGGCACATGTTTTCCAGAACTGTATGCTTTCTGACTGTATGCTTCTATCGACAAGAGGCTTTGTTGCTGTCGACAGGGCTTGTTTTCCAGAACTTATATGTTGCTGATTGTTGGTATCTGTCGACAGGGTCTTGATGGTTGTCGACAGGTACACTGTCTTTTGACTTTTCTTGATCTTTCATAGTTGTTGTTGGCACATGTCTTGCATAGTATATCTCCTACATTAGTAAACATAGTTAGTGAGATATTATGAACATATATAATCAAGCATTGTACCAAGTTATTGTGACAAGTCATTTGTATGATGATCTCATGCATTAAACTCAATTCACATTGTTCACATTTGTTTACATTGTTCATCATCAAAAAACATGTTGTATTTTATTATTTAGAATGTGAACCCAACATTCTCCCCCTTTTTGATGATGACAAAATTAATCAATTAGTGTACAATTGAGTTTCTCCCCCTTTTGAAAACATCCAAAAGCACACACCAGAGACACTTGTATTATGCACAAAACAAGGATTTGCATTGATTTTCCATAAGGCATAAACAGTACATGAGGTGCTAATAGGAGAAATTACATGTAAAGGGAAAGACATGGCATGATGACCATTTGAAAGCAACATGACATAAAACAGAATAGGATTCAAATGAAACTAAGATAACAGTACTGGAGTCAATCCTAGACACATAAACTAGCTAAGCATCATCATCAGGTGGCTGTGTAGGAGCCCGACGTTCGTCACGATGCTTTGTAGTAATGGTGTCCAGGCGCGAATCCAGTGCTGCAATGCTAGAGTCCATTGTGTCCATTCTTGCATTGAGCCTATCAAATCCTATTGTCATCTGAAGTTGTAACTGAGCAAGTAGTTGACGGATGGAAGGCTCAGCAACATCAGCAGTAGCATCTCCCGGAGCATCTAGTGGCTCAGACTGGTAGTCTTCTTCATTTTCAGCATCTTCTTCATCTTCATCTTCCTCGTCAGCACCATCATCCTCAGCAGCAGCTGCTCCTTTGCCCTTGAGGTCTCGTGTGACAAGGCCATCTACCAACTTGTATCCCATCCTCTGAGCAGCCGTGAGGTCATAGGAGCTACGGGATTTGAGATCCGTCATCTCCTCCTTGGGATTTGAATGCCAATGAATAGGAAGAGAGAAGTGAGTTGGCATGCATAGGGCATAGATCTCTTTGCACTGCTAACGCATAGGCGAAGAATAGAGACCATGAGGAGAGGGAGGTTGATGGGTTCAGCTAGTAGGAATTGATGAAGCAGAGACTTGTGAAGGGAGGTCACAAGTTCTCGGCTACCATCCTTGGGAACTATGAGAGTGGTGAAGATGTGATGAATGAGACGATGAAGGGGAGGGAATGAGTTGGCATTTAGTTGCTTACGATCAGTAGGATCGTAAGGCTACTGAGTAATGAGTGTGTGGTACTCTTCGAGGGTTGGATGATGGGACTTGATGTCTATCCCGGTGTTGGGGATTTGCAAGGCGGTGGAGAAGAGGTTTGGAGTAATCAGGAAGGGAGTCTGTTTCACTTTTGAGTATAACTCACCGCTGCTGGACAATCGGAGGTTGTTGTAGAATTCAGTCATGCTGGTTGGGGAGTATCGCCTGTGATCGTAGCAAAAAGGAGCCCAACCCTGGACATTAAAGAGAGGCTGGAGTTCGGGAAACATATCCACCAACGAGACGAAGTCGATGTAACGGGGCTGCACGAGCTTCGTGAAGGTACCATGGGCATCGAGAAGACGAAGAGTAGGCGGGATGATGAGCTCCGACAAACGATCTTCTCGGTGCTTCGTCCGATGCTCGGCGGTTGCCCTGGAGCCCTGGCCGGCTTCGGGAGACCGAGGACGACGACTGAATGCCAGCTTCTTGGCCGATGGAGCCATCAGAGGTGAAGACTTGAAGTAGATGGAGACAGGAGAGAGGAAGGAGACGAAGGGAGGTAGAGAGGGCAGAAGATGCAAGGATCTCTTCGGTTGCCCTGGAGAAGGATGTTTTTGTAGAGAAGGAGGGAAAGGAGGTGTTTTGGAAGTGGGAAAGGGTGGAGGGGGCGTGGGGACCTTATATAGAAAGGTGGCAAGAGTTTGAAAGGTCGGGTCCCACCAAATCCACCCTAGACTTGCCCCCGTTTGGGCTTCCAAAAAAAAAATTTCCGCCGGCTGTTGACAGGAGCCCTGGTGCCTGTCGACAGGGACAGACAGAAAATTGAATTTTTTGCGTTTTTGGCATTTTCTGAATTGGAATTTCTGAGCAGTGGTTTATGGAAGGTGTATAAAGGGTTAACACACATTGTAACCTACCATATGCATGGATATGGAAAGCCATTTCATTTTCCCTAATGGTTTAAACATAATATCCAAGGAATTTTAAGTTAGAGCATTAAGAAAAAACCTACTAAAATGAAGAACAATGCACTCTCACCCTTCGTTGTACAAATGCAGTGTAAGACAACACAATCCCCATTTTGTTGATAGGCCAATGATGCATGAAATGAATATCTATATGTCAAGACAATCATAAAACCAATGACCTTGGGATTTATGACTCAGTGGAGGCTTCACACTATTTCATTTTTCTTTATTTGCAATTCAGAAAGGCAATGGGAAAAAGTGGTACTTAAGAGGACTTCACACCTTTTGACGTGAGGATAGACATTACAAGTGCCCATACCCCCAGTTACTCAGTGGAAGTGTCTAGCATACCATTGTACAGAGTTGATGAGTGAGCCTTTTGACGTGAGGGCAGACATTTGTGATGCCCATCACCCCGGTTACTCAGTAAAACACAACATTGCTCTATATTTATCCCAATTTGAAGTTGATTTTTATTTTTCTTATGTGAATGTGATTTTTAAGAAATAGGTAGCTGTTCTCCAAGTATTGCTTTAAAAGCTCAAGATCAAGTAGTTTATATGATTAGCTATCAATATTAGACATACAGTTCCATGACCAATAGACTGATCAAGTAAATTGAGAACTATGTTTGCCTACAAAGTGATTATTTAGAGGAGTGAGGTGATATCCTTGAGAGTTGTGAAATGTTTCCAAAATGATAGAACCTAAACCCAAACATGAGTAGTATGTGAAAATCATAGTGGTATAAAGAATAGCTTAAATATCATTTGTACATGGTGTGGTCAAACATGCATTAACACCTTATAGACACCTTATTTGTTAAACATGAAGCTGCTCACTGAATTTGTGAAGAAATGGGCTTGAAGTTCCAACTTTCATTGTGTCTGTCGACAGGGAGAAATGGCCTGTCGACAGGATCACACAGACATAAGATTAAGGGTTCTGGGAGGCAGAGACTGTACATATCTGTCGATAGAGGAAAGTGGACCTGTCGACAGATGTACACAGTGTACAGAAAGAGTGTTCTGTCTGGCCTGATCTGTCGACAGGGTGCTTGTAGGCTGTCGACAGATGCCTGTTCAGAGGCAGATTAAGAATAGAATGAAAGACAGAATTGATCAAAGGTTGTGAGGGAATTGAGATAGACAAAATTTGAGTGATTTCCTTTACATTAGCATTCATCTAACCTTAACTTGCTCCCCCATAATGTGTGCTATTTTGTACAAAGATACTCAAGTTCATGAAGACAAATTTGCACATATAGAGCAATCAAATAAGCACACCGAGCATGTAGTAAGACAGACCATCAAGTGTTTTCAGATTTTCAAAGAGAATTTTGAATGGGCATAATTGTAAAGAAACTAATTCCATATGTACAGTACATGCCCCTTTCATACCACATGACTATGGATACTTGGCGGAGAATATTTTCTCACACATAATGAGAGTTTCCAAACAAGCATAACTTGTTCTTCCACACATCACCATTTGATATACCTCATAGTTAGGACACACAAGGGACATATGCTTAACATTTGTGTTAAGTTTCATTGCAATTTGCACGAACCCAATTCTCTTCTCAATGTGGTGAATCTATCTTCTGCCAGAGGTTTGGTAAAGATGTCAGCCAATTGTTTTTCAGTGGGTATGAAGCTAATTTCCAAGGTTTTATTGGCTACCTCATCTCTCAAGAAATGATGACGAATCTCTATGTGTTTTGTCCTAGAGTGTTGAATGGGATTCTTTGATAGATTGATTGCACTAGTGTTGTCACATAGGATAGGTGTACATCCAATATCGATGTTATAGTCACACAGTTGACTCTTTATCCACAACACTTGTGTCGCACAACTCCCTGCAGCAATATATTCTGCCTCTGTAGTGGAGAGTGCTACTGAGTGTTGCTTCTTGGATGCCCACGAAACCATGCAACCACCAAGCATTTGGCAATAGCCACTAGTGCTTTTCCTGTCAATTTTACATCCAGCGTAGTCTGCATCAGAATAAGAAATCAACTCAAAACTACTACCTGCTGGATACCAAAGGCCCAAGTCATACGTACCTGAGAGATATCTGAAAATTCTCTTGACTGCAAATAAATGGCTTTCCTTTGAACTAGATTGGTATCTAGCACAAAGACAAACACTGAATTGTATGTCCTGTCTACTTGCAGTAAGATAAAGGAGTGAGCCAATCATACTTGGAATTGTTTGGCATCTACCGATTTACCTTTCTCATCACTTTCTAGCTTAATGCTTGTGCTCATGGGTGTTGAGGCATGTTTAGCTTGTTCAAACTGAAACTTTTTCAGTAGCTCTTTAACATATTTTTCTTGGTTGATGAAGAATCCGTCTTCTAATTGTTTGACCTGCAAACCAAGAAAAAATTGAAGCTCCCCCATAAGACTCATCTCAAATTCACTGTGCATATGTTTAGAGAATTCTTCACACAGTGAAGGATTAGTAGAACCAAAGATAATGTCGTTCACATAGACTTGAACAACAATTATATGATTGCGAACTTTCTTTGTAAAGAGAGTTTGGTCTACCTTACCTCTTGAGTAGTTTTTGCTTACCAGATAGGTGCTCAGCATGTCGTACCAAGCTCGGGGTGCCTGTTTCAAACCATAAAGAGCTTTGTGCAATTTAAATACATGGTTTGGTTTATCTTGATCCTCAAAGCCAGGTGGCTGAGAGACATAGACTTCCTTTTTTATGTAGCCATTCAAGAAGACAGTTTTGACATCCATTTGAAACAATTTAAACCTGTTTGAGCATGCGTATGCTAACAAGATTCTAACTGCTTCTAGCCTAGCTACAGGTGCAAAGGATTCTTCAAAGTCCACACCAAACTCCTGATTATATCCCTTTGCAACCAATCTAGCCTTGTTTCTCACCACTTTACCCTCTTCATTGAGTTTGTTCCTAAAAACCCATCTTGTCCCAATTACAGAAATTTCAGGGGTTCTAGGAACTAAACTCCAGATATTATTTCATTGAAATTACCCAAGCTCCTCATGCATAGCATCAATCCATGAGTTTTCTTTTAATGCTTCTTCAACATTTTTAGGTTTCACTTGAGATACAAAAGCTAAATGATCCTGTTCAACTATGTGATTAACATGAGACCTAGTTTGAACTGAGTCATTTATGTCACCTATGACATTCTCAAGTGGATGAGCTTTAGAATACCTCACATTAGTGACTGTTGAAGGTCCGGGTTGATCTTGCATTTGAGGAGGTTGTTCTGGAGGAGGGGTGGCTGGAGGACTTTCAGCTTGAGGTTGATCTTGTTGTTGTGGATCTTGTGCAGGTACTTCTTCTTCATTTCTGAACAGATGTCCATCATCTTCATCATCGTACCTGCAAAGATATCCACTTTTAGTTTTGAGAGTTGTTTTAGAGATTGCATTTGGTTTTCTTTGTAGTTCTCCAAGTGTTGTATCTTCAGTTTCATCTGCAAACCAGTAAAGATTAGAACTGTTAGGCTTGGTTTGAGATTCATCAAATACAACATGTGGAGTTTCTTCCACTTTTCTAGTTTTCAGATTAAACACCCTATAGGCTCTAGAGTGTTCTGAGTATCCAAGAAAAATACCTTGATCACTCTTGGCTTCAAACTTGTCCAAATCATTTTTATCATTGTTATGTATGAACACTTTTGAACCAAAAACTCTAAAGTACCCAATGGGGGTTTTTTACCTTTCAGAAGTTCATAGGGAGTTTTCTTGAATACCAGTCTTACCATGGCTCTGTTAAGAATGTAGCATGATGTGTTTATCGCTTCTGCCCAAAAGGTTCTTGCAAGTTGATTCTCGACCAGAAGCGTGCGAGCCATCTCCACCAAGGTTCTATTCTTCCTCTCCACAACCCCATTTTGTTCTGGAGTTCTTGGGGAGGAGAACAAATGTTCTATCCCTTGGTTCCCACAAAAATCAGAGAAGGAGGTATTGTCAAATTCTCCCCCGTGATCAATGCGGATGGAGCATATTTTGTTGACATTTCCATGCTCAGTTTTATTGAAAAATTCTTCAAATTCTTTCATTGCTTCATTCTTGTGAGCCAGAAATTTTACCCAAGTGAACCTAGATAAATCATCTACAATGACAAAACCATAACGCTTGCCATTGAGACTTAGTGTTCTTGTAGGTCCAAATAGGTCCATGTGCAGCAGTTCATAAGCTTTAGAAGTACTCACCAGTGCTTTTGATTTGAAGGATTTCCGAGTTTGTTTTCCCTGTGCACATGCATCACAAAAATTTTCATTTTTATTGAATGGAATTTTAGGAAGTCCACTTACCAGTTTGAGCCTCATGATCTTGTGCAACACATTATAACTAGCATGACCAAGCCTACGATGCCACAATGTCAGCTCGTCCTGTTTGTTTGCTACAAGACACAAATTATCATTTTCTGGATCATCTAAGTCAACCATGTAGATGTTGTTTATTCTTTTTCCAGAAAATTTCAGACTTCCTGTTTCCTTATCAAGAATTTGACATGAATTGGATTCAAAGACAATTTTATGACCCTTATCACACAATTGTCTTATGCTAAGCAAGTTGTGATGAAGGACATCAACAAGTAAAACATTGTCTATGGAGTTAGAGGCAAACTTACCAACCTTACCTGAGCTGATGATTTGGCCTTTGTTGTTACCTCCAAAAATCACTTGACCTCCGTCTTTTTCCACGAGCAAACAGAATTTTCCTTTGTCGCCTGTCATATGCCTCGAGCAGCCACTATCCAGGTACCATTTGTTTTGATTGTGGGCTGCTAGGCATTCCTGCACATGTGGATCAGACAAGAGGTTTTGGTACCCAAATTACTTTGGGTGCCGTTGTATCATTCATGCGAAACAGTAAATGCTTAGGGATCTAAACTTGTTTGTATTTCAATTTATTTGGATTGTTCTAGCATTGTTTTTCAGTATGCTCGACCTTTTTACAGATTTTGCATGATGAAGGTTTATGAACAACAGTGGGCTTGACATTCTTGGGAGCATGCATTGGCATCTTACCCTTTTGTTGCCTTGTTAATTTTGGTTTAGGAGCATGCTGTTTGTCCTGTCGACAGCCCTGTTTGGGGCTTGTGTCAAATTCTTCACGTTGACTAGGAGCAAACTTGATAGCTTTAGGTTCCTGTTTTTTACCCTTGAGTTGATTTTTCTTGTTCTTAGAAGGGTTTTGTTTGCTAGAGCTTGGGTTAGGATCAATGAAATCGGTTAGCAAATTTTTGCCAATTTCCTTTGGCTTTGAATTTTGAAACCCAATCCCATGTCTTGCAACAAACACATTTGAACCTAGAATTGCATCCAAATTCTGTTTACTTTTGACAAAGTTAGATAAATCTTTAGACTTACCTTTTATTTCCTTTTCCGCTTTTTCCAATCTTTCTTTTAGATTAGCATGCTCACTTTTAAGAGTTTCAAGAGAGTTCATTAGATCATCTCTTTCCTTTTGAACTTCTTGAAACTTAAGTTTCATGCTATCCAATTCATCACTGTGTGTTTGTTCATCAATCTTCATCATTTCAATTACCTTATTCAGGGATTCAATTTCTTCATTATTGTTTGATTCATGAACAAGGGAATTGACTTTCTTCTTGAATGTTTTATTTTCAGACTTGTATTCACAGAATTTTTCAAATAGAATAGTATAAGCTTCTTCCCATTCAGTAATAGAATATGTTTCAAAGGAAGAATTTACCTCGTTGGAGTCATCACTCCTTGCCATGAGACACTGAATCTCGTCATCTCCTAAGGTAGCTTGACTGTTTTCGTCCTCGTCTTCATCGCTCCAAGTAGCCAACATTGCCTTGGCTTTCGTGAATGTGAACTTCTCCTTTTTCAGCTTCTTCTTGAGCTCGGGGCACTCTCCTCTCATCTGTCCCTGCTTCTTGCACTCATAGCACACAACTTCAGATTTCTTGTTAGAAGAATCAAATCTGTTGGTACCCTTTTGGAAAGGTTTCGAGTTACCTGAACCTCTTCTTTTGAATTTCAGAAACTTCTTAAACTGTCTAGTGAGCATGGCCATCTCGTCATTCTCACTATCACTAGAGGTTTCAGACTCAATACCTTCCCGTTGGGCATTTTTTTTAGAGTCTGAAGAGATTTTCTTGGAGGCTTTCAAGGAAATTGACTTCCTTGGATTCTCTTCAGTTTCTTTTCTTTTGACATTGAGTTCATATGTCATTAATGAACCTATTAGTTCATCCACTTTCATTGTTGAGAGATCTTTAGAATCCTCAATGACAGTGACTTTGGTGTTCCATGAGGATGGAAGAGACCGAAGTATCTTCCTCACCAAATCACTCTCTGAGTATTCTTTTTTAAGACCTTTCAGACCGTTTATAAGAATCATGAATCTAGCAAACATGCCAGAGATGGTTTCATCATTGTTCATCTTAAACATCTCATATTCTGAAACCAACATGCTTACCTTGGATTCTCTTACCTGAGACGTACCTTCATAAATCAACTCGAGCTTGTCCCACATCTCCTTTGCTGAGGTGCATGTGGAGACTCTTGAGTCCTTTGGGTGGACTGCGCACTGCATCATGTTGAGGGCGCTCTAGTTGAGTGTCCCCTTGGCGATCTGGTCCTTAGTCCAGGTATCCTCGTCCTGAGGCAATTCGTATGCTCCTTTTCTAACTATTTTCCATAGTTCGAAATTTTGTGCTCGTAGAAACACCTGCATTCAATTTTTCCAATATGGATAGTCAGTGCCATCAAAGAAGGGTGGCCTGGTCACTGAGTGTCCCTCGGCCATATACCCCTTGTTAGACTCCATTAGACCGTGAATCTCCTGATCATAAGATCAAATAAGTAAAGCACTAAATCGGAGAAACTCGGCTCTGATACCAATTGAAGGGTTGCGGAATTCCCTATATGGTAATCTAGAAGGGGGGTTGAATAGATTACTATCGATTAAAATGTTTATCACCTTCTTTTCTTTAAAACACAGATTATCAAAGCAATATTAAACTCTGAGCTATGTGTGGATGTGTGTGACTTGATGACAGATAGATAGGAAACTACAATACGTGTGTATAGACGTCGCGCCTACCAAACATCTAGCGTAAAAGCGTTCAAACCACGAGACACGCAGATTTACATGGTTCGGAGTACACAACTCGTGTATCCTGCATCCACGAGCCACACACACATGTAGAACAATCTGCTTATGAGCTAGTTCACAAACTACAACTCACACACACGTGTTATCTGATGTGCAACCACGATCAGATCAACACCCACACACGTGTATCAAGCACAAGGACTGCTTGACACAACAAACATGAAGGATTGAAATAATGTGTGGAAAAGATCTAGAAGGGGGGGGATGTGTGACGACCCTCATTATACCGGTACGGTTATACCAACCCACGTCGGTATAGTAAAGGTTATCACAGTGGGACATTTACCCAACACTATCACATGATTGAGATGTACACAAATATAGATACAGAGTCGCGGAAGTAAAGGACTAACTGTCATCACATTCCATCATCCACATTTATCATACATGATCCATATAACAAAATAAGAGACTAAACTTTCATAGTTGAAACTAAACCAGCTACATTGTCCACAAAATTAAGTTCTACATTTAATACATAGTTTGTCCAAATTACACAATGATAACTCTAATACAAGCTACAATTCACATACTATGAAACCAAAAAGGGACACTACGTCAACTCCACCAGCTAATCTCCACGCTCGGAGTCGCTCTCCACTGTCTCCTCCAAAGGTGCGTCACCAACTGCACCTGTACGCCGAAGCAAGGAGTGAGTCTAAAGACTCAGCAAGTAGCTCCACACACATCATTTATGCATACATCATAGTAGGGTCTACTATTTCAATTTGCAAGGCAACATATAGCATGCTTGAACATTTATGAGAGACAACCTATCATGGTATTTCTACAAAATCAAAACACATGGTACATGGTTTAAGATGTTTCAAATAACACTTCCTATCACATGCTTTCTACTCATTTAATCACATGAAGACTACACTTCCAATTTGACTATAATATGATAGCAATTTATATGGGATTAGAATATCATAGCATGAATTTACGTAACATATCCTAACATATTCACTTCACATGGTTACACATTCCCATATTTCACATGGTTCATTTTTCAAGCATTTCACATGTACATATATTCACATTCTAACATAAATGGTTCACATGATTTCACATTTCACATTTGCATGCTCACATATATATACACAATTTACACATGTTCACATATACACATTTCACAATTTATTTGCCGTGACACATAGTCCAAACCACCACTAGAAGGACACATCACATACACATAACACATAGCACATCACCTAGGCAATACAGTGATGACTCTTGGCACTGCGCAGACCGGGAGAACACGTCTCCACCCTAACCAGTGGTACTTGTCCACCTCCAGGATTTCATCCTAATGCCCTTAGGATATCTTAACACATTGAACCTTCTCATGGGGACTTTTCCATGATACAGTTCCACAGCCCTCTATGGAAGCAGTGTCACACACGGCACATTTTACACATTCCGATTCACACAAGTTTCACATATGATTTTCACACTTTTTTGTTTATGCACATGATTCTGTTTTTCCCTAGCATGATGCCGCTAATAACAGAAATCAATCATTTAGTAGCTCTCATGGATTAATTGGAATGCACATCATTTAACCTTAATCATGGTACATGTATTTGTAGCTCATTTTCACATGGAAATCTCATAGAGTGGGCTACTGTTATCAAAATTTCCTGAAAATTTAACCACATGCTGTTTTCGGGTATAAGAGCACACATACAAATTTTCACATTTTTCTGAATTCACATGTATTTATAGAAATTAAAACACTCAGTTTTATGCCATTCATAAACTAAGTTAACATAGAACATGACATGGATTTCGGATTTGGTCATGCACAGTCATGAACCACACATACATATTGGCACAAGAGATTTTTTTTTCCAAATTTATCTCCCAACACACGATTTACTAAATTTTTCACAAGGTCTACACATGTTTTCTATTTCTCATTGTAGGAATTATAAAAATTCACAAGAATATGGGAAAATTCCCAAATTTTCAGGGCATGGACTGATACATATATACATGGTTCATAAAATTTTACAGCCTTTACTTCCTCAGAAATCATGGGAACAAAATCGAACATGCATAATCTCTTTCCTACACATGCCTTTCAATAATTCTAATAATTATTTCCATCCACACAAAAATACAGGAAATTTCACACACATCACATTATCTATTTTACATAACATATAAAATTTACATTATATCCTCATGCGCAGAAATCCGGAATTTAAAGATATAGGGCAGAACAGTCAACTGTTCTGTCAAGAAGAACTCAACGGCATAGTCTGGCCGTCAAACAAAGTAAACGGCAATATCGTTGGCCGTCAACGGAAGATCTTGACGGCGGTGGATCTTGCCGTCAAGTTCGGGCCTGTGCAAAACACAGTCCGAGCTTCAAAGAATGGTGAATGTAAGGGATCCAGGACACGAGGAAAATCCATAAAAATGATAGAAACCTCCTAGACACATACATGGACAAGGTGCAAGGGTTACTTGCCTTTTGAAAAACTCCTAAAGGGATCGAAATGGTCGGAGAAGCTCTCCTTGGGCAGTCCCAAGAAGCCTCCAAGATGCCTCCCCTCCGGCTTCTGTGATGCTCCCCTCTGAAATCCAGGGCCGGGGATGTGTAGCCGGATGTGTTGTCTCCCTCCTTGTCGAAGTAGATCTCCAGGTGAAGCCTTGGATCGCCGGATCAAAGCCTCCAAACTCTAAGTTTTCTCACAGCTCACTAGGGTTTTCTCTTATCTCTTTGCAAAGAGCCAAGAGAGCTTTAGAGGTTGCAACAAGGGCTCTCTTAAGAGAGGACCCTCTCACCCCACGCCAGAGGTCGGTTGGAAGGCCAAGGAGCCGTTGGGGAGTGGTTGGGATCTCCCATTAAGGGCATGGCACACCATGCTGCTGCAGACTGGCCTGTCGTGAAGTAGACGTCCATATGTATGGCCGTCTACTTACTACTAGGCGTCCACCGATATGGACGTTAACAATAGTGAGCGTCCATTCATGTTGACGTCTACTAACCCTTTGGCCAGAACCCAAAAACCATGCAAAACGCTAATTTCTCCTAAGTTCATGCATGCAATACATAGGGTGTAATGTACACACTCATTACATCACGAAATCGACCAATATATACACTAAGTACGTACATACATTCATAGTACACCAAGATAATGTATACATAATACTTACATGATAATGCATATATATATACACAAGCTTAAAATTGCACACAATAAAATAATAAGGACAAATTCGAGGGCCTTACAGGATGAATAGATCTTAGCCACTTTTGCGGAAGCTTAAATAATTTGAAAACTATTTAGAATCAGAGGCAATGTTATCAGTGAAAAGCTACTGATCTGATTAGATTTGAGTGGGTTGAAAAACTTAGATGTGAACCAAGTTGATTAAGTGAATTAAAAACGAATCCTATGCAAGCATGTAGCGGATGAATCAGTCAAACCACAGAAGACAAATGCATAAGGATTTTTAGGTGGTTCGGAAATCACCCATGTGATTCCTACATCCACCCCTCACAACCTGTGAGGCTTCACTAACACAACTGGGCTACACACCCAAGGAGTATGACAACTCCAACACTTCAGAGCATACAACTCACACAACCTCTAGAGCAAGACTACTCTAGAAACACAGAGCAAGACTGCTCAAACCAACCTTGAGCTTGACAACTCAAGCTGAGCTCGACGGCTCACAACACCTTGAGCACAATGCTCACACTAAGACTGCTAGACACCAACATAAGACTAAGATCCTCTAGCAATAGATCTAGTCAAAGTTTGAGAACTCTAAAGAGAGTTATGCAGAAGTACTTGCATAATCTCAAAAGATATCTCAGAAGAACAGAAGTGAAATTAAGTTGAATTGAAAGTCTTCGTTCTTCAGTGTACTCCCTTGTAGAGGCTTGAATTGGGAAGAAGCATGTGAAGCTTGAAGTCCAAAACGATGCTCTGCAATCTGAGAAGTTGGATCTTCCTCGAATTCTTCACCAACAAAGTCTTCTACAGGATCTGCCTCCTTGGAATGCTTCAGAGGAATCTTCAGGATTCAAATTCCAATTCCCACACCTTGAATTGGTGGGAATTGGTCTTCTAGAAGCAATTGGAGTGCAGAGGAAGGAGACACGAGCTCTTCTGGCCGCCAGGAGCTTCTTGGAGGCTCTGAGAGAGTTGGGTCCTTCCCTTCTTTCAAGGATGGCCAAAAAGAACTTTTTATAGCCTTAGGATTCCAAGGATACCCTTTTGGGGTACAAGGGCACGCTTCCCTAGACATATTCTGATCGCCCTAGGAGGACACGTGGCAGCCAACAACTTTTAAGATAGAAAGTTTCCGTAGTGTGTCGACCTGCCCTGGTGGTAGTGTCGACACACTGTCCCAGATATAAGAAGGGTGTTCTGGGAAGAGAGTCCCGTGTCGACCTGCTCTTGAGTGTGTCGACCTGCTGTCCCAATTCCTCAAACTGGTTGTTCTAGGAACTGGGTCTAGTGTCGACCTGCTCTGAGAGTGTGTCTACCTGCTGTCCCAATTCCTCAAACTGGCTGTTCTGGGAACTCGGTCTAGTATCGACCTGCTCTGAGAGTGTGTCGACCTGCTGTCCCAATTCCTCAACTGGCTGTTCTGGGTACTGGGTCTAGTGTCGACCTGCTCTGAGAGTGTGTCGACCTGAGTAGGCTGAAACCTGAAAAACTTCAACTATGTCGACACACTCTTGACATGTGTCGACACAGTCTCAACATTTTTACACATATTCCTTTGAATCTGTGTTGATGTGTCGACACCATTGATGGGTGTGTCGACACACTTTTGCATAAAAATGTTTGTTCCTGAAAAATAAACACATATATCATTAGTTAAATGATTTATCATGACTATAAATGATAAATGTGATTTGAAAAATACTTTTTGAACATGAATTTCAGGTATGATGTTTTTGACATGCTTCAATTAAATTGCTTTAAGAACACTTCTTGTCATCATCAAAATAGGAGGGAAATGATATGAATTTGCATTCAACCCAACAATCTCCCCCTTTTTGATGATGGCAACATTAAATCCATATTTGAATGTGGTTTTGATGAAGTGTGATTTTAAGCAATTTTTGATTGTTTAAGTTTTTGTTTTCCTTTTTGTTCATACTTGTCAATGTCCTTTTGATATTGTTCAGTAACAATTGATGATATTTTTGTGAGATACAATGTTACTTGAAATTAGAAGTTTTGTGCACACAAGTCAACAATTGAACAAGTATTCACACACAAAGACAAAAGTTTGTATTGAAGCCAAACAACCATTTCATTTCATTCATAAGATCATTACATCAAAATATTACATTCAATTCATTCATTCTTCTCCCCCTTTGACATTATCAAAAAAAGATGTACATTAGGTAGAAGATGGAGGAGGAGGAGGAATTGGAGCTAGAAGCATCTCAATATCTGACAATCTTTTATCCATTGACTTCATGCTTGACTTTATCTGTTCATGGATAGTTGTCAGCCTAGTGTGAAGATAATGCTCCATTCTATCAGAATGCTCTATCAAGGTGCTCTGAGTTCTTTTCAATTCATCTGAACCGGTTGAGAACTTGATGAGCCAGTTGACCAACTAGGTCTTTGCATTATCTTGAACTCCTTGGTCAAATCTGTAAGCTGCTTGTCTATGTGCTCATTGAAGTTCCTCATACTTTCCAGATCATCCACCAAATGAGCAAATGACAATCTGGTGCTGGATATCTCATGCAATGTTTGGTTGGTGTTGAAGACATCTGCTTGGGAATTTGCCAATATTCCCTTAAGAACGTCTCCAACTTGTCTTGATGTTCTTTTAGCTGTAGAGAGGCATCTTCCATTGTGCCAATCAACCTATTGAACCGTTGAGCTGCATAGTCTGAAGCTGCCTTCTGCTCAATAAATTGGCAGATACTGTGTTTTCCAGTCTTTGAATCCGTAGCTCAAAAGATGTGGACATGGATTGAAGTGAGGAGTTGAAGGATTCAAATTTGTCATTGAGGAATGATATCAATTCTGGTGGAACAGGAGGCCCACCAGAAGATGTGGATGGCTGGAATGAGGGTTGTGGAGAAAAATGAGGAAGCTGAGGTGAGAGGGGAGCATGAGAAGGACTGACATCTTCATTAGGAACTTGAGGCTGATCCTCATGCATAAGAGGTTGATCCTCTTGACTTAGGGGTTGGTCCCCTTCAGCTGGAGGCTGGTCCTCTTGTGCTTGGGGCTGATCCCCTTGAGCCTGAGACTGGTCCTCCTGAGGTTGGGGCTGTTCCCCTTGATCTTGAGGTTGTTCCTCTTGAACTGGAGGAGCCTCAACCACAGCTGGTCCTCTTCTAATTTGATTTCCCTCCAATCTAAATCCCATAAATTTCTGGATATTCTTGAAAGTGTAGATGTTTGACTTGGGAATGGATTGGGATTTTTCATTTTCCAATGGCACACCAAAGTGCTTGAACACTGAGGTCAGATGTGCTCCATAAGGAGTGATCTCTTCAGGTCTGTCCTTGTTGTTTCAGATATTATTTGATAGAGAATCACATGGAGGTTGACCTTGATGTCTTTCACCATGCAAAAGAGGATGAACCTCTGAATGTCTGTCAACCTATCCCTCCACCACCTTGAGGGGTAATTATGTGGTCAAAATGTGGTGGATGACCCTTAACACAGGTGGAAGGTATTTGCATTAAACCTGGTTACATAGGTCTGCTTGGGATCTGATTCATCTGCAGGTAGGCCTGTCAAAATGGAGTAGGCTTCATGTAAATTGAACTCAAACTCATGGTAGTCTGCCCCTTCATCTGGTACTTTGAAAATGGAGGCAACTACTGCAGTGGGCATGTCTATGGCTATTCCCTTGACTTTTGATTCATACCCTTCGTCTGTGCATGTGAGGTTCTTGTAGAACTCTCTAACCAATCTTGGATAGCAGACTTGAAATTCAGAAATGAAAGGTATCCAGGATTGAAAGGAAAAGTAGGTTTGAATCTCAAGAAGGGAGTCTGCTAGTTGGATGTCTGAAAGGTCTAGTATCCTTGGCTTCAAAATCAATTTTGCTGCACTTACGGATTCTGAGGGGATATCTGGTTGAGACTCAGAAGAAGAGGAGGATGATTCCTCAGGGTTTTCAAAAGAGTGTCCTGGACTGACTGGACTATGGTTTGAAACATTATCACCTCTGTCTGAAGTGGAGGTCCGGCCACGCTTGGAAGCCCTCAGAGGTGCAGAAGAAGAAGCAGGATCGTTTCTCCTCTTTGATCTTCTTTCCATCTGTTCAACCGGAACCGCTGTCGGAACTGGCCTTGAAGAGGCCGCTGATCTTGCGCCACGGCGGGGACCCAGCTTGCGGACCATGGTGCAATAGGAGTGGAATTTGGAGAGGAAATGGAAGAATGGAGAGGTGATGAAGGTTTGATGCGATTTAGAGAGAATTTTGGAGGAAATTTTGCCGGAAAGGAGTGAAAAGGGGCCGTCGGGTCGACCTGATGCTCAAAAAGGGATGCAGTGGTACACTGCCCCGCAGGAACAACAAGGAGTTAAGGTGAACCTGAGAGTTTTGAAAAGGGTCTGGCAAGAAGGCAGTGTCGACACATGAGGAAGGGTGTGTCGACCTGACTGGGGTTGTGTGTCGACACGAGAGAGGATTGTGTCGACACAGCCTTGAAAGAAATTTGAATTTTTGAGAGGAAATTTTTGAGAAATTTGGGGACATCTTTATAATGATAAATAATGAGAGGAATTATCATTTCAAGGATTTTTAAGAGGCTTAAAATTCATTTGATGTATTTTGCAAAAATTCATCACAGTTCAAGTGTTTCACACAATTTCCAACAGGATATTAGCATTCCAAGACTTGAATCAACAAAATAATAAATTGAGGGATATAATGTATCTAACAATCAACCAAAAGCTACCATGTTTCTCAATTTTCAAGAATTAAAGATATCATCTAGACTAAATACAGTTGTGTTGAAAGTAAAACACAAACTTAAGGAACAACTTGATGAAGGAGGAAGATGATTCTTTCTAAAAAAATCTCCAATAATTTTCATATTTTTGTTCTTTTAACAAACTATCAAATGATATAAATCTCTTTCACTCAAGTACTAGTGCTTTTTACACACCATAGTCCCTGGATACTTAAGATTTAGTCATTGTCAAGTCTCAAAGGGGTAAATGATGACCTTTTGACATGAAAATATACGTTTTTTAGATGCCAATATTTCCAGTTACTCAGTCATCATCAAAAAGCATAGCACATAATTGCTTAATTTTTGAAGTGATTTTCAATTTGGATCCCCTTTGAACAAGTTAGCAATAATGCCTCATGACATACATAGCACTTCATTCATTGTGAAGGTGTGCAGTTTCTCAGCGCAAATGCTATTGCTCTGTTGGATTTTACAATATTTTGGAGAGTTTGTGAGATAGAATTCAAATACATCCAGTCATCAGTTGCAAACAAGGAAATGTTTTAAGTTCAAGACACAAATTTTCATTTAGTTTAGGAAGAGATCTGAATTTCTGTGGATTGAGAGACATAGTTGTAAGGTGAAAAAAATATAATATATCACTCAAGGTTCATTTTGTGATTCTAGACTTTAGAATGAGGACATCATGCAAGGAATTGATGAAATGCAAGAAGGGTTTTGAAATTTGCAAAAAGATGACTTGAATTTTCTAGCTCCCCCTGAGATGATGATTTCAACCATTTGTCATCAAAATAAGGATATTCAGTTTTGAAACCAGAAAGAAATTTTCTTCTTGGACAACAAGGACTCCCCCTCAACAATTGTATATCCATTTCTTGGTACTTGGCGGAGACACATACTCTCGCATAGTGAAAGTGTCCAGACAAGCATAACTTGTCCTTCTCCAAGTCACCATTTGATATACCAAGAGATTTCAATACAATACAAGTTGAAGAATTCATTGTCAAAAAGAAATGGAAGTTAAAACTGTGCAAGTTTTGAAATCAGAAAAGAAATTCTCTTTGAACAATAAAAGCTCCCCCTCAATTAGTGCACATTGACTTCTTAGTACTTGGCAGAGATATGTTCTCACGCATAGTGAAAGTGTCCAGACAAGCATAACCTGTCCTTCTCCAAGTCACTATTTGATATACCAGAAGTTTCAACACAATCAGTGAGGAGTTTATTGTAAAAAGGGAAATGGAATTGAAAATGAGAGAGATATGAGCAATGTAGCTTGAGGAAGCAAGGAGTTATGAAATGCAAAGAACTCCCCCTTAGACAATGCATAGCACTCAACCCAAACCTTAAGAGAGATTAAAAAGGTGAACATTTACAGAGACCAAGTTCTCTCCTTAAAGATGAAAATCTGTTTTCAGGAAGGGGTTTTGTGAATATGTCTGCAATTTGTTTTTCAGTTTCAATAAAATGGAGTTCAAAAGATTTCTTTGCAACCTCATCTCTCAAGAAATGATGCCTAATTTCAATGTGTTTTGTTCTAGAGTGCTGAATGGGGTTTTTAGACAAATTTATGGCACTAGTGTTATCACATAGGATGGGTACACACCCTAAGTCTTGGTTATAGTCAAGAAGTTGATGTTTAACCCAGAGAATCTGAGTTCCACATCTACCTGCAGCAACATACTCAGCCTCTGCTGTTGACAGAGCAACTGAATGTTGCTTCTTAGAAGCCCAAGAAATAAGGCACCCACCTAGAAATACACACAAGCCACTTGTGCTTTTTCTATCTAACTTACACCCAGCATAATCAGCATCACAATAGGCAAACAATTCTAACTTGCAACCAGCAGGATACCAAATTCCTAAGTCACATGTTCCAACAAGATATTTAAAAATTCTTTTCACAGCAAGCATATGACTTTCTTTAGGATTAGATTGGAATCTTGCACATAAGCACACACAAAACTGAATGTCAGGTCTAGAAGTAGTAAGGTAGAGCAGAGAGCCAATCATACCTTTGTAGGTCTTTGGATCTACTGACTTACCAGATGGGTCTTCTTCTAGCTTAGCATTTATTGCAATGGGTGTGCTTGAATGTTTAAGGTTCTGATAGTCAAACATTTTCAGTAGCTCCTTGACATATTTGGTTTGACTGATAAAGATTCCTTCATTCGTTTGGTTAACCTGCAATCCCAAAAAGAATGTTAAATCTCCCATTAAGCTCATTTCAAATTCATTCTTCATTTGATTTGAAAATTCAGTGCAAAGGCCTTTATTGGTGGAGCCAAAAATTATGTCATCAACATAAATTTGGACCACAATTATTTGATTTTTTACTGTTTTTGTGAACAATGTTTGATCAACATTACCTCTAGAATATCCTTTTTCAAGTAAAAAGGAACTCAAACGATCATACCAAGCTCTTGGAGCTTGTTTAAGACCATAGAGTGCCTTATTAAGCTTGAAAACATGGTTATGATATTTTTCATTATCAAATCCAGGAGGTTGTTCAACAAACACATTTTCCTTTATATATCCATTTAGACATGCACTTTTGACATCCATTTGAAAGACTTTGAATTTCATGGAGGATGCAAAAGCAAGGAAAATTCTCACAGCTTCTAGTCTAGCTACAGGGGCATAAGATTCTTCAAAGTCAATTCCAAATTCTTGGTTATACCCCTTTGCAACTAGTCTAGCTTTATTTCTTATTACTTGACCAGCTTCATTCAATTTATTTCTGAAGACCCATCTAGTGCCAATCACTGTTTGGTCACTAGGTCTAGGCACTAATTCCCACACTTGATTTCTTTCAAATTGATGAAGTTCATCATGCATAGCATTAATCCAATCAGAACTGGATAAGGCTTCATCAATTGACTTGGGTTCAATTTGGGAAATTAGAGCTAGTGAGTCTTCTTCAATGTTTTGCAAAAAGGATGATCTGGTCCTAACTCTATCATTTAGATTGCCAACTACACTGTCTAATGGGTGATCTCTTAGAAAACGAGGTTCAGAAATTACCTGTTGAGAAGTGCTCATTTCTGGAGCAATATTACCTGAACCATTTGGAGATGGTGAGTTGTTGTTCAGGTTTTCTTCAATGTTGTTAATCTCCTCAACGGTTGGTGAAGAATCCACAATGAGGTCATCCTCTTCATTGTCTTGTTTTTCCCTGCAAGATTTAGAATCATTAGTGGAAAAGGAATTTTCATCAAAAATTACATGTGGAGATTCTTCAACAGATTTGGTTTTCATTATGTACACTTTGAAGGCCCTTGACACTTCAGAATAGCCAAGGAAGATAGCTTCCTGACTCTTAGCATCAAACTTGTCAAGGTTTTCTTTGTTATTATTGTGTACATAGCATTTGCACCCAAAGACTTTAAAATAGGAAACAGTTGGCTTTTTGTTTTTCAATAATTCATAGGGGGTTTTCTTGATTTTTGGTCTGACCAATGCTCTATTGAGTATATGGTTTGCTGTGTTCACAGCTTCAGCCCAGAAGGATTTGGGCAAGTTACTTTCAAGAAGCATGGTTCTAGCCATTTCCACAAGAGTTCTGTTCTTTCTTTCCACAACTCCATTTTGTTCTGGAGTTCTTGGTGAAGAAAACTTGTGGAATATTTGAAATTCAGCACAAAAATCAGAAAAGGATGTGTTATCAAATTCACCCCCATGATCAGTTAAAATGTTTTTGATTTTATATGGATAAGTTGTTAAGATAGTGGTACAGAAATTCCTGAATTCAAGGCAAGTATCACTTTTGTGGGATAGAAAAATGACCCAAGTAAATCTAGTAAAATCATCAATGATTACAAATCCATATCTCTTGCCACTTAAGCTTAGAACTCTTGTTGGCCCAAAAAGGTCCATGTGAAGAAGTTCTAATGGCCTAGAAGTAAGTACCTCATTGAAGGTTTTAAAAGATTTTCTTGTTTGTTTTCCTTTAGCACAGATCCCACAAAGTTGATTTTCAACTTTAGAGAGTGATTCAGGAAGACCTTTAACCAAATTCAATCTTAATAACTTATCCATTGTTCTGAAGCTTGCATGGCCAAGTCTTTTGTGCCAAGTCCATGCAATTTCATCTTTATTTGCAACAAAACAAAGATTTTCAGAAAAGTTTTTATTAAGGTTGATCATGTAAACATTGTTTTCTCTTTTTCCACAGAATTTGATCTTGTCAGTTGATGAATCAATTATTTTACAAAAATCAGATTCAAACACAACTTTGTGACCTTTGTCACATAGTTGGCTAATACTGAGCAAATTATAGTCAAGTCCATCAACTAACAAAACATTATCTACTGAGTTTAAAGAAGTTTGACCAACCTTACCAGATCCAATGATCTTTCCTTTATTTTTACCTCCAAAGGTGACTGACCCTCCCTCCTTTTCAAGCAGGAATGAGAATTTGGCTCTGTCTCCAGTCATATGTCGTGAACACCCACTGTCAAGAAACCATACATTTGTGTTGGGTGCACGACCTCCCTGCAACAAGATCAGTGGAGAGAAGATTTTGGTACCCAAACAGAGTTGGGACCATCAGAATGATTTAGCAAAGATATCAAATCCTTTCTCACCCAAATTTGAGTTGTTTTAGATTTTTGTTTTGTTACTTTGGTGTTTTCAGCCTTCTTCTGTTTGTTCTTTCTTTTAGGAATGAAAGCACCAAGATCTTTGTTTTTGGTTGGAGGGGAGTTTTTCATTTGAAAAATTGAGTTCAGAGGAGGAGGTGGAATCCATGGATTGTGTTGGTACATCCAGAAATTTGGATAAGAATTTTGAGGATAATACCAACAGGGATTTTCATACCATTGGTTCCAAGGATTAGTCCAATCTTCTTGAAGTGTTTTCTTGGAGGTCCAAGGTTTTTCATGGATTATTTCTTTTCCCTTTTTCTTATTTTTCAGATTTTTATTTGAATTTTTAGTTGAGTTGATTATGGTTTTTGGTGTTGAACAGGTCGACCTGTCAGGGGACTGTGTCGACCTGATAGTCTTCTTTTGTTTTTGGGTTTTTGATTTGTTTTGAGTTTTGTTTGGGGTTTTGTTTGCTGTTTGTTGGATTTCAGTGTTTTCCAGATTAGGACCCTTAACAAAATTAATTAGTGGTGCTTTTCCCTTTTTCTCACCAGATTTGTCTTTTTGGGGTTTCTTCTTGTTGAATCCTAATCCATGAGATGTGGTTGTCATGTTGGATCCTAGCAATGCCTCTAGGTTATCTTGGCCTTTTGTGAAGGTTTGGATAACCTCCTCCCTTTCCTTTAGCTGGTTTTTAAGAGCTTCAATTTCTTCAATTTTCTGTTGTTTTTCTTGTTTTTCAATTTCCAGCTTTTCATTTAAGTTTCTGAATTCTTGGGAGGCCTTTTGAGAGGCAAGTTTTAATTCATCAACAAGGTTCAGAAGATTTTCTTTTTCTTCAAGCAAATCTGTTACTTCAGATTCCAGTTCACAGATTCTATTATTTGAAGATTGATTATGGTAGAGATTTTCAATTTTCTTTTTGATGTGTTTGTTTTCTTTTCTCATTTCAGAATACCTTTCGACTAATTCTGCATACACATCCTGCCAATCTTCAACACTATAATCTTCAAAGGAAGTGTTTACCTTTCCATCTGTGCTGTTGGCCATGAAGCAAACTTCCTCACTCTCTGAGCTTGAGGACTTCTTCTCTTCTTCTCCTCACTTGTGTCTTCGTCAGACCAAGTGGCCACCATGGCCTTTGGCTTCTTATATTTCTGGAATCTCTTGTGCTTTTCCTTTTTGTTCTCAGGACACTCTCCCTTCATGTGTCCTGGCTTGTTGCACCTGTAACAGATAACATTCTCATCAGGTTATTATTCTTATTGAAATTGAAAGAGGAAATATTCTTCTTACCTGAGGGAAATTTCTTTTTCCCAGTCATTTTCCCTTTCCTATATTTCAAAAATTTTCTGAATTGTCTGGTCATGAGGGCAATCTCATCCTCATTCGACTCAGATTCTTCAGAACTTGTTTTATCCTGATTTTTATCTTTATTGCTTGAAGAAGCTTTGAGTGCTATAGGCTTGGTTTTAATGATGTGTTCTTCATTTCTTCTTAAGTTTATTTCATATGTCATTAAAGATCCAATCAATTCATCCAAAGAGATTTTGGACAAATCTTTTGAATCTTCAATGACAGTGGCCTTGGTATGCCAAAGTGAAGAAAGTGAACGTAAAATCTTTCTTACCAAGTCTGCATCAGTATACTCCTTACCCAAAGCCTTGAGTCCATTGACAATCACCATGAATCTGGCAAACATTTCAGAAATAGATTCATTAGATTTCATCATAAAGAGTTCATATTCTGAAACTAAAATGTTTGCCTTGGTCTCCTTGACCTGAGATGTTCCCTCATAGAGTAATTCGAGTTTATCCCACATCTCTTTGGCAGATTTGCACATAGAGATTCTCGAATACTCCTTGGGATGGACAGCACACTGAATCATGTTCATGGCACTATAATTCAGTGTAGCTTTCCTTATCTGTTCCCTTGTCCAGGTATCTTCTTCTCCCTGGTTCTCATAGGAACCCACCTCAACTACTTTCCAGATCTCATAGTTCTGGGCCCTCAGAAATACTTGCATTCTGTTTTTCCAATAAGAATAGTCCAAACCATTAAAGAATGGTGGCCTATTTATGGAATGGCCCTCAGCTATGAAACCCTTTGAGTCCATGACACTTAAGTAAATGCACAGAGAAGTAGTTAAGCAAGCAAGCAAGCAAACAAACAAACAAACACTCAATACTCAGAAACAAGAGCTGCTCAGTTCAAATCAGATCGATGTAAACCCGCTCTGATACCAATTGAAGGATCAAAATAAATGTGTGGAAAAGATCTAGAAGGGGGGGGATGAATAGATCTTAGCCACTTTTGCGGAAGCTTAAATAATTTGAAAACTATTTAGAATCAGAGGCAATGTTATCAGTGAAAAGCTACTGATCTGATTAGATTTGAGTGGGTTGAAAAACTTAGATGTGAACCAAGTTGATTAAGTGAATTAAAACGAATCCTATGCAAGCATCTAGCGGATGAATCAGTCAAACCACAGAAGACAAATGCACAAGGATTTTTAGGTGGTTCGGAAATCACCCATGTGATTCCTACATCCACCCCTCACAACCTGTGAGGCTTCACTAACACAACTGGGCTACACACCCAAAGGAGTATGACAACTCCAACACTTCAGAGCATACAACTCACACAACCTCTAGAGCAAGACTACTCTAGAAACACAGAGCAAGACTGCTCAACCAACCTTGAGCTTGACAACTCAAGCTGAGCTCGACGGCTCACAACACCCTGAGCACAATGCTCACACTAAGACTGCTAGACACCAACTTAAGACTAAGATCCTCTAGCAATAGATCTAGTCAAGTTTGAGAACTCTAAAGAGAGTTATGCAGAAGTACTTGCATAATCTCAAAAGATATCTCAGAAGAACAGAAGAGAAATTAAGTTGAATTGAAAGTCTTCGTTCTTCAGTGTACTCCCTTGTAGAGGCTTGAATTGGGAAGAAGCATGTGAAGCTTGAAGTCCAAAACGATGCTCTGCAATCTGAGAAGTTGGATCTTCCTCGAATTCTTCACCAACAAAGTCTTCTACAGGATCTGCCTCCTTGGAATGCTTCAGAGGAATCTTCAGGATTCAAATTCCAATTCCCACACCTTGAATTGGTGGGAATTGGTCTTCTAGAAGCAATTGGAGTGCAGAGGAAGGAGACACGAGCTCTTCTGGCCGCCAGGAGCTTCTTGGAGGCTCTGAGAGAGTTGGGTCCTTCTCTTCTTTCAAGGATGGCCGAAAAGAACCTTTTATAGCCTTAGGATTCCAAGGATACCCTTTTGGGGTACAAGGGCACGCTTCCCTAGACAGATTCTGATCGCCCTAGGAGGACACGTGGCAGCCAACAACTTTTAAGATAGAAAGTTTCCGTAGTGTGTCGACCTGCCCTGGTGGTAGTGTCGACACACTGTCCCAGATATAAGAAGGGCTGTTCTGGGAAGAGAGTCCCGTGTCGACCTGCTCTTGAGTGTGTCGACCTGCTGTCCCAATTCCTCAAACTGGCTGTTCTAGGAACTGGGTCTAGTGTCGACCTGCTCTGAGAGTGTGTCGACCTGCTGTCCCAATTCCTCAAACTGGCTGTTCTGGGAACTCGGTCTAGTGTCGACCTGCTCTGAGAGTGTGTCGACCTGCTGTCCCAATTCCTCAAACTGGCTGTTCTGGGAACTGGGTCTAGTGTCGACCTGCTCTGAGAGTGTGTCGACCTGAGTAGGCTGAAACCTGAAAAACTTCAACTCGTGTCGACACACTTTTGACATGTGTCGACACAGTCTCAACATTTTTACACATATTTCCTTTGAATCTGTGTTGATGTGTCGACACCATTGATGGGTGTGTCGACACACTTTTGCATAAAAATGTTTGTTCCTGAAAAATAAACACATATATCATTAGTTAAATGATTTATCATGACTATAAATGATAAATGTGATTTGAAAAATACTTTTTGAACATGAATTTCAGGTATGATGTTTTTGACATGCTTCAATTAAATTGCTTTAAGAACACTTCTTGTCATCATCAAAATAGGAGGGAAATGATATGAATTTGCATTCAACCCAACAAAACAGACACGGATATGAAAAAGTAGAAACAGAGAAGAGTTTAAGAGTTGAAGAACAAATCCAAATTTGTAAAGTCTTCTGGTAAATGTCTGGCTGGACTTCAAGCTTCGTCTTGATGAAAACAAGTTGATGGAGACACTTGAATCCACGACGTTCAGGCTTCACCTTCCACTAGAGAGACTTCTCTTCTTGGTTCTGGGCGGTAGGTTGAAGCAGAGCAGCAGAATAAGACTTCTCTTGAGAACTCTTTAGGGTTTTTGCTTGGAGGCTGCTTGTGTACGAGATTTGCTTCAAAAGGATGTTTATATATTAGTGTTTACATATGGAGAGACGTGGTAGAAAGAAACACCAAGTTTGGTAACATTCAAACTTTCCGTTTCTGAAGATTCTGTACGTCTGTCGACAGGTCATACACCTGCTGTCGACAGGGATCAACAATGTGCCAAGTTCCAGAAGTCTGGAAGTTCTGTTGAAGCTCTCACTGTGTGCATCTGTCAACAGGTGCCTTGGTGCTATCGACAGGCACATGTTTTCCAGAACTGTATGCTTTCTGACTGTATGCTTCTGTCGACAGGAGGCTTTGTTGCTGTCGACAGGGCTTGTTTCCAGAACTTGTATGTTGCTGACTGTTGGTATCTGTCAACAGGGTCTTGATGGCTGTCGACAGGTACACTGTCTTTTGACTTTTCTTGATCTTTCATACTTGTTGTTGGCACATGTCTTGCATATTATATCTCCTACATTAGTAAACATAGTTAGTGAGATATTATGAACATATATAATCAAGCATTGTACCAAGTTATTGTGACAAGTCATTTGTATGAAGATCTCATGCATTAAACTTAATTCACATTGTTCACATTTGTTTACATTGTTCATCATCAAAAAACATGTTGTATTTATTATTTAGAATGTGAACCCAACAAAGGCTCGACTCCACTACAGTGCGGTCCCGAACTAGAAGAGGGACGGGAACCCTCCTACTCTCCTTCACTTGGAAGAAGGGGTGAGCCTCACAAGTCACTGACTCAGTAGGGCAACTCCCCCAAAGCCGATAAACATAATAAACAACAATTATAATAAGCAAAGCTATAGAGCATCTAAATATATAAGAACACCTATGCATGATGCTACAGCTGCAAGTAAGTAAACGGCAAACCACAACACGTGTACAAGCTACAGAAGGGTACGCCACACACAAGTCACGAGAACTGGTTCGCGACACCAGCCACAGACCCAGACAAACAACACAAGTCCACCTCTCAGTCTCGCAGCCACAGACGAAAGGTTCAGCTGCCGCTCCACCTTAATAAGACAAGAACTATGGAGACAGCTAACACTACTCCTACAGACTGCACAGCTACAGGCCCAAGCCTGACACCTTTAGGGACTCCGGCCGAGAACCCTAAAGTGAGGCACTGGAAATAGGACTAGCACTGGAAATAGGACTAGCTAGGGACCAGCCCAACCACGAGTGCGCGCTACAAGTGACCACAAACCAACAAACATGTGTCTCTGCCCATTGTCGTCTTTCCCTCAGCCAGACATACAATTCAAACTCAGGAGTGAGGGTGTCCAGGAAGACGACACAAACCTTGATAGTACACATTGTACCGGGACAAACCCCGAGCACCTGGTGCTGGGGACCCCAACTGGAGAGGTAACCTCAGAAGGCATTACAACCGGACTTGCTACGCACACATTTTGTAGCAACCCGAAAATTTCAGTATTTAAAAAATTGAAAAAATAAATTTCTATAAAAATGGAATAATGGAAACATACATACCATTATCGTATGTGCAAGAACACATCTACAAATTTTGTAAAAATTATAAATCAACCATAGTCATTATTCCTAAGTGTTCTACTAAGAAATTCAAGCAACGAAAAATCAGATTGGTCAAGCGTACGTCACAACGTGGCTAATTATCCGAATTTGGAAACTAAGTCGGAAAACTATTAACACGAAAATATAATGCGCCCATAAATCAAACGAACATGGCGGAGAGACTTCCAACATCATGAAATAATTACCCATTATCGGAATTGGACCAATGGACCTCTCATGGCCCATGAATAAATTCAAGTAAAGAAATACAATAAAAATTCGTAACTCTATTATTCCCTAATTAAAAATGAAAATCCCAAAAGATAAGTTACAATAAATAATGAGATTTGTTAAATGGACCATATAGAATTTATTGGGCCAAAATAGGAATTTTTAAAAGAAGAATAATAGAAAAATACCCTAAATTCGTAACTTAAATATTACCTAAATAGAAAAAGGGTATTAAAGCACTAAAATAAGAAGTTTGAGTTAGAATTGGATTCCTAAATCTACCCTAATAGGTTGGCCACGAATTCAACTCCCATCTTAACCCAAATAGGAAGTGGAAAGCATGGAAGGAGGTTAAGAAATATGAAATTTGAAATTAAATAGGAGTTAGAGTACTATTAGGAATTAGAAATATAACAAGCATAAATACTCTCCTAAATCCCCCATGGCCGGCCCTAGCTCATACCCAAGACTTGCTAGGCCTGGAGGAGAGGCCAAGGAGGAGGAGAATTCATGGGGAGAAGGCTTCATCAAGCTTCATCCCGAGTTCTTCAAGTTCTAGCCCTAGAAGAGTAAAACGATCAAAGGTAGGCATTCTCACGTGCAAAAGTAATGAAATTTCTACTGTAGATTGTTCCATGTACTAGGAACAAAACCCTCAACTTTCATAATTTTCCATCAAGCCAATATTTTCTTCTGGAATTTTGAAGTTCTGCAACTCTCTTGACCCCGAACCTTCATGTTTAATTCATATCTCCTTGAATACTCGATCCCATGCTCTCAAATTTTTATTGGAGATACTGATGCATGTTAGGCATCTTTTTCTCTTAAAAGCCCTAATTTTTATCCACCCTCCTTCATGAATTAATTCTCTCATCTCAACTACTCACTATGTCATGTACTCCATGTTTGACTTGAATAAATCATGTCGAAACTCTATCTATTTTCAAATTCCTATTTACTGTAAGTACACACGTATGTCTAGATCAATATGCAAATTGTTTTATGATTTTTCATCGACTATACAATTAGTTATGATTTTCTAAACGACCCTGTGTCAAAAGATAGAAAGTTGGCCCGCAATCCGAGGCTCTGTCCTTTTCCCACTCGAACTCAGGCTCGGAACATGAGAAAGTGATGGCCTGATAGGTCGCATTCTCAGGGCCGTCACGACACAGTCACGATCTGATCACGACAGGGTACCCCGTCGCGTTCTGGCTGCCGACCTGACAGACCTGTCATGATCCTCAGAAGACCCTGTTGAGATCTGCCTGCCTATTCAGACAAGCCCATCGCAAACCTTACAAGGCCCTATCGCGTTCACACTTGATCCCATAGCGACCCTTACAGAGACCCGTCACGTTCTGAAGTTTTTCATGAAAACCCCCTATTTTTGCAAGTCTTGTTTTTCTACAGTGAACTCATGCCCTGTTAACTCTCCTAACACAGTAAACGAAGCTGATAAATCTTAGACATATGTTATTCACATGACTCTTTCATATTCCATGATTCTCTATGTCACAAGCACACAAGTGAACCATCCAATATGGCTTAACTTGGCATGAAAATTGTCACATGTACATCTAGCAATTTATTTCAATTATATATATCAATTGCCCTATTTTAAATGAACTTGTCTATGTTTACTCGCGATGTTTGGGAATATTGTTATCGACGCTCCACTGTTCTAGAATTTCTCTAAAACGTCGAGCACTTGTTCAAGGCCTCCGTAAGTCTCCTCTATTCATGGATTCCCACATGGTCGACGAGCTGGGTGTACCCTAACACCTATGACACCTCTAGGGATCAGCAAGATCCAAACAGCCTTAGTTGCTCTCGCACTTATCTTGAATCACGCCGGACCTCTGGACCTGTGCATAACAAGGCCAGCAGAGGGGTTGTGAATTCCACCTGATTGCCAACACCGTATGCGCATGTTGTGCAATTGTTACTATCGCTCGACGTTTCATGTGCAATGACCATAAGATCTCATCTATATTCTACTCGCTCATCTATTCACGCTCACTCTACTATCTCGTCTCTCTCGTCTATCCATCTAGTACTCTCTTGGTACCTTTTGAGCTGTGTGGCTTCTACTGTTTTGTACTGTTCATGACTGTCTAGCGCTAAAATAGGTCTTGTGACTCTACTGACTTGAATGCATACTGTTGAGGGCACGGAGAGTGTCCGAGGGGCTCCAATCTAGTCCTGGGGGCGAAGAGCCACCTGAAAATACCTGCAGGGGCTATTGACGGTGTCTACATTTGCACCAGTCCTGACTGACTGTTCTGAATTAGCTAGACATCTGACTGTTACACTGTTACTATTAGTCTGTTGATTCAGATGTACTTCACTGTTACTGTACTGCCACTGACTGTTACTGAATTGCTACTGTTCTGTTATTGAGCGACTACTGTCGTACTCTCTTCATGCTCTACTTATTACTTGCTATCTTGAGTTATTGCGTACTATTGTGACTTGATCACAGTGCTATACTCTTTCGTTGTCTATTAACAATAAAAGCGCTATAATTTCTCTCGGCTATCTACGGATAACCAAAGTGCCATTACTATTTTGATTGACGAAAGTTAATCAAAAGTGCTATACTATCTCGATTGATGAAAATCAATCAAAGTGTAATTTACTCTTTACATGACCATCTACTATCTCTCTTCTTTCTATACATGTCGCTTGCTATTCTTGACCATAACTTTACTTGCTATTGTTGTTATAGTTTTTATCGTGACTTGACTTTATTCATCGTGCTATACTTGATTCATTTGCTATCTGAACCATGTTACTTGTGCTATTACTTTCTCGACTTTACATGACTCTCTCTATCGTTAGTTACTCTGCCATTTAAAGCATTAATTATTTGAAGCCTACTTGACTATTGAGATTTAAGTCCTACAGGGCGTTATCGCTCACCCTTCGTTATTTGTTATTGTGTCTCAGGTAAGTCGGACAATGACGTTACACACACCAATGGGACAGGACCAGAGTGATGAGCAACCTGGAGTCAGTTGATGAAGTTACCCTAGTGCAATGGAGTCTAATAGTTATTGCTTTAGATTTCTTTTCAATGTAATGATGTCATTGAGCCCTATGTATTGGCTCTGAATTAATGGTTGTAATAGTCTTAGTGATTTTATAATGAAATCAAGAGTTTATTTCAATTATTATTTCATTAGATGCTCTGATGTTTGCGTATGTACGCGCAATTTATGTTACCATACTCGTTGCTCACGTTTCCCTCCAATTTATTCCGCTGCTAAATTGGAGGGGCGTGACACATTTCCATGCAAAACCTTTCGTTAACATTCTCGGTATAGGGCGGCACAACACATACAGACCCTACATCGCATTGCCAACACAACCCATGCAATGTGGGACAGAAACCATGAAGACTAGCTGCAAAACACCAGAGCTCGGGTGGCCACATTTCAAAATGCATCCAACACAGTGGACGTTTTTAGAAGACTGAATCAGGACGGACCAACCCGTCGCCTTTAGACCTGAATCTTGATGTCTGGTTCCGTCGCCTTTCAGGTGACAGAACCCAGACCTAAACCCATTCTGAAATTCACATTAATTGCTACACATGTTGTTTAAGTAGGATGTAATCATGTAAATAAAACCCTAGGCATGCTTTTTACCATATCTACATATTTCTCAAGCAAAACCCCACAACCCTAATCCACACGTCATATGGACTAAAACAAAGGAAAGTTCCCCTACTTGTAAATGAAACTCAAATCTGACGATATCCCGATGTTCCCTGCGCTCCGAAGCACCTCCTCGCGCTGGAACCACGTCGAACAGACACCAAAACCAGCAAAATCACCACAATTCCCCTTCAAAGCTCACAGCAGAACTCCTCCTAGCTGAACAGTAAGAATGCACTATTCGGCCAAGGCCAGGAGCCCAAAACACAGTGAGTCTAAATCGCATTGTGTCTTCCTATTGTGTTTAGAAATGCGTCTGACATAGGCGACGCCTTTAAACCCCGACATCCCTGCATGCGCCACGCGGCGCACATGCAGCGATTCTCACGCAACGGTGGTGGAAATTCACGTCCATGCAGGTGGACGCGTTCAACTAAGAGTCGCGTCGTCTGGTTACGCCGTGTTCCTAATGAACACGACAGAAGCCTGGTTGGGCTGAGATGCCTAACCCTCCAGTCTCCCACTTGCACCACAAACCTATAAAAGCTTATGTAGACCCTCATGGTCTACCAATGGGCCATACATTGGCCACCAAACCTGATAATCTACGATCCGAACGTATCGAATATTACAATTTTGATGCTCTAAGACTTCCCTGCAATAAATAAATGAAATTTAGGTACCCAAGTTCTTTTGGGTCATTGTTGGTTAGCTTCTACACAATTTCTTTTTGGAATCCATTTTAGATGTTTGGTTGTACAGGTAATTTTAGTATGACCTAGTTTGTTACAATGAGTGCAACAGGAAATATTATTTGTTGTTTTGTTTGGCTTATTATTTTTATTAGTGTTTAATTTATGATTAGGTTTTTGTTCAGCTACAAATTTTGGTATTGGATATATTTTAGGATGAATAACTGTTTTATCAGTATCTGGTGAACTATACCCGATTCCATACTTTTTCTTTCTTGATCTTCTTGCTCCTTTTAGTATTAACGAAGATCTTCTATATGTAAATTTTTCAATTATGGCTGCCAAATATTCATTATCTTTTGTTAGTATATCAATTTCACTTTTAAATTTACTTATGATTTCCTGACTTTCTAAAATTGATATCTTTTCATTTTTAGTTTTTACATCTTCACATAGTAGTTCATTTCTCCTTTTAGTGCAGAAATTTGTTTTTCTAATTGGTTAGTTTCTGATTTTAAATCTAAGTTGGTTATTTCAAGGCATGCATAAATTTTCTTAACTGATTTTAATTGCTTACACATGTCTTTATATTTACTGTATAACTCATTGAAAGCATCTTCTAAGCTATCAAAATCAGATTCATTGCATGAAGTAAAAGAAGAGTCAGAGGTTACCTTGTCGTCGACATTTTCCATAAATGCGAAGTTGGCCTTTTCTTCTTCTTCTTCGCTGGAACTTGACTCACTATCTGAGTCACTCTCATTGCTCCAAGCAGCAGCCATGGCTTTCTTCTTGTATTTCTTAAATTTCCTCATGTTATCCATTTTCTTGAATTCAGTCTTCTTCAGTTTTGGACACTCAGCCTTGAGATGTCCAGGCTTCTTACATTCATAGCATATGGGTTCAGATCTTTTGACTTCTTTGCCTTCAGATCTCTTGAATTCTCTACCTTTATTAAAGTACCTTCTTTCTAACTGATATTTCTTCTTAGCTAGAATGCATTGCAGTCGTCTGGAGAGAAAAGCTTCTTCATCTTCACTGTTGTCATCACTCTTTTCACTTTCTAGCATTGAGGGCATTGTTGTGCTTCTTCTTGTTGGAGGATTCTCCTAGCCTTTCCATATTTATCTCAAGAGCCATTAAAGACCCAATGAGTTTCTCGAGGGACATTCTTCTGAGATCATTAGCTTCCTCTATGGCGGTTACCTTTGAAGTCCATGAAGTTGGCAGAGATCTTAATATTTTTCTTACCATGTCTTCTATCTCATATGTTTTTCCTAGCCCAGCCAAGCCATTTGTAATATCTGTAAAGCAACTGTACATCTGGGAGATGGATTCTCCAGATTGCATTTGGAACCTCTCATATTGAGCTACCAATATATCAATTCTTGTTTCTTTTATCTTGTCAGTTCCTTCATGAGTGAGCCTCAGCTTGTCCCACATCTCTTTGGCTGACTTACATGCTGATATCCTGTTGAATTCTTTCTTGCTCAATGAACAACACAGTATAATCTTTGCTTTGCTATTTTGGGATAATTTCTTCTTATCTTCATCTGTCCATTTGTCTTTATCGTTGGTTACTTTGAGATCTCCTTCTTCGATTATTATCCATAGTTGGAAATCAAGTCCTTGAAGAAAGAACTCCATCCTTGTCTTCCAGTAGTGGTAGTCTTCACCATCGAATAGAGGAGGTATGTTGATGGATTGTCCTTCTGCATGACCTTGGGCTGCCATTTATCTTTGCTCTTCAGATCGTGAGATCTACTTACTCGAAGAGACTTAGCTCTGATACCACTTGATGACCAGGTTGCAAGCCTGGGGGGGGGGGGGGGGTGAATGGATTGCTAAAAATATCTTTTAGAATATTTCTGTAAATGAAAATGCTTTGACAGAAGACATTAAGTTCTATGATTAGAGTTAGTATAAAATAAACACACAATAAGATAAAATACACAGACAACAAGGATTTTATCCTGGTTCAGATCTCCTATCACAAAGAGTCCTACGTCTAGTCCCCAAGCAACAACTTGAGATTTCACTAAACAAGGGTGCAGTCCCCCTTAAGGACACTTACACATCTAGCCGCAGTTGGCCTTCTCTTCTCTACATGAAGAGGCACTATACCACCTGATGCAACAAGTCTTCCTTCTTACCAAAGGGAATAGCCACCCACTCCACAGTAGGTCTTCTCTTTACAGACGAAGAGGAGCACTCAGAATAAGAATAAAAGAGTGATGGCCCCTAGACCAAGTTTATAAAGATTGCTTGATCTGAGGCAGAATCTGAGAGACAAAAGGATTCACACAGAATGAAGGTCTCTCAGATCTACAAGAAGCTCTCAAAGACTACAATAGGTTGCTATGGAGAGCTAAAACTGAAGACTACTTGAATGGTGAACGAGCTGTTCTTTCTTTTTCTTCAAGGTGTCTAAGGTGTTCAAGCTGTTCAAGAACTATGTATCATGAAGTCACCAGTCTTCTATTTATCATCTCTGAAAGATTTGAACCGTTGTATCCGTTGTCTCTCATCTTCATGCACGTTGGATGTGTCTGGTCCGATGTAGGGAGCAAGAGAACCTGCGACCATTTAATGTTGGGATAGACACATACACAGAGGAAGATTATCTGAATCTCTTTGCTTCTGTCAGGTCGACAGTTCCAACATTGTAACTTGTGTTTCTACTGGAACCCTGCACACAATAAATGCTGAAGCATAGACAACTTATCTTTGTCTAAACTATCAATCAACATTAGTAGCCGTGCTTTAAGAAGATATACCAGAAAGGAATTTCCATTCTGTTATCCTGTAAAGTTTTACTTTACGTGACATGAGTGTGGCAAACAAAGAGATATGTCGAGCAGAGATATTGTACCATACACAATAAATGTTTGAGTACACAGGAGACAACTTGGTTTGCGGGAAGACTTGAAATCCACAGAGATTTCAATATATTGAATATTATGAAGGATGAAATATATTCAAAATTATCTAGAATGATTATAATAGAAATATTCATCAACTTTCTAAAACATAATCGATATAAAGGAGAGTTGATGTTTATAGACAGTCTGTGTACAATTAGAGTCGATGTCCAGCATGACTTATGTTCAAGAGAAATCGTTATGATTGAAGTCAATGTAAATACGAAATTGATGTTGACATGTAACCATAATCCATGTGAGAATATAATCCATGTTATGAGTGAAATTGATGTTTAAGTGAAATTGATGTTCTAAGTGAAATCGTTGTTGTAATGAAATCGATGTTCAAATGAAATCGTTGTTTGGAACGAAGTCGTTGTTCAAGTAAAGTTGATGTTCCATATGAAATTGATGTTCTATCGAAATCGATGTTTTAGTGAAATCGTAGTAAAACTGGAATCATTGTTCAAGTGAAATCGATGTTTAAGTGCAATCGATGTAGAAATGAAATTGATGTTCTAATATGAAGTCGATACTTAGTGAAATCGATGTAGAAACGAAATCGATGTTCTAATATGAAGTCGATACTTAAGTAAAATCGATGTTTGTTTCTGAAATCAATGTTTTAACATGGTAGTTGATATTTAAGTAAAATCGATGTAGAAATAGAATAGTAATCGATGTGAGCTTTTAATAGAAGTCAATGTATACATAGATAAATCATGTGCAATAGACTTCAAAGATCATGAGTGTAGATAACTTATTGAGTTGTTTTATTTGAGACCTATTGACAAACCTTAGAAAACAATGTTAGTCCATAATTTCCAGAGTTTTGTTAATCACCAAAAATACATATAATAAATAAAAAATTATATGGAGATGGGCTAATCATCAATGTGCCATATATTGGCCACCAAAACCATTAAACTATGATCCAAGAGACCACAACATTACATTACTATCACCTAAAAAAGAAATTTCGTCCTCGAAATCCAAAAATAAACTTAAACACATCGTTTAAAATCATTCATGCTTGATGCTTACTCAAACAAGTATGGATACACCTTTTGCATTTCTTCTGCCAGTTCCCATGTATCTTCTCCTCCCTATCTATTTTTCCATCTGATCTTTACCATGTCTATTTCTTGTTTCTCAATTTCTATGTTCTTTGTCCTGTAATCTGCACTGGATACTCCAGCATAGACATGTTTGGATTTAGATCATCTCGAGTGTAGCTGACTATCTGCGATGGGTCTTGGATATACCTTCTCAACATGGAGACATGAAAGACATCATGCACATCTATAAAATCTACTGGGAGGTCTATTCTGTATGTTGTTTCCCCAATTCATTCAGAATATCTGAATGGGCCTACATTCCTTGGACTCAATTTACTGTTTATACTGAACCTTAGAACACCTTTTGTGGAAGAAACTCTTTAGAACACATAGTCACAAACGTCAAATTGCAATGGTCTGTGTCTAGTGTCTTCATAACTCTTCTGGTGAGACTGAGCTACTTGAACTTTTTCTTTTATAAACTTGACCATCTCTTTACATTGCTGAATTAATTCTTGTCCCATAACCTGTCTCTCTCCCACTTCGTGCCAATCCAGGGGTGCTCTACACGGCCTGCCATACAAAGCCTCATATGGTGCCATCCCGATACTAGCATGATAGTTGTTATTGTAGGCAAATTCCACCATTCCTAGATGATGTTCCCAGCTACCTCCCCATGCCAAGCAACAAGCTCACAACATGTGTTCTATTGTCTGGATAGTCCTTTTAGTCTGTCCATCTGTCTGAGGATGATATGCTGAGCTGTACCTCAACTCGGTGCCAACTACTCGCTGTAACTCCTCCAAAAACCTGATGTGAACCTCGGATCTCTATCTGAAACAATTGTTACTAGGATACCATGCAATGGTACTATCCTGTATACATGCAATCTGGCCAACCTATTCACTATCCATGACATACTTACTGTCTGCACACTTTGATCAATCTATCAACAAATACCCAAATGCCATTATGTCCTGATGCTGTCATGGGCAAACCTACCACAAAGTTCATAGCTATATCATCCAATTTCCATTGTGGAATTGGCAACAGCTGTAACAACCCTCCTGACCTTTGATGTTCCACTTTTACCTGCTGACAAATCAAACATCTGTTGATAAACTACTATTTCTCTTTTCATATGCGTCCACCAAAAATGCTTCTTCAAGTCCTAATACATTTTAGTGCTGCCCAGATGAATGGTATACTTGGATCGATGTGCCTCCTCCAATACTTCTGCTTGATCTCTGCTTCCATCGGGACATACAACCTGCCTCTGATTCTAACCACACAGTCATTATAAATAGTTACACCCTCCATCTTTACAATCTTTGCAAAGTTTTCATCTGTTCTCTGAGCTTCCACTATCTCCCAATACACTGATGGTTCAATTGCACTACTAGCCAACACTGCTCGTCGATGATTATTTGGAACAAATAGAAAATGTTATGTTATGTCCTCATATAGTTTCCATCCTTTGATCATCATCTAACTCAATACTGCCTTTTTGCTCTATGCATCTGCCACTACATTTGCTTTTCCGAGATGATATGCTAAGCTGAAGTCATAATCTTTCAGGTATTCCATCCATCTACGCTGCCGAAGATTCAAATCCTTGTGGAAGAAAATATATTTCAAACTCTTATGATCAATAAAAATTTCAAACCTTTCACCATATAAATAGTGCCTCTAGAATTTCAGAGCAAACACCACTGCTATCAATTCCAAATCATGAGTAGGTAGTTCTCTTCAAGTCGCTTCAATTGCCTAGATGCATAAGCCACAACCTTCCCATGCTGCATTAATACTGCTCCAAGTCCTCTCCTAGAAGCATCTGTGTACAATACAAACCCTCCACTACCTGATGGCAATGCTAATACAGCTGCTGAAGTAAGTCTTCTCTTTAATTCCATAAAGCTCCTACGACAATTAGCTGACCAGGCAAATGACGCTCCTTTTCTAGTTAATCTTGTCATGGGTGCTGCAATCTTGGAGAAATCCTGAATAAATCACCTGTAGTATCCTACCAAGCCAAGAAAACTCATGATTTCTATAATTGTCTTTGGCTCTTCCCATTTCATCACTACCTCAACCTTACCTAGATCCACTACGATACCATCTCCTGAAATCACATGGCCCAAAAATTGAATTTTCCACAACCAGAACTCACAGTTGCTAAATTTAGCATACAACTAATGCTCTCTTAAAGTCTGCAAAGTAATCCTCAGATGTGCCGCATGCTCTTCTTCTTTTGTTGAATACACTAATATATCATCTATGAAGACCACAATAAACTTGTCCAAATACAGATAGAATATTATGTTCATCATATTCATGAAAGCCGTCGGTGCATTAGTCAACCCAAATGGCATCACCACAAACTCATAGTGACCATACCTGGTTCTGAAGGTTGTTTTATCAATGTTTTCTTCCTTGATTCTCAATTGATGATAACATGACCTTAAATCAATCTTAGAGAACACCCTTGCTGGCTGTAGTTGATCAAATAAATCATCAAATCTTGGCAATGGGTACTTATTCTTGATGGTGACTTTATTCAACTGACGATAGTCTATACACATTCTAAAACTGCCATCTTTCTTTCTTACAAACAAAACTAGAGCTCCCCATGGTGAATGACTCAGCCTAATGAAACCTTTTTACAACAATTCCTGTAACTGCTTTTTCATTTCTTTTAACTCTGTCGATGCCATCCTGTATGGTGCCTTTGAGATCGACATGCAATCTGGCTATAATTCTACTATAAAATTTACCTCTCTATGGGGAGCTAATCCTGGAAAATCATCTGAAAGTACATCTACAAATTCTCTAACCACTAGAACTGCCTCAACAGATTTATCAAACTCAACTGTAATTACTGAAGCTAAATATGCCACACAACCTGTATTTATCAACTTCCTAGCCTTGTTGGATCGAGATGGCACTATAGTTGTCCTAGAGGGGGGGGGGGGTGAATAGGACTTCTCGCACTTTAAAAAATTATATCTAAAGGATAAACAACACTAAATAGAGTAGTTAGTTTTTAGTGTGGTATGAGTGAAACAAGTGAAGACTTGGCGGAAACAATCACACAAAAGCACAAGAGAATTTATCCTAGTTCGGCCCTTCCCACATGGAAGTCCTATGTCCAGTCCCCAAGCAACCACTTGGGATTTCACTAACTGCCAAGCGCACATGGCCTTCTCTCAACTGAGAGGTAATACAACCACTTGCAGACCAGCAAGTCTTCCCTTTACCATGGAGTACAAAGACTATCTACACATGTAGATCTTCCCTTCTCAAGAGGGGCACTGCAGGGTACAAACCCCCTGCGGGTTATCTTACACAGAAGTGTGAAAGCTTGTGTGTCTACTCAATAGAAATGAGCAAACACAGAAATTCAGAAAGAGAAACTAATGAAAGTGGATCTCAGGCTCTTTCTGAAACAACACGGTGGACTGAGAAGATTTACAATGCAGTGGGCCACCAAGGAAGAAGACTTCTCAATGCCATTGCGGAGCATGCAAGTCAAGGATTGAAGTGTGGCTCTCTTTCTCTTTTCAGTGGCTCTTCTAGCTTTCTGATTGGAGTGGAATGTGAGCTTCTAACTTCTTCTATGTATGAAGCCTTGTGTGTTCCTTCTTGTTGTGGTTTCAAGCTTACGCTTCTATATATGGAGCTTCAAAAACTTCATCTTCACATTTTGAATTTGGCTGTTGAAAACTAGCTGTTTGAAGGAGATAGCCGTTGAACTTTTGACATCTTAAGACTGCTTGAGATGACCTTCAGACTTCAGTTCAGAGAGTCTCAAAATCTTCAAGATAGATATCTTCATTAAAGTTCTGCAAGCTCCATACCCACGACTGAAAGCTTGAGCAAGCACTTCAGTGGGTAGCTACGCATCTGAAAACATTATAGAAAGACATAGATACCTCAATACCTTGGAGGTTGGTGAGATAAAAGAATATAAAGTATGAGGAAGTTCAGACAGAAGTTTAGAACATTTAAGAATGAACAGACATTTGCACACGATCTCTTTCTGAAAGTCATGGGGTTTCCGACAGTGGTAGGTAGGTTCTAACAGATGGCTCATATAGCTTATACCTGTCAAGCATTTAATTTCTTAATCATCTATTGATCAACTTATCTTCTTTTCAGTGGAGGGGATAACAAAATATATCTAAATCTTTTATAGATTTCAAAAAGGATATTTCACATATGACTAATATTGAATAAAATGTTTCTCGCCAAAAAGGTAATTTGAATTTTGTATTAACTGAAGGAAACATGATTTATAGGACTTAAGGAAACTATATTTATGTAAAAGATATTTCAATGAAAAACTCATGTAATGATTACATTAAGTTGTGCTCACATAAAAGATCATCTAGGTACAGGTATACAGAGGTTAATATGAGAAACTTTGACTTTCAAGGAGTCAGAGTAAGAAACAGCAATACAACTGCAACAAATAATAAACTTTGACTTTAGAAGAAATATAACTACTTCGACTTTCAGATGCAATCAATGTTTCATATAGGTAATTGATGTTTGAGTGTAATCGATGTTTGAATGTAATCCATGTATGAATGTAATCGATGTTGAAATGAAGTCGATGTGAACATAATCCATGTATAAGTGTAATCGATGTTGAGTCATAATCGATGTTGGAGATGAAATCATTGTTGAATTGAAATCGATGTTTAAAGGAAGTCAATGTTCAACAGAAGTCGATGTTTGAATGAAATTGATGTTCGAATGTAATCGTTGTTGAACTGAAATCGATGTTTGAATGAAGTCGATGTTCTACATGAAATCGATGTTTGAGATGAAATCATTGTTGAACTGAAGTCGATGTTTGAGTGGAGTTGAAGTTAGTATGATATACAATGTACGTTGTGGACTTAGAGAAATTTCATTGTGTTGATACTTAGGTTCTGTGTAAGCATGAACTTTGGCAGAAATATGTTTGTATACATAAGAGCCTTTTGAATTATTATTTTTCATAAATGGTAAAGGTGAAGATATTAAAAGGTTTTGTCATAGAAAAAATATCATTATTAACTATTTAGTAAAATAGATAGGAATAGTTGCTCAACAGCCCTAAGTGCAGAAATGATAAACTTTGGAGTAAAAAATGGCATACCTTGAAACTCAAACACAGCTCCACTAGGATGACAAAATCTGACTCTTTTCTTTCTACAATCCACTGCTGCCCAATAAGCTTCTAACCATTCAATTCCCAAAATTATATCGTACTCTTTCAACTACAAAGAATATAACCTTACTAGCAACTGATTTCCTTGTATTATTATTGGAACCTCATCTAGATAACAAGAAGTAAGCATGTAACCACCTGATGGAACCTCTACCACTAACTCACACTGCCTTTCCTCCAACATATGTACCATACTATCCATGAAATCTTCGAAAATAAAAGAGTGCAAAGCATCTGGATCTATCAAAACTCTTGCTGAAAATTCAAAAATAGGCATTATACCTTCAATTAAATTAGAAGCCTCTGCTTGCACCCAAGTAATAGCCATGACTCGTCCTCGTCCTCACTGGAAAGGTGGTTTTCTACCTTGCTTTGTTGGTGTTTGCTGGGGCTATTACTGCTGCTGCTACGCTGCTCTACCATAACCATACTCCCTAGGATAGGGACAATTTCGAATCAAATGCCCTGGATGATCACAATTATAACATCTGTAACCCGGGGGAACCACGGGCTACCTTATTGTGCTCTACTGCGACTCCTCTACCTCTAGCCTAAGGCCCCATCCCTACTGAAAAGTCTGCTGCCTACCACCTCCTCATCCTCTGAATATTTTCTTTAGCTTCGAACCCCACTTAATGAATCCTGAAGAAGATGGTCCTGCTGGTGCCTTACCCTTGCTAACTCCTAGGGATCTATGTGGTAGACGAAAGCTACCCGACTCTCCCAACTGACAAGCCTGCACGGACCTCTCTAAAATGGTTCTCCGCTGCGCCGCTTCCTCTACAATCTTGCACATAAGAAGGATCACAACATTTTACAACTTTGGCCACAATTCATAGATGAAATACTCTACCATCATAGCATTATCTATAACCATGTAAGGTGCACATCTGGTCAATGCCATGAACCTCATCAGATATTCTAAAACTGACAAATTCCCTTGTTGTAATGTTCTAAATTTGTAGCAACTCGATAATTTTAAATAAAAAAATAAATAGAAATATTAAAAGAAAATGATTTAATTAAAACCCAATAAACATCAAGAAGTAATGGGCTTTGTTAAAATAGCTCACATAAAAGTTATTGGCCTAAAAATAGGAGTTTGGAATATGGAATAAGAGAAATACCCCAAAATTCTTAACCATAATTGTGTAGAAAATAGGATAGGGCAAATTAGGGTTAAAACTAAGGCAATTAGCCATGCATAGCAACCAAATTCGTGACAAGCCATGGTAAGAGCTTTCCTAATGGTATTGCTACACCAATTGAGAGAAATCTCCAAAACATGGAAGGAGTGAAGCCAAAACCGCAACCCACCCTTCCTGTTGAGCAACTACCCCTTAAGAAAATTATTTAAGACTTTAAATTATTTTAACATGGTGATTTTACTATGACAAAACCTTTTAAAGACTTTCTACAATCAAATCTACTGGAATATATCATAGAAAACATATTTTGTAAAATACTGAATCAACACCATCTTGAAATTTTTCTAAGTCCACAGAATACACTATGTATCATAATGTCTCCCACTGTGGACTCTGACTCCAGAAAGTTGAAGTGTTGAAACCCTCTGTACTAGACTCAACTCTTTGGAAATCGAAGTATGGACTCCAACTCTTGAGAAGTCGAATCCTAGACTCTGACTCCAGAAAGTCGAATTAAGGTATCGATTGATGAACACCTCCTGAAAAGTCGAAGTCCCCACTCCGACTCTCGAAAGTCGAAGTCCCCACTTCGACTCCCGAAAGTCGAAATCTCTGTATTGTTCTCCAATTCCCAGGAAGTCGAAGCATTCACTGTGACTCCTTCAGAAGTCGAAGTATGACCTATGGATGCCTATCACTCCGACTTTATGAAGTCGAATTCTATGGTCTTACTGCAACTTCTGTGGAGTCGAATTTCAGTATGTTTCTCATGTTTCTGACTCCGACTTCCCTGACAACTTTTGTACTTCACTTTTTCCATGCAAATATTATTTTATAGTTTCATGAAATCTTAATTGTTTGGTATTTTATTTGTTTAATGAGATCTTCTACAGAACACATAGTACCTGCATATCATTCAGAATAATATCCTGTCATGTTACCATTATTTAATGTATTCTAACAGATAGGATATATTATACTCAAAACAACCACAAAAAATTATCTGTGAAAATGTCTGAAATATTTATTCAAATTGGTCTCTTGCTTTATGTTAGAAGTTCAGGTTTTCTTTTCGTTCAGCAGATGTCTTGCAGTTAATGCCATCAGACGCATAGGGTATCTGACAGAGGCTCACCTACCACTGTCAGAACCTCACCTTACCTTCTGATGCAACTGTCTATCTACCTTTAATTGCACTAAACTTGTGTCTGTCCAAGGTTTCCATAATTTACATATATTTATGACTTACCTACCTCAGAAAGTATGGTGGTATCTTTTCTTTTGTCTTGCCCTTGTTGCAGAACATTTATTAGGCACGTTTTCAGCATGGAGCTTTCACAGAATATTAATTGAAGACTGTCTTCTAAGCTGTAATGCTACAAGCATGGTCTGAAGCCGTTGGAAAGCTAAAAAACTGAAGAACTAATGGATAACCAAATCTCATCTGCATCGAAAGGATCAAAGGTCTCCCCTCAAATGGCTAGATCTCCAACAGATAGTTTCAAACGAAAACATCCTCTGAAGTATATATATAAGCCGAAGTTTGAACAAGACAGCAACAGGAAGTGTGAAAAATAGCTAGCAACTCATTCAACTCACTCCTGCCTTCTGCTAGCCAGAGCCTCCAGAAGCCTTCTATTGAGGTGCAAGATAGAGAGCTTCCATAGTCCGAAAATTTCCAAGCTCTCCTCTTCACAGAAGTCTTGTTTGTGTTGGGTGGAATTTGTGTAACTAGATATTCCTCGAGTCCACCTTCCTTGATTCAAAAAGGATTAGTGCTGTAATTCTATTTGTATTCCTATCTGAATTCCCTGTGTTTGCTTACCCTTCAGAGCAAACACACAAGTGTTTTTCAATTCTGTCTGTGCAACCCGCAGAAGGTTTGTTCCTGCAGTGCCCCTATTGTGAAGGGAAGACCTTGTTAAAGGTAGTTATTGTACCCCTGTTCAAGGAAGTCTAGCTTGGGAGCAAGTGGGATTGTAATACCTCTCAAGGGTGAGAGAAGGCCAAGTATTCTTGGCAGTTAGTGAAATCTCAAGTGGTTTTCTTGAGGACTGTATTGAACCACTCTTATATTTTTACCTTTATATTTTGGTGATAAAAAAACTTATGATTAATTCGATATTATAAATATATTTAATATCATGTTTTCCTAATAAATATAAATTTATGGCACTATCGCTGTGTGACTTGCACTGATAAGCAAAATCGATGTCTATTCACTAAGTTCCACAACGATTTCCATACAAAAACATCGATTTTGTTCAAACATCGATTTCATGTAAACATCGATTTCATTTAAACATCGACTCCATGTAAACATAGATTTCATTAAAACATCGATCTCATGAACATCGATTTCAACTTAAATATCGATTTCACTTAAACAACGATTTTGTTCAAACATCGATTTCATGTACACATCGATTTCATGTAAATATCGATTTCACTTAAACATCGATTCTGTTGAAAACATAGATTTCAACATAAACATCGACTGTGTTGAAACATGAATTTCATTAGAACATGGATTCTGTTCAAACATAGATTTCAACTTAAACATCAATTTTCTTTATACTCAGATATTTCAAAATGGTTTTGGCATCTAATGAAAAGTCAAATATATTTCATTTATGTAATCTTTTGACAGAAGATCTTTTTGCTTATCTCTCTAGATCTCTTCTTTCCTGTCAGACAAAAAGGGGCTTACCTACCACTTCTGGGTGACAGCAGGAAACATAGAGGTATGAGCCTTTTTGACAGAAACACTCTCTGATCTAAACACCTTCTTCTATGCTTGCAGATCTCGAAGACCACCAAGTGGCTGACAGTTAGAAGAAGAAGAATAGAAAAATCAGCAACGATTAGAAGAGTTACAACGGATCACTTCAACGGATCTATTCAAAGCTGCTCATATAAAAGATGAAGCAAGACTGTAGAACAAGTGAGAGCTTTCCTGAAGATCTTTAAAGGAGTGTACATCCTGTGAGGAACCTCAACTCCACATACACTCAAAGAAAGAGAGAAGAGCTCAAGCCCAATCAAGAGAAGCTTTTCATACCAGAAGTTTTCGAAGCTTTCAAGCCTTCTTCTCTTCACTCTCCCTGTGGTCATTATAATTCCTGGGGAGAGTCCGTTGCTGAGAGTTTATGGGTTAGAGTCCATTCTTGTAAAACTCTCAGCTTTGTTCTTTCTTTTCTAAGAAAGATTTATGTCCAGCTGTAGGACTGTATACAGTGTAGAACCTAGCTAAGGGTTTAAGTCTAGCAGAACTGCACTGGGGTTTGTACCAGGAGGTTGGCTTCTTGACCTGTAAGAGAAGTGAGCTGCCTTCTTGCCATGGAAATAGAAGAAGACCAGCTGGGGTGCTGGGTGTTGTATTGTCCTTGAGGGGGACTATACCCTTGGTTAGTAAAATCCCAAGAGATTGCTTGGGGATTGGACATAGGACTTCTATGTGGGAAGGGCCGAACCAGGATAAATTCCTTGTGTTCTTTGTGTGATTGTTTATTTACTTCCACACTGCTACTCTCTATCACACTCAACTAACCAAAATTTCAAGTGATATTTTCTGTGTTTAAGTTTCTGTTTCAGATTTCAGAAAACCTATTCACCTCCTCTTCTAGGTTAGCATGCCGTCGTACCGAAAGGGCCAACAAGTGGTATCAGAGTGAGGTTCTCTGATCAATCAAGAAGATCCAACGATCTTAGAGAAATCCATGGCAGCTCAAGGATTTACTGAAGGTCAATCAGTCATCAGACCTCCATTATTCGATGGAGAGGATTACCAATACTGGAAAATGAGAATGGAATGTTTCATTTGAGGCAAAGACTTTGATCCGTGGTAGGTAATAGAGGTAGGTGATTTTGTTATTGTTTCTGCTGAAGGTACTACTGCCATTACAGTAGCTGATAAGAGTAAATTATCTCTAAACTTTAAAGCAAAGAACTATTTATCTTGTGCTTTATCCAAAAGAGAATTTAGTAGAGTATCTGCATGTAAATCTGCAAAAGAAATGTGGGATAAACTGCAGGTAACTTATGAGGGAACAGATAAAGTAAAATAAACTAGGATACATATTCTTGTCTCACAATATGAGCAATTTAAAATGCTTCCAAATGAAAATATCACTCAGATATATAATAGATTTTCAAGCATAGTAGTTGGTCTAAGTTCTCTTGGTAAAAATCTTTCTGATGAGGAAATTGTCAGAAAGATACTTAGGTCTTTAACTATTTCATGGACCTCTAAGGTCACAACTATTGAAGAAGCCCATGATCTAACCAAGTTTTCCATTGATAAATTAATTGGCTCACTCATGGCACATGAAATCAATATGGAGCGACTATCTAAATACTCTTCCAAGAAAAAACTCACTAATGCTCTTAAAGTTACAGCTGCTCCTTCCACCTCTTCTTCTTCTTCTAGTTCAAAAAATGCAGGTTCTAAAGACAGGTGTAATCACAGGGTTGTGCACCCCTCGAAACACACAACATGACTTAAAATCTGCTTAAAAGTATGGAAATAAGGATGTGTGATCGCCACCTAACAAGTTGCCAATGATTAAGAATTAGGTAGGCTAACGTTGCTAGGAATAGGAGATGAGAATAGGGCACTTACCTTTGTCGCGACGGGTCTCCCTGTCGCGATGTGTCTGATGTCGTGACGCCCGATGAGGGCGCGTCCCTGGTGTCACGAAGCCAACCCCTGCCGCGTTCTTTACAATGCGGGAGAAAACTTGGGTGGACCTTCTTCCTGCCCTCTGGCTGGCCAGAGGACAAGAGCCCCTCGTCGATACTTGCTGATGTGCCTACCAAAACGAAGAAAACAACCAAAATAAACCCTATTAGGACATATTTAAGCATAGCATCTATCCAAAAATGAAAGGAAAAGGAAGAACATGGAGGGAACGAACTTGGGGGGGGGGGGGTCTAACCCCTTGGGTGTATAAGAACGTAGGAAGAAAGAGGGAAATGTGTCCCAATCTAAAGGAAGTAACGAAATGCATGAAAGGAGAATGGGAGAGGGAGAGGAAGAAAGAGCCCCAATGGGTCGACTCCCTGGCTGCTGATGACATCCTTAGTTGATGCAGGAGCTCTAGAAGTCACCTCCTCCACCTCCAAGCTCCATGGATGAAGATGGCTCCATGACTTGGTGAATAAGATGAAGTGAAATGGGTGGTGATGGTTGAGCCACGAGCTAAGTGTCGGGTCTAGAGAGATTTCAACAGCACTTCGTGGCAAAAATGGGGCTCTCCCCTCTCTGAAGGAGAAGCCTTGCTTATATAGAAGAGGAGAGAGATTATCCTGTCACTAGGTGATAATGACCAAAAGTGAAGAGATAAAATGATGTAAATCTGGATGGGAGGGTCCTAGGGTGGTCCCCAAGGGTCCTGGAACCTCAAACCGCGCATGGATGGGTTGGGAGGTTGCCTAGGATTGAGATAAGGCCAATAAAGGATAATGAGGAGGTAGTTGCGGAGGCCAGCGCATGTAGTTGTCATCGTGACGGGTCGTAGGGGCGCGATAGGCATATTCGCGACGGCCATGATGGTCACGACCCCAATGGCACGTGCATGGATATGCATGGGCTATCGCGACAGCAATGAGGGGCGCGACAAGGATAACGCTACGTTATGACCCGTCGCGTTAAGGAAAATCAATTATTCACCAAATATTGATCAATTATAAAGGAGAATAATAGACAATTAAGCATGAGGACTCTCTAAAAAGATAGTTGGATGGGATAATATGAAAATTGGGCTCTTAATGGGCTCACAACATGGCTAATGAATTGGCTCAAGGTGAGTAACCAACTAGGGGCTCATTAAGGGAAAACGAAATGTGGTTCGCCTTATGGGCTAGAATCGGGTGTCCACAAATTGCCCTCCTTGGCTTCCACTTTGCAAGGGAGCGTAGCGGAAGTGTAGCTAAGGTGTCATGAAATGATGATGAAGCGGAAATGGCGTGAAGCGAAGTGAAAAGATGGGAGCCAAGGTAAGGAGACACCCGATCTTAACCAACAAGCAATTGGAAACATCTTGAAAGCCCCGAGTTAGCTGCTCGAGTAGAATGCAAGGAAAGCACAAGTCTGGACGAGAGGAAGAAAGAAAAGGATGATCAACCCCTCGATTGAGAGGTACAATATCCGATTGGCCTGCAGGTTTCATTTTGGAGGGACATGTGCATGCCAGACAGGTAATACAGACTCTGTCCTGGGAGTGGTTCACAACCAAAATGGATCAAAAGGAATAAGGATAAAAATTGTATAGAGAATCCAGACAGGGAAATTCTTGACAAACTGGGAAGAGCAACTCACTCGGAAACAAACCTTCCGATTCAGAGTGAAATAGGGTTTTCTTGTTCTAAACATGAAGAACGGTTGGGCACTCAACAAGAGCTTCATCATTAGCCAGGAATGAGTCATGATAGCTCAAAGTCCTACATGATGCATGCTGGGCTAAAGGAAAGAAATCATTAAATCAAATGCAAAGAAAGAGAAAATAGAAAATATATCAAGGATAATATTGCTAAATCGGACAAGAATGGGTCGAGAGTCTTCCTGCAACTACTGTGCAAGACAGAGTCCATCATTCCCAAACTTATCCAACTTAACAGCCTATCCGGCGATTAACAACATGCACCAAGATCATCACTATTTTTGTTGAAGGGGAACTCAGATCCCAGAGCACATTGAGAACTAGTCGGTCCTTAAAACGATATAATAAGTAGAATACCATATGGTAATGCAAGGGAATAAGGACAGAGATACTTACCTGACTTACCTGTGAAACTCCATTTTTTATTATTTTTATTGTTTTTTTTTATTTTTTTGATTTTATATATAATCAAAATAACAATCATAACAAAGAAAATATACACACACACAATAACACGAATGAACTATGCACAGACACAAGAAGACAAAAAACATTGAAAATTGATGCACCTGGTGTCGTGACAGTGTCACGACGCCCTGGATGGTCGCGACCCTAAGGCGTCGGATCGGGGCGTCGCGACATCATTCTGCGCCATAAACCCAAAAAATCCGAGCTTATCCTATCCTAAGGCTATTCTCTATCACCTAAGGACATGTTTGGATGGGATTAGCACCCCTAGGCCGCTATAAATAGGGGTGTAGGGGGTATTTTCATAGTTCATCTTCTCTCTCTTCTTTTCTCTTGCTTTTCTCTCTCTTCAAGCCATGAAGAGATCTCTTCTTCCTTCCAAGCCAACCCCACCCCCTATGGTGGTCCCAAGGTAGCAAAGGCGGCCTATGCTAAGCTTCTTCGCCTCTCCTCCGTGCCTGGGCATATCAGTGCGAGACCGATCTTCAGGTAAGCTTTCTCTCTCTAGCTCTTTGATTTTCTCTCTCCTCTTCTCCTATCTTCTTCTTCTCTTCTTCTACTTCTACCAACCCTCTCTTCTACTTTATTCCAGATCCTCTCAGGCAATAGGTGCTTCTCAAAAATCCCATAGCTTGAGCCCATGGTTAATGCGCTCCTCGTGACGTCCACAAATCATTTGCACGAAAGGGGGCTTACCACAGTTCTTACCCTGGCCAAGAACTACCACAAAATGGTGCATGTGTGGGATAGTCTTACCGCGCTTATGGAGCTGTGGCATCCATAGACCCACACCTTCATCTTCCCCGCGTTTGAGGTTACAATCCTGCTGGAGGAGCTGGAGCTCATGTTGGGGCTCTCAAAAGACAAGAAAGGGGAGGAGTACCGCATCTCCCACACCGTGGCCAACATAGACTCCTGGGGCATCCTTGGAGAGATCACCACCAAGTTCGAGGACCTACGTACCATGACCAGTCAAATGCACATCCATCTCCTTCTTATCTCCCAGTGGATCATGTCTCAATGCAAAAGGAAGACCGACAACTATCTCGCCATCGCCAAGGCCACTGCCATCTGCATATGCGGCATCATTCTCTTCTCTACTCAGGACCATCCCCTCTCCGTACCCAGTCTAAGCATCATCTTCTGCGCATGGGAAGGTATGAGCATTTCTCAGGCTGTCCTTGGCTACCTCTATGCTGGACTCTCTTCTGCAACTACTGGTGGTCCCTTCTTCGGCTCCGTGGTCGGCCTAGAGTGCTAGATGGGGATGCATATCAACTTCAAAGCGACGGATGATCCTTTCATCAAATGCATGAGCATGCTTCACCACCCACTTGTTTTTGTCGGTGCTCCGCTCCACATGACTATCCGGGCATGGTGCGCAACAACAATGATCAAGGGACTGAAGGAGTGGAGGACCTATTTCAAGATGATGACCATGGAGCGGTTCGAGAAGTGCCCGAGATTTATCCACAACAAAATGATCTACATCCCTCAGCGCATTCGCTTGGCTCTTCGACTGATCGGTGATGAAGCACTGGTCCTCTACAACCTTGACTGATGCTACCTTCAATGCGGTGCCACACGCACAGTTGTGCTGACTCTTTCACACTATCCTCTAATCCAAGCACGGAAGAGGAATGATGAATAGAATGAACGGGACGTGAGGAGCACCATCGTCCACTGGGAGGGATGTTCCACAAGCATCATTTCAGCGGAAGTGGCGGAGGATGAAGACGTGACCCACGAGTATCATCAGGCTTTGAAGAGGGTCCGCCCATTCATACCGCGGAGTCCGAGGTGACACTAGGCGCTTGAGAGCTTTAAGAGACATAGACATTGTATCAGATGGTAGCTAGGGCTTGAAAATATAGCCTGATTGATTATGGACATGATTAGGGGTTGTAATTGACCATTTGAATCAATAAAACCAGGATATTATACAAAGTGTGTGTTGTTCTGTTCATGTCGCGACCACTACAGATGGCGCCTACATGTCGCGACGGGTCAATAGGTCACGACAATGTCGCAGCCCATCTAACCGCCGCGACAAGAACGCATCGTCCATGGCCGTCACGACAAATCGAGGGTTCAAAAATGCAGGAACCCTCTTCTCCCCCTTTTTGTGTGTTCAAACGTGCGAACCCCCCCCCCCCCCCCCAACTCCGACAATCCTAATCCTTGCTCCGACTCCCCTCTTTGATCACTCTTTGTTCGCTCTCTCTCACTCGCTCCCTCATTCTCTCTCTCTCTCTCTCCTCTCTCTCTCTCTTACGCACAAAGGCAATGGAGGGCAGTGGTGATGGCAGAGCTTCCGCCGGCGACGGGAGGAGGAAGAGACCGGCAACGAGGGCCGCCCGACAGCGAGAGGAAGCCCCTTCGGCGGCAGAGTATGTTCCAGAGGTGGAAATGGAGGAAGAAGAAGCACCAGCCATTGACATCGAGGCGGCGGCGATGGCACGAGAGGCGGCCATGAAAAAGGTAAGTTTTCGAAGACCTATCCCTGGATTGATGGTGTGTGTGTGATGAACAAGCCCCATAGAGGGTCAATGTAGGGCACGATGCCTAGAAAATGACCATCAGACAAAAGAAGCTCTGGTTGGCCATCGTCTGAGAACGTGACACCCCGCCCCGTCACGACACCAGTAGTCACGACGGGGTCAGAGGCCATGACAAAGATGCGTCGGCCAAGGCCGTCACGACATGGTCGCAGTCCCTTTAGGTGTTGCGGCCATGTCGCGACGCATCAGAGCGTCGCGACAAGGTCGCAACCCACTAGGTCACCGCGACCTCAGCCGAGAGACCAATAAAGACATGTTTAATCTAACCAATTGACTAATTTGCACTTGCAGGGTGAAATGAGGGCCCGAGTTTCGTGGCTTCTGGTCTTAGCAGTATACCTAGCTCTCCCGGATTCTAGAGAGATAGGTTAGATGATATGGGGTTCGGGAAAGTGTTGAGGATGGAGAGGATGAGGGCAGACACCCCTCCTACCCAAGCCCTGCGTAGCAGGTGAGATGCGGAGGCAACTGCCTTCGTGTTCCCATGGGGGCATATGATCCCTAGCCCGGAGAATGTTAGCAGAGTCACGGGCTTGAGGGTATTGAGCGTCCGGTGAGTGGGTTCACCTACCCGTGTTACCAGGGGATAGCACGTAGGCTTCTAGACTTAACGGTAGGTCCTAGGTCTTCTCTAATCCCTAGAGTAGATTTGCTGAAGAGTCTAGGGCTTCTTCAGACTGGTAAGGAGGTGGGAGAGATAACAGATGAGCAGCTAGAGAGGCAGACGAGAGGATGCAGAAAGATCCTAGCTAGTGAGCCAGGGGCTTAGGCAGACCTGGACCTACGTCGTTTCCTCACCTTCTTCCTTGGCAGTCTTCTGTTTGCCACGAGGGGTGACATGGTCCACCGCCAGTTCCTGCCACTGCTAGAGGACTTGGACCAGGTGGGGAGCTATGCATGGGGAGCTGCGTTCCTGGTGCACCAGTTCGACAGCCTGGGCTCCTCCAATAGGCAGACATCGATCAACGGATTCTTCCCCTTCCTTTAGGTACACTTTTCTTCCTCATTCCTCCTTACCTAAACTGCCTTCATAATACAACTGTGATCTGACTGTGTCTTCATATTCTTGTAGGTCTGGACTTATCTTCAACTCCCCGACTTGAGGAGGGGGACCCTGTAGCGACGGGGCCTCGTGCCCCTAGCTCGGCATTGGGTGTCGTGCCGAGACACGCACCCATTGGAGGAGTAGCTGGTGTCCATACGGAATGCGATTGACGTCTATCCTCAGCTAGATGTGAGTATCCTACCATCTCTCTTAGTTCAATTTGATTTATTTAAGTGCTCAGCTACTAACAAGATGTGCTTTTGATGTGTAGGTGGTGTGGCAGCCATACCTAGAGGAGGGGGACGAGGGACAGCCCTGGTTGGAGCAGGCCCGACCCTACTTCGGTAGGGCGCTATGGGTTCATGCTCTAAACCTTGTGCTATCTCTTCACTTGCATCTGTCTCAGAGATCTCTCGGCCTCCGTCAGGGTGCTGTGGAGTTCCCTAGCCGAGGCCGGACCCCTAGGCCTGGCCGGAGCTTCCGGGGGCTCCATGACACCATGGACTGGCGCGTGAGGGCCCACGAGTAGATTGCGGATTAGGAGGACCGAGGCAGGTGCGTCTGGTCCGATGCCGAGTCCGACGACATGTACCTGCAGTCCTTTGCCTTGAAGTATGGGGTGAAGGTCTACAGGGGCGCGAGACGACAGGTAAACTTATAAACTCAGACCTTGTGGTTCATTATTGAATTGAATTTAGCTTACCCAGTTTGATGACTTGCAGGTGGACGTGACTGGGCAGATTGCCTCACTCCAGGCCCTACTGCATTCCGCCGTGCAGGACCGGGATGCGGCACGAAGAGAGATGGAGCAGCTGGTAAGTACCTACTCAGACCTCGGTAAGTTACCAAATTTCAGCTTATTGAGGGACTAACAAGTGCTCTATGTGCAGCGTGCAGAGTTGGCGAGATTGAGGGCATCACAGGCAGGGGCGTCCTCATCTCGAGCAGTAGCGGAGGCGCCCCAGTCAGATCTGGAGGACCAACTGGCCAGCGCATTGAGGAGAGCCGAGGAGGCAGAGACAGAGCTGGAAGAGAGGGTAAGTATGACATAAACCTGATCTCTATTTAATTTAGAATTGGTACTGACACACATAGGCACAGGTGACAGAGCTGAGGTCTGCCACTGGGTAGGCAACCCACTGGCGTGAGCAGGCGGACACGGTGGCAGCGTCGGTCGCCCAGTGGCATCTCCAGGTAGAGACAGTAGCAGTAGAGATGGACTAGCTGCGCACCCAGGCCGCGGATCTGACGAGAGAGTTGGTGATGCTGCCTGCGCAGGGGTCATCAGCAGATCAGGCGGAGCTGGCTCGACTATACACGGAGACAATCCCGTAGTAGGGCCGGATTGAAGAGCTCCGGAGTTGCATGGCGATGATGAGCCAGGCAGTCGGGAGTAGGAGCAAGAGCGGCACGAGCAGAGCTAGCAGAGTGGGTGGTGCCTCCGTCAGGCAGTATGTCACGCCCCTCCAATTTAACAGCGGAATAAATCAGAGGGAGACACGAACAACGAGTATGGTAACGACAATTGCGCATACTTTCGCAAACATCAGAGCATCTAATGAACAATAATTGAAATAACTCTTGATTTCATTATAAAATCACTAAGACCATTACAACCGCTAATTCGGAGCCAATACATAGGGCTCAATGACGTCATTACATTGAAAAGAAATGTAAAGCAATAACTACTAGACTCCATGGTACTAGGGTAACTTCATGAGTTGACTCCAGGTCGCTCATCACTTTGGTCCTGTCCCATTGGTGTGTGTGACGTCAGAGTCCGACTTACCTGAGGCACATAAGACAAATAACAAAGGTTGAGCGATAATGCCCAGTAGGACTTAAATCTCAATAGTCAAGCAGGCTTTAAATAATTAATGCATTAAATGGCAGAGTAACTAATGATAGAGAGAGTCATGTAAAGTTTTGAACGTAATATCACAAGTAACATGGTGCAGATAGCAGACAGATCAGGTATAGCACGATGGTTAAAGTCGAGTCGCGATAGAAAACAAAAATAACACGATGGCACATAGCGTCAACGTACGTCCAACAATATCAAGCAACATGTATAGCAAGGAGAGAGAAAGTAGTTGGCCATATAGAGAGTAAATTGCACTTTGATTGATTTTCTTATCAATCGAAATAGTATAGCACTTTTGATTAACTTCTGTCAATCGAAATAGTAATGGCACTTTGGTTATCCATAGATAGCCGAGAGAGAGAACATAGCACTTTTGTTGTCAATAGAAAATGAAAGAATATAGCACTTTGTGTTGATTGTCTTAGATTAATCTTGATAGTATGACACTTGGATGTAATGCCGACATCCTGATCATTTAATTCCCGCGGGCAAATGGCACTTTCGGGCGCTTCCCCCAGGACCTGATCAGGCCCTATTGCGCTGGCATTGGTTATTGTTTACCTTTAGACAATCAATTAATGGCCAATTTGAGAGTACCAAGAAATAGATAAGAGCACTAGATGAATAGATGAGATAGTAGAGTGAACGTGAATAGATGAGCGAGTAGAGTATAGATGAGAGCTAGTGGACATTGCACGTAATACGTCGAGTAACCAGGCGGTAGTAACAATTGCACAACACACGCACTTGGTGTTGGCAGTCAAGTGGAATTCACGACCCTACCGCTGGCCTCGTTATGCACAGGTCCAGAGGTCCGGCGTGATTCAAGATAAGAGCGAGAGCAACTAAGGCTGTTTGGATCTTGTCGATCCCTAAAGGGTATCATAGGTGTTAGGGTAGAACCAGCTCGTCAACCATGTGGGAATCCATGGACAGAGGAGACTTACGGAGGTCTTGAACAAGGATTCACTAGTCCGGCAGAAGGAATATCTGACGGAGAATTCGTCCAAGTCAAGGAAAGTGTGTATATAGAAACAAGTGCCCGACGTTCTAGAGGAATTCTAGAACAGTGGAGCATCAGTAACGGTATTCCCAAACAATGCGAGGAACGAAGACAAGTTCATTTAAAATAGAGCAATTTAATGTACATTATTGCAATAAATTAACCAGATACATTATGAGATATTTTGTGCCAAGTCAAGCCATAATTGGATGGTTCAAGTGTGTGAACATGTGAGAGAAATCATAGATAGAAAGATGTCGTGTTATTACATTTTAAATCATTCAATATGACTCCATTTTATAACATGTGTTTTTAGCAAGTTTGATAACAAGGCAAGAAGTGGATAATCGGCAAGTAGAGAGCATGATCATGAACTTAAAATCAATTAAAAATTATGTAAACATGTTTTAACTTTGATATGGGTTGATAAATGATGTTAATACTTTCTAGAACCTTCTTAGAAGAGATCAAACTCACACATGCAAGGAACGACACAAAACGATGGAAACCAAGATGTATGCCTTTTAGAAGGCAAATGTAATCCCATCCCTTCACTTCCTAAGGTCATAACTCATTGGTGTTTCATTCAAATATCATGAATATACCAAATTGAAGCCCTTCAAATGAGGAATCCAGCAAAGAAAACGGCTCATCAATCCGAGGTCTATAAAAAAAGTTATGGCCGATTAAGCGGACACAGGCAGAACGCGACGCATTACATGTCGCCTTCTGAAAGTGAATGCGACCATAAACTTTTCGCCTTCTGAAAAAGACCACGAAATGGCCTGATTTTTGGTATGGGTCGCGACCATGATGTTGTCGCGTTATGGTAGCGACGTGTCGACCTGTCGCTACCTGAAAATGACGTTTGGGTTGCTTTTTCTTCCTATTTTCAACTCCGACTTGGATTGGGTTTGACAGCTGTGGGTTTGAAAAATCAAAACAAATGCTAGGGTGATCCAAATCCAGTGAAACCACCTTTGTTAGTTAGATTATTCCAATACTTTGTACAGTAGCAAATAATTGAGAAACAATGGTCGTTTGAATAGGTAATAAAATGTATTGTGACTGACTGTGTGAATCTGACATAGTGTTAATGTTCAGGCTAATACGCTTAGTACGATCAACAAAAATTGGGGAAAATAGTGCCAAATGAAAGTAGACTCATGATGTAACAAGTTCTCGGTTGAACACATGGTCTAAAAATGACTCCACAAAGAGGTATGGAACTTGTAACACAAGTCAAGGTTAAACCACAATAGTACATTGTCGAAATCATGCAAGATTTAATTCGTGACAAAGGATGGATAAAAATTAGGGTTTTTAGGGGCAAAAGATGCCTAACATCTATCAGTAACTCTAGTTAAAATTTGAGAGCACGAGGTTGAGTATACATGGAGATCAAGAATAAAGAAGAAGGGTCGGGTTCATCATATTTGCAGAATTTCAAAATTAGAGATCAAAAGATTAGCTCGATGAAAAAGAGTGAAACAAGAGGGCTTTTGTTCCTGATGTATGGAACAATCTACAGATGGATTTGATTGAGTTTTGCTCGTGAGAATGCCTACCTTTAGTCATTTTATTCTTCTAGGGCTAGAACTTGAAGAACAAAGGAAGATGCTTGAGAGAGCCTTCTCCCCACGAATTCTCCTTCTCCTTGTCCTTCTCTCCACGTCTAGAGAGCCCCAGCAAAGTTTCAGGGCCGGCCATGGAGAGTTAAGAGAGTATTTAAGCTAGTAAGGGTTCCTATTCCTACTACTACTCAAATTTCTCTTTAATTACGAGATTTCCTAACTCCTTCGTTCCTTCCTTGCTTTCCAACTTCTATTTGGGTTAGGATGGGAGCCAAATTCGTGGCGAACCTATTAGGGTAGGTTTAGGAATCCAATCCTAATTCAAACTAGCTATTTAATGCATTAAATATCTCTTATTTTAGTAATATTCTAGTTACGAATTTTGGTATTTCTCTGTTATTCCTCTTTTGAAAATCTCTATTTTATCACTTATTTCTAATGGGTCAATGTAGCAAGCCCATCACTATAGAATTAACTTATGGGAATTTCCCTTTTTAATTGGAGAATAATAGAGTTTTGGATTTTTATTACATTTTCTCATTTGAATTTATTCATGGCCATGAGAGGTCCATTGATCAATTTCTCATGATGGATTATCAATACATATTGTTAAAGTCTACCCATTATTTGACTTTTAATTATTAATCCACTTGGCTCATAAAATTATGGGTTTTTCGAATTATCCCTTGATTACAATAATAAGTCACCTAAATTCTAAAAACCCGGTCGAATTATTTTTCTATGCCCCAAATTTCTTAATGGGTCATTAGGGAATATTCTTTAAAGTATAACTAGTTTAAATTTTTATTAATTGACAAAATTTCCATTTTATCTAAATTTTTTAATTAATGATATTTCTGGGGTATTACACAGTATCTGGAAAGTTCCTCCAGTCGTCGGAGGAACGAGGAGGAGGAGAGACGCCGGGCAGAAGAGACTAGTGCCCGGAGCGGTAGTGGTGCTGGCGAGATGCCACCCCCACCCGAGAGATAGGAGGGATCCGGGGAGAGTGGTGGCGAGCAGTGAGGAGTTTGTGAACCACCTCCCCTTTATCTTTGTAGATGATGCTTTTATTAGTGAACTTTCATCTTTTGTGCCAATGTTTGTGGTTTGAATGAACGAATTGTGAGACATGAGTGAGAGATGAGATCCGAACAAGCGTGCGAGAGTGAGCGAGAGGAAACTGAGTACATTGTTACGCTGTTCAAGCGGTTCTGCCCCTGCACACTTAGCAAAACAGGTTAGATCTGCTCTTTAGCTCAGCCCCTTGCATTAAGCAAGGAATGACTTCAACTTTGTAGTAGTCAAGAGGCTGAGCCTTATCAAATAGGCGGAAAGTAAACGGAAATAATGGATGCTAAAAGAAAGCGATATGCACATCTAATTTTTTTGGATTTTGAAACTTTATATTTTTTTGAATTTTGAGATTTTAAGATTTTCATTTTTTCTGGGATTTTGAGATTTTCTATTTTTTATTTAGAGATTTTCTTTTTTATTATTTTTTGATTTGTTTTTAGATTTTGAGATTTTCTGATTTTTTTATTTTAAGATTTTCTGTTTTTTTTTATTTTGGGATTCTATTTTTTTTAGATTTTGGGATTTTTTCTAGCGACACCTTTTATGTTTGGACAGTTGGTTGTCAACCTCACCTTCCATCTTCATCTGCTAAATACCCTCTGGGTGCGGTGTGCATTTGTTTTTCTTGGCTCTCTTATGACTGATTGCCCCTAATCACTAGTGTTCCTGCACAGACCAAGTGTGGGAGTGCTCCGGTCATAAGTGAGGATAGGAAGACTTAAAGGGATAAGACTTGGCATTGGTGCTTGGGACACTGGCTTGTTTGACTCACGAGGGTGTATCCCACATAGATTCCATCTGTTGTCCAGAGACTTTGTGGCCTTTGCTTTTACTTGGGGCATGCGTACGACCGGGCTCAAGGGCATCCCTCGGGGAACTATACTGTCACTCTTTGCCATACCCGTATTTTCATTTTCTTTTGTTAATTTACTGTTCTCTTGTCATTTCTTCTTTCTTTGATATTGACCGTCTCTCTTTGAGACTTCATACACACATGATTTACACCCTCATTTGTCTACAAGTTAGTGTCCTTTTACCCCTAGACCTTGTCCGAGCAGGAAAAGAAAAGACCTTCGATCTCCTATACTAGGGCTAAGTAGGAACACCTATGTTTAAGGGAAATTGACCGCGGGTTTCCATGTTATGTGTGTGTTGACCAAACCCAGGGGGTACCTGACAGCAATAAGACAGATGTGAGACTCACAACAACTAGCGTTCCTTTGCAAAATGATGCCACTATAGAAAATCTTTTATTAAGGATAGAATTTTTTAAGGTACCATCCATTCCATGGGTGAGGGAGCTCCTCACCCTCGGCATTTACTAACCTATACGCGTTCCCAGGGTACACATCCTTGATGGCGTACGGCTGTTCCCAGTTTGCTTGCAATTTCAACCTAGGACCTCCAAGTTTTATGAAAATTCTCTTCAAAACCATGTCTCCTTCTTGGAATTTACATTCAATCACTTTTTTTTGAAAAGATCTTGAGAGTCTATTTTGATACGAAAGCACATGATCGGCTGCGGCTAGACGCCGCTCACCTAGGAGTTCCAACTGTGTAAGTAACGCCTCTCGACGTTCATCGAGATTAAGTTCTTTGTCCAGCTGTACACTTAGCGAAGGAATGAGGATCTCATGTAGACATACCGCCTCCACCCCATAAGTAAGCGAAAAGGGAGTTTGCCCTGTGGGCGTGCGGACGGAGGTACGGTAGGCCCATAGAGCCTCAATTAATTTTTCAGGCCAATCAGCAAATTTATGAGATTCAAAAGTTTTCTTTAGAATTTTCAAAAGTGTTTTGTTTATGGCTTCGGCTTGATCGTTGCCTTGTGGATAATACAGAGATGAATGATGCAAAGAAATGTTGAATTTCTTACATAAGTACTGAAGTTCTTGAGATATGAACTAGGGTCCATTGTCAGTGACGATGCCGCTTGGCACACCAAACCGTGAGATAATGTTCTTCATGATGAACTGGCACACGGTTGAACCTTTGATTTATGCAAATGCTTCAGCTTTGGCCTACTTAGTGAAATACTCAATTGCAGTGAGAATGAAAGATTTTTGTTTGATTTGAGCATTGGGATCACTAAGAGGTCCAATGATATCAAAGGCCCACATGGAAGATGGCCAAGGAGAGGAAAGTGGATGTAAGGAGGAGGATGGAGCATAGATTTTATCGGCATGGAGCTGGCACTTTACACACCTACGGACACAGATGGCACAATCTTCTTCTAGGGTTGGCTAGTAATAGCCCTGCCTAAGGATTTTCTTAGCTAGCATTTGGCTATTCACATGCCCTCCACACTCACTGGAGTGGGCTCCTTCCACTACCTTCTAGGAAACAATGTCTGCTATGAATGCAGAAAACCTTGACATCTAAGACCAGACTGTCCTAAACTCAAGAAGACTGGTCAACCAGAAAATCCAAGAAGCAGCACAAGAAATTCAAAAGGAAAGCCATGGCGGCTGGTTGGGACAATGAAGAAGCCACAACTTCAAAATCATCAAGCTCAGATCCCGAAAAAGAGCAGGAAAGTCTAGCCCTCATGGTAGGACTAGATGAGGTACATTTTGACCCATTTTTTGATTCATGCACTTATTCAGGGTTAGAGTCTAAAGACTTAGAAGAAGTCTTTAATGAACTTTACGAATAACATAAAGGTGTTGTAAAAGAATTAAAAATTCTGAAAAATAACACTACTTGCTTAGAAAACACCAATTCAGATCTTAAATCTGAAATGGAACAATTAGAAAACCAATTAAAAGAAAGTAAAGATAATAATTATCTTTTAAATGAAGATTTGAAAAGCATGAACAATGAGAAGTTAGAGTTAGAAGAAAAACTGAAAACTCTACCTGAAGAAAATCTTTATTTAAAAGAATCTGTTAGAAAATTAACCAAAGGGAAAACATCTCTAACTCTACGCTTAAAGGGATAAAAAAATGTCAATAATAAACAAGGCCTTGGATACAAACCTCCTGAAAAAGGAAAACAAGTTATAATTCCTAAAAAATATCCATTACCAAAATTTGTAAAAGAAACCAAGATGCCTCAGAAAAAGGCCCCTGTAATGAACAAGCTCTATCAAAAGAAAAAGGTTTCTAAAAATTGTGTTCTAAACAGACATTACAAAGACAATAGGAACTGCAAAACAAATTATATTCATTGTTGTTCTCATTGTAATAAATTAGGACACACAGTAAACACCTGCACAACAAGGCACCTAGTATGGATTCTGAAAGGATATTTTTATGCATCTAACCATCAAGGACCCAAAAAGATTTGGGTACCTACTTCTGAGTAAGTTGGTTGCAGGATAGCCTTGGGGCATCAGGAACAAAGGATGCTCAAGGCACTGGTGACTGCCATCTCTTCATCCAACTCATATCTGAAGAGGGAGTAGTCAATAATTTATTTTTAAATTTTAGTATTACTAACAACTATTTGCAAGTCTCATTCAGGTGGAGTCTCTCATTCAGGGGGAGCACAGACTAAGGGAGAGTTATTCATTAATGACAATAATTGTTGAACCCCTCAATGGTAAGAAGTTTTCACAAAAGGGGAGAGAATACATAGTAAGATCCTTCCTTTTTGGTTAGTGGCAAAAAGGGGGAGAGTATGTATTTTCTGTGAATTTTCTGTATTTTCTATGCTTTAAATATACATTTTGTATTTTCTATGCTTTAAATATTTTTTTGTTGTCAGAAAATTCTCATAGGTTTTTTCATCACCAAAAAGGGAGAGATTGTTGAACCACTCTTATATTTTTACCCTTATATTTTGGTGATAACAAAACTTATGACTAATTAAATATTATAAATATATTTAATATCATGTTCTCCTAATAAATATAAATTTATGGCACTATCGCTGTGTGACTTGCACTGATAAGCAAAATCGATGTCTATTCAATATACATCGATTTCAGTTCACTAAGTTGCACAACGATTTCCATATAAAAATATCAATTTCACTTAAACATCGATTTTTTTCAAACATCGATTTCATGAACATTGATTTCATTTAAACATCGACTCCATGTAAACATCGATTTCATTAAAAGATCAATTTCATGAACATCAATTTCAACTTAAACATCGATTTCATGTAAACATCGATTTCACTTAAGCATCGATTTTGTTCAAACATCGATTTCATGTAAACATCGATTTCACTTAGACATCGATTCTGTTGAAAACATAGATTTCAACTTAAACATCGACTCTGTTGAAACATGGATTTCTTTAGAACATGGATTTTGTTCAAACATAGATTTCAACTTAAACATCGATTTTCTTTACACTCGGATATTTCAAAATGGTTTTGGCATCTAATGAAAAGTCAAATATATTTCATTTACGTAATCTTCGGACAGAAGATCTTTTTACATATCTCCCTAGATCTCTTCTTTCCTGTCAGACAAAAAGGGGCTTACCTACCACTTCTGGGTGACAGTAGGAAACATAGAGGTATGAGCCTTTTTAACAGAAACACTGTTTAAACTAAACATCTTCTTCTATGATTGCAGATCTCGAAGACCACCAAGTGGCTGACAGTCAGAAGAAGAAGAATACAAAAATTAGCAATGACTAGAAGAGTTCCAACCGATCTCTTCAACATATCTATTCAAAGCTGCTCATATAAAAGATGAAGCAAGGCTGTAGAACAAGTGAGAGCTTTCCTGAAGATCTTTAAAGGAGTGTACATCCTGTGAGGAACCTCAACTCCACATACAGTCAAAGAAAGAGAGAAGAGCTCAAGCCCAATCAAGAGAAGCTTTTCATAGCAGAAGTTTTCGAAACTTTCAAGCCTTCTTCTCTTGACTCTCTCTGTGGTCAATATAATTCCTGGGGAGAGTTCGTTGCTGAGAGTTTCTAGGTTAGAGTCCATTCTTGTAAAACTCTCAGCTTTGTTCTTTCTTTTCTAATAAATATTTATGTCCAGCTGTAGGACTGTATATAGTGTAGAACCTAGCTAGGGGTTTAAGTCTAGCAGAACCGCACTGAGGTTCGTACCAAGAGGTTGGCTTCTTGACATGTAAGAGAAGTGGGCTGCCTTCTTACTCGAGAAAGAGAAGAAGACTAGCTAGGGTGTTTGGTGTTGTATTGTCCTTGAGGGGGACTATACCTTGGTTAGTAAAATCCTAAGAGATTACTTGGTGACTGGACGTAGGACTTCCATGTAGGAAGGGCCGAACCAGGATAAATTCTTGTGTTCTTTGTGTGATTGTTTATTTGCTTCCGCATTGCTACTCTCTATCACACTCAACTAACCAAACTTTCAAGTGATAATTTTCTATGTTTAAGTTTCTATTTCAGATTTCAGAAAACCTATTCACCCCCCCCCCCCTCTAGGTTAGCTTGCTGCCATACCCAAAGAGCCAACAGACTGGACGTACGACTTCCATGTGGGAAGGGCCGAACCAGGATAAAATTTCTTATGCAATTGTATGATTGTTTCCTCCAATTTACACTTGAATCACACACTACACTATACACTAACAATTCTATTTTATTGTTGTCTAATTTTAGATAAAATTTTAAAAGCTCAAGAAGTCTTATTCACCCCCCTCTAGAACATCATTAATGCCATCTTGATCCAAAAAGTGGTATTAGAGCGAGGTCTTCTCAGAAGAATCGAAAGATTTGAGAAGAGATGGCAGCTGAAAGTCACAACTATGAAGGTCAGTCTGTTATAAGGCCACCATTGTTTGATGGTGAAGTTATCAGTACTAGAAGATGCAGATGGAATGCTTCATCAAAGGCACAGATTTTAATCTGTGGCAGGTAATCGAACAAGGTGATTTTACTATTCTTGGTGAAACTACCTCTGCTCTTTCCATAGCTGATAAGAGGAACATGTCTTTAAATTATAAGGCTAAAAATTATCTATGTTGTGCTCTATCTAAAATAGAATTTAATAGACTATCTACTTGTAGAACTGCTAAAGAAATGTGGATAAACTACAAGTTACATATGAAGGAACTGATAGAGTAAAACAAAGTAGGATAGATATCCTTGTTTCTCAGTATGAACAATTTAAAATGCTTCCTAATGAAAACATAACTCAGATGTACAATCGTTTTTCAAATATAATAGTAGGATTGAGTTCACTAGGAAAGGTTCTTACAAATGAAGAAACTGTAAGAAAAATCTTAAGATCATAACAAATGTTTGGACCCCTAAGGTCACTGCCATTGAGGAAACACATGATCTAACTCAACTTTCCATTGACAAGTTAATTGGATCCCTAATGGCTCATGAAATTAACATGGAAAGATTTTTTGAAAGTTCATCGAAAAAGAAAATGCCAAATGCGTTGAAGGTTGGAGATTCTTCGTCCTTTGAAGATTCAAAGGAGAAATCAGATGACAGTGATGATGAAGCTATGCTATCAAGGAAACTGCAAAGGATCCTTGCCAAGAAAAAGAAGTTTGGTTCAAAGAGATTCTTCAAAAAGGACAAGAAGAAAGAGCCAACCTGCTACGAGTGCTGTAACTCCCCTCTTAGACCCAGTACAGTTACACCAACTCACATTGGATCTAATAGAGAATTACAGTGGAACGAATCCAACAATTACAATACAAGTTGAAATATACACAAATAACTATTCAATTCCAATGATAATTGACAGAATATGGAATTAAACACTTGTAATCAGCATTATTCAAAAGTAAATCTAATGCATAAAAAGGTAACAATAGTCCAAAGTTTATTACATTTTAATGACTAGCTGCATAAAGAAATTACAGTAAGATCCTCACATACAAGAGTCACTCTAAGCTCTCTAGGACAAGCTAAGTCTCCACGTCCTCACGTTCTGAGTCAGTTTGCGCTAACTCCTCGTATCCTCTGGCTCTCCTGAAATGTTCGGCAAGTATGAGTCTACAAGACCCAGCAAATCACATGAAAGATAGTTCAGATATTAACAGTATATTAGGTTTAAAAACATGGTAGTACATTAACATTCCATTCATTGATATCATATACTTTTCCTTACGAGTTCTAAGCCCATTGGCAATCATTCATTTCATAGTGATTCTAACTATTATGGAAATAAAACATGTTTGTATGTACATGAATCACTTATTCATGGATCTCTTCGATGTCAGTGACCTACAAAAATTCTCATGTATCATGAAATTCTTTGAACAAGTTACATGTAGGAATGTAAACATATAACTGTAGTATGTAGCATGTAGTAGAACATGTAGACATGTAACTTGTAGCATGTAACATGTTACAGGTAGACAAATAACTTGTAGCCTGTAATCATTTTCGTATAGTTGCCAAGATATAGCCCACACTAAATTAGAGATAGTAGTCATTTAAATTCACTTATCACCTAGGCAATGCGGTGATGAAGTCATAGTATTTGCGCAAAACCGGGGAAAGTCTTCCCACCTGGCCAGTAGAACAAGTCTACCTCCAGGATTCAATCGTTGCCCACGGATTCATTTATTTTACATGTAGGTGAACCATTACCATATGGGCATCTACGGTGTAGTTCCTTGTAGGAATCTCTAAGATAGCATGTCTTATTGGCATCATTGATATAATGCATACACTAACATGTATAATAGATAGTGACATTTTATTTCATACTATTTAACATGTGTTAATGCATTATTTCAAGTACAACACTTTCAGTTTTGAAATCCTATTTACTGTACAGGATTCTATCATGAATTAATATTCATTCTTGCATTTACATTCATATTTATTCAATTCATGTGTAATATATTGTTCAGAAATTCATAACAGAACGTACAATGTCTGAAAATTTTGAAATTTTAACAGAAATTCGAAATCAGGAATTACAATGTACATGCCAAATTTCATAATTTTCTGATTTCTGCAACTATTTTTCATGAAATAACTCTATTAATCAACTAACTAGCATGGTTCAATATTGAGAAATGTTCATAATTTTCATATGGAACAGGGATTACTGACATATTATATCTATCGCGTAATTTAGACATCAATCAACATGCTCTGCTTTAAACCATCGTACTTATCTTTTGCTAACTTAACATGATTGTTGCCATGTTATTATGCAAGTTCAACAATACATATATAACATAACCTGTGCATTATAGCAATAGACAGTCCATAATATAACAATAACATGCTCGATAATTACATGGTTGAAACACATACATTCATAAATTATACAGTTCAAACAAATTCACTCAGATTTCTAGAAATACATGATTCTGTTAAACTTGACGTCAATTGGTATGACGTTTACTATAGTAGACGTCCACATACGATGTCGTCAAGTAATTATAGACGGCGCACATAGCGCCGTTAACACAAAACGACGGCGGCACATAGTGCCGTTTACATATAGTAAAGATAGAAAATACATAAAATTCGGGGACGAACTAAACGGCAGTCGATATTGCCGTTTACAGGATATAGACAGCAATACCCCTGGACATCTAGTTCTAAGACACAGAAAACCTGCATGAAATAACGGCGTTTCAACCCTTCTAGTAGTTGTTTTCATGCTTTAAAATACATAAAAATGTTAGATACGTAGTATAACATATCCTAAAATAATCCCATGCAACTTGCCTTAATCCCTCCTAATGGAGTGTCGAATCCGAGCTCGAAGAAGAGCCCGTCTCGCCAGGGAGACAGTTCTTTCCTCCGCCTTCAAGCGATCCAAAACCTCCTCCGATGCAGTTCCTCGCCTGGATGAGCTTTTGGTTAAGAAGTTCTATGCATCTCCTCGGTGAAGAAGCTCCGATCCGCATGAACCAGCACCAGATCGCTCTGCAAAATCCCTTCTCGGCCCTCTTTTCCTCCTCCAGAACCAGAGTAAAACCTCTCTATCCACGAGATCTGGTCTTATAAAGACCTCTCAAGCAAAGGACAAACCTAATCTTGACCCTCGGATCTAAACGCATGGATCAGTCATTAAAACCTTCCCGAAAAGCCGATATCCTTAATCCGGAACGGAAAGCCCAAAAACAGGCAAGTCAGATTAACGTCACATAGGTTGTCGTCTACCCCAAATATAAACGTCCATCGATGATGTCGTTATAGTCTTGCCCATAATTAAATAATTCAGAAAAATTACTAACGTCAATACCTGTTGTCGTTAACATCATATAAACGGACATACGATATTGCCGCTTACAAGTCTTAACGTCAAATGATCTTGACGCCTAGTTCTTACACACAACAGCATTCAAAATATGCAGAATAACAAACAATGTACAGAATAAATTCAAGAAAATTCTAGGGTACTACATCTCTCTCCTTAAAATAATCTTCGTCCTCGAAGATTGAGTTAAGCTACTCACCGAACAAAGACGGATAAAGCTTCTTCATTCTTTCTTCAAGCTTCCACGTTGCCTCTTCACGTGAGAAGTTCCTCCATAGAATCTTCACAATGGAATGGACTTTGATCTTAATTCTTGCACCTTCCTGTCCAGAATCTCCACAGGTTGCTCAGAATAAGACAAATCTGGCTGCAACTGAATCGGCTCATAACTGATCACATGAGCCGGATCTCTAACATACCGCCTCAACATGGATACATGAAATACTGGATGCACCGCTGCTAAAGATGGTGGCAAAGCTAACTGGTATGCCACATTCCCGATCTTCTTAGAATTTCAAAGGGTCCAATGAATCTCGGGTTCAGCTTACCCCTCTTTCCGAATCTTACTACACCTCTGGTTGGCGAAACCTTAAGGAAAACATGGTCTCCAACCTCGAATGCCAAATCCTTCCTTCTTGCATCTGCATAACTCTTTGACGATCCTGAGCCGCCTTTATTCTCTGCAGAATCATCTGAATCTTTGCTGAAGTCTCTTGCACCACTTCCGGTCCAACCAGATGTCGATCTCCTGACTCCTCCAACACAATGGGGATCTACAGGGTCTTCCGTACAAAGCTTCAAAAGGTGCCATACCTATGCTCGAATGGAAACTGTTATTATAAGCAAATTCCACAGAGATAGATGGCGCTCCCAATCACCTTTCCATTCTAAAACACAAGCTCGAAGCATATCTTCCAACGTCTGATAGTCCTCTGGACTGTCCATCCGTTTGCGGATGAAATGCCGAACTCAACTTCAACTGACTGCCAAAAGCCTGCTGCAAACTCTGCCAAAACCTGGAAGTGAATCTCGGATCACGATCTGAGATAATTGACTTCGGAATTCCATGCAGCTTCACACTACTATTAATATACAGTCTGGCCAAGCTCTCAACAGACTGTTTCTTCTTCATAGCAAGGAAATGAGCACTCTTCGAAAATCTATCAACGATCACCCAAATGGAATCATTTCCTCTAGCCGATCTAGGCAATCCGGATACAAAGTCCATGGTCACTTGCTCCCACTTCCACTGAGGGATATCTAACCTCTGCATCAAGCCATGAAGGTCGCTGACGCTCCGCCTTCACTTGCTGACAAATCAGACACTTCGCCACAACATCAGCCACATCTCGCTTCATGCCAGACCACCAGAAAGAACGCTTCAGATCCTTGTACATCTTCCCACTGCCTGGGTGAATAGAGAACTGAGATCTATGCGCCTCCTCCAAATTTCCTTTCTCAGATCAACATTATTAGGGACACAAACCCTAAGATTCAAGCGAATCACATCATCTTCATCTCTGGTATCTCCGCTCTTTCCAACCAACTCCTGCAACAACGGATCATCTTTCTGCAACGCAATGACCCGATCAAGAATAGAAGATCTCAAAGACAACTGCGCCATGAACAAGTTACACAATTGAGGTTCTAGAACAGTCAAGAACTTGAAGCGTCATCTAGCATCTTCCAGTCTGCCTCATCATCTGCCTTTTCCTGCTCAACGCATCTGCCACTACATTGGCCTTCCCTGGATGGTAAGATAGTTCAAAATCATAGTCTTTCATGAATTCTATCCACCTCTGCTGCCTCAGATTCAACTCCTTCTGTGAGAACAAGTATTTTAGACTCTTGTGGTCTGAGAAGAGCTCAAATCTAACTCCATATAGATAGTGCCTCCAATTTTCAAAGCATAGACTACAGCTGCTAACTCCAAGTCATGGGTCGGGTAGTTGCGCTCATGCTCCTTAAGTTGCCTAGAAGCATACGCCACAACTCGACCACCTGCATCAGAACACAACCAAGCCCAATCTTCGAAGCATCTGTGTAGATAGAGAAAGAATCTACATCATTGGGCAAAACAAGCACTGGCGCTGAGGTCAGACGAGCCTTTAATTCCTGGACGCCTTTTCACAAGCCTCTGACCACTCAAACTTGACTCCTTTCCTTGTCAACTTCGTCAAAGTCGCCGCAATAGAAGAAAATCCTTCGATGAATCTCTATAGTAGCCAGCCAAGCCGAGAAAACTTCTGATGTCAGCTGAAGATCTCGGTGTTTCCCAATCAAGAATAGCTTCCACTTTAGCTGGATCTACAGACACACCTTCTCCTGATATAACATGACCCAAGAAATGGACTTCCTTCATCCAGTTGCACTTGCTGAATTTAGCATACAACTTATGCTCCCTCAGGACACCCAACAGAATCTTCAGATGCTCGCTATGAGTCTCTTCATCGGGCGAATAAATCAACACATCATCAATGAAGACTACAACAAAAGAATCCAGATACTGCCGAAAAACTCTATTCATCAAATCCATGAAAACTGCTGGAGCATTTGTCAATCCAAAGGGTAAGACAAGGAACTCATAATGGCCACATCTTGTCCTAAAAGCCGTCTTAGCAGAATCTTCCGGCTTAATTCGGAGTTGATGATAGCCATAACGAAGATCAATCTTAGAGAACACAGAAGCTCCTAGCAACTGATCAAACAAGTCATCAATACGGTAAAGGGTACTTGTTCTTAACAGTTACCTGGTTGAGCTTACGGTAATCTATGCACAACCTCATCGATCCATCCTCTTCTTCACAAAAACAACAGGTGCTCCCCATGGCGAAACGCTCGGTCGGATGAAGCCCTTATCAAGTAATTCCTGCAGCTGCTTCCTCAACTCTGCCAATTCCGCTGGCGCCATGCGATAGGGTGCAATGGAAATAGGTGCTGTGACGGGTACAAGCTCAATGCCAAACTAACTTCCTTGCAGGTGGCAAACCTAACAAATCTTCAGGAAAGACATCGCTGAAATCTCTGACCACCTCAATATTCTCGACAGATAGAACCTTCTTCGAATCCTCGGTCACAACCACACTAGCCAAAAAACCGGAACAACCCTTGCTCACATCCGAGTTTCCTTCAAAGCCGAAATCACAAATTTACCCGACATGACCTTGGGCAAAGGGTGAACAAACTCCTCCTTTCCAGAATCCGAAAAACAATAAGCTTCCGCCGACAATCCATCAGAGCATAATGCTCCTCGAGCCAATCAAAGCCCAAGATAGCATCATAATCCTTCATCTTCAGCAAATAGAAATTACCAGGCAAAACTTGATCCTCAATGCACACAGAAAGCGACGAAAAACACTGCTCGGTCAAGATAGTTCCTGCTGGAGTATGCACAGACAGGGAACCTCCAACTTTTCCGGAACTAGATCATTCTCTTAATCAAAACCTTGGCAAATCTCTCGGAAACAAAACTATGCGGCACCGGTATCAAATAAGACTCTAGCATGCATTCCCATAATTAGAATTGTACCTCAGTGACGTGCTCTGCCAACTCTGCCTCGTCTCTCGCCAAGGCGAACACTCAAGCCGGAGCCCTCGGTCTCCTGCTGCTCTCGTTGTCGGTCTCGCTGCTGCTGGTGCTGCTGCCTGCTGCAGTCTGCTGCGCCATCTTCAGACAGTCTCTGATCTTGTGGTTCTTATCACCAAATCTCAAGCATCTCCCGGAAGTCACCCAACACACCTCGCCTCCATGACGCTTCCCGCACTGGGTACACACTGGCTTTTCTGCAATCATACCTCCGCCTGGAGTCTGTGCCGCTGCTCTCGCTGGAACCACTGCTCTCTGCTGAAAAGTGGGGTCTTTTTCTTCTATCCTGCCGCTGGAAAGCTGATGCTGGCCTCTTCAAAGAAGCTCTCTTCTCTTCAAGGTAAACCCCATCTCTGCCTCCTGCATACAAGCTGCTGACAAAGCTTCCTCCATGGAACAATGACCTAATGCCACTAGTCTCGTCCTCAGGGACGGCTTCAACCCCATGATAAATTCTTTACCTTCTCCGCTCATCTGCCACAATGTGAGGCGCATACTTGGACAGCTCCGCAAATCTTGCCTCATACTCAAGTACACTCATCGACCCCTGGGTCAACGTCAAAAACTCCTACTCCATGCGGTCCTACACGTGCTCTGGAATATACTTTGCCTTGAACAATCGGACGAATTCAGTCCATGCAACCTCCATAGCACCATCTTCAAACTGTGTGCGTAGTACAGAGGACCACCATACATCGGCACGCTCCTGAAAAAAAAAGGTAAGTACATCTAAGATATATTCCAAACAACACCATAAGCTCCTTAAAATCTATCTTTGCCTGCAGCATATAAGTAGCTAAGGTCACTCTCTCCTCTTCCGCACAACGAAGGGCACGAAAGATCTTCTCCGTCTCTCTAAGCCAACTCTCCGCAAGAATGGGATCACTCTCTCCCTTAAAGAAAGGCGGGGTCATCCTCCTGAATCTTTCCATCATAGGCACTCCTCCAAAAACTGCCTCCTGAGCAGGTGCCTGTGCCTACAATCCAAAACATCTCTTAGATAACAACTCTTCAGTTAACACCTTGAATAATTCTTGCAGCTACCGATCTGAACCTGCACCTGCGCCTGCAATGCCGCTGTAGTCTGAGCCTGAGTCTGCATCGCATGCACCAATCCTTGCATCAATGCTCCATAGTCTACAAGTGGTGGTGGGGATGGCAAAGGTACACCAGTCTAGTCCTGAGCCTGCTGTGCTGGAGTCTGCTGATCACCTGCTGACTCATCACCTCGAGCCGGGCCAGCTCCTCTACGTCCACAAGTCGCCATAGACTGCAAAATAAGCATCGTATTTAATAACCTATTATTCTACATAACTCGGACTAATTCTTTATGTAGACTTGAAATGTGAATACAATACTGATATTCTATTTATGTACATGTTCAACCTGGATCGCTCTGATACCAATCTCTGTAACGCCCCTCTTAGACCCAGTACAGTTACACCAACTCACATTGGATCTAATCTTATTACAGTGGAACGAATCCAACAATTACAATACAGGTTGAAATATACACAAATAACTATTCAATTCCAATGATAATTGACAGAATATGATGAATTAAACACTTGTAATCATCATTTATTCAAAAGTAAATCTAATGCATAAAAAGGTAACAATAGTCCAAAGTTTATTACATTTTAATGACTAGCTGCATAAAGGAAATTACATAAGATCCTCACATACAAGAGTCACTCTAAGCTCTCTAGGACAAGCTAAGTCTCCACGTCCTCACATTCTGAGTCAGTTTGCACTAACTCCTCCGTATCCTCTGGCTCTCCTGAAATGTTAGGCAAGTATGAGTCTACAAGACCCAGCAAATCACATGAAAGACAGTTCAAGATATTAACAGTATATTAGGTTTAAAAACATGGTAGTACATAACATTCCATTCATTGATATCATATACTTTTCCTTACGACAGTTCTAAGCCCATTGGCAATCATTCATTTCATAGTGATTCTAACTATTATGGAAATAAAACATGTTTGTATGTAACATGGAATCACTTATTCATGGAATCTCTTCGATGTCATGTGACCTACAACAATTCTCATGTATCATGAAATTCTTTGAACAAGTTCACATGTAGGAATGTAAACATATAACATGTAGTATGTAGCATGTAGAACAGGTAGACATGTAACTTGTAGCATGTAACATGTAGCAGGTAGACATATAACTTGTAGCCTGTAATCATTTTCGTATAGTTGCCAAGACATAGCCCACACTAAATTAGAGATCAGTAGTCATTTAACATTCACTTATCACCTAGGCAATGCGGTGATGAAGTCATAGTATTTGCGCAAAACTGGGGAAAGTCCTTCCCACCTTGGCCAGTAGAATAAGTCTACCTCCAGGATTTCAATCCGTTGCCCACGGATTCATTTATTTACATGTAGGTGAACCATTACCATAGGGGCATCTACGGTGTAGTTCCTTGTAGGAATCTCTAAGATAGCAATGTCTTATTGGCATCATTGATATAATGCATACACTAACATGTATAATAGATAGCGACATTTTATTTCATACTATTTAACATGTGTTAATGCAATATTTTAAGGTACAACACTTTCAGTTTTGAAATCCTATTTACTGTACAACAGATTTCTATCATGATATTAATATTCATTCTTGCATTTACATTCATATTTATTCAATTCTATGTGTAATATATTGTTCAAAAATTCATAACAGAACGTACACATGTCTGAAAATTCTGAAATTTTAACAGAAATTCGAAATCAGGAATTACAATGTACATGCCAAATTTCATAATTTTCTGATTTCTGCAACTATTTTTCATGAAATTAACTCTATTGAATCAACTAACAAACATGGTTCAATATTGAGAAAAGTTCATAATTTTCATATGGAACAGGGATTACTGACATATTATATCTATCGCAGTAATTTAGACATCAATCAACATGCTCTCCTTTAAACCATCGTACTTATCTTTTGCTAACTTAACATTGATTGTTGCCATGTAATTATGCAAGTTCAACAATACATATATATACATAACCTGTACATTATAGCAATAGACAGTCCATAATATAACAATAACATGCTCTGATATTACATGGTTGAAAAACATACATTCATAAATTATACGTTTAACAAATTCACTCAGATTTCTGGAAATACATGATTCAGTTAAACTTGACGTCAATTGGTATGACGTTTACTATAGTAGACGTCCACATACGATGTCGTCAAGTAATTATAGACGGCGGCACATAGCGCCGTTAACACAAACCGACGGCGGCACATAGCGCCGTTTACATATAGTAAAGACAGAAAATACATAAAATTCGGACGAACTAAACGGCAGTCGATATTGCCGTTTACAGGATATAGACGGCAATACCCCTGGACGTCTAGTTCTAAGACACAGAAAAAACACAAAACCTGCATGAAATAACGGCGTTTCTAACCCTTCCTGTAGGTTGTTTTCATGCTTTAAAAATACAGAAAAATGTTAGATACGTAGTATACATATCCTAAACTAATCCCCCATGCAACTTGCCTTAATCCCTCCTAATGGAGTGTCGAATCGAGCTCGAAGAAGCCCGTCTCGCCAGGGAGACAGTTCTTTCCTCCGCCTTCAAGCGATCCAAAACCTCCTCCGATGCAGTTCCTCCGCCTGGATGAGCCTTTGGTTAAGAAGTTCTATGCATCTCCTCGGTGAAGAAGCCTCCGATCCGCATGAACCAGCACCAGATCGCTCTGCAAAATCCCTTCCTCGGCCCTCTTTTTCCTCCTCCAGAACCAGAGTAAAACCTCTTCTATCCACGAGATCTGGTCTTATAAAGACCTCTCAAGCAAAGGCCAAACCTAATCTTGACCCTCGGATCTAAACGCATCGGATTAGCTCATTAAAACCTTCCCGAAACGGCCGATCTCCTTAATCCGGAACGGAAAGCCCCAAAACAAGCAAGTCAGATTAACATCAACATAGGTTGTCGTCTACCCCAAATATAAACGTCCATCGATGATGTCGTTTATAGTCTTGCCCATAATTAAATAACTCAGAAAAATTACTAACGTCAATACCTGTTGTCGTTAACATCATATAAACGGCATACGATATTGCCGCTTAAAAGTCTTAACGTCAATTGATCTTGACGCCTAGTTCTTACACACAACAGCATTCAAAATATGCAGAAATAAACAAACAATGTACAGAATAAATTCCAAAAAATTCTAGGGTACTACAAGTGCAATCAACCAGGACATTACAAATCTGAATGTTCTAAGCTGAAGAAGAAGGATCAAGCAAAAAGATCAGAGAAGAAGAAAGGCAAAGAAAAGAAATTTAGAAGGTACAAGAAAAAGGCAATGGCGGCAGCATGGGATAATGAAGAAGCCACAAGTTCAGACTCTTCATGTTCAAAATCTGAAGAAGAAGAAAAGGCAAATCTAGCCCTTATGGCAAGACTGGATCAAGTAAATTCTGAAACCACTTTAACATCATGTTCTGAATCTGATTTGATAGTCTTGAAGATGCCTTCAATGAATTATATGGAAAATATAAAATAGTAGTCAAGCAAATGAAAATAGTTAAATTAAATTTGCTTACACAAGAAAAAATCTAATACTTTCCTGAAAAATGAAGTAGAAAGATTAGGACAAAACCTAAACGAAACCAAAAGAGCAAACGATTTACTATGTGAAGACTTAAAAAATAAAAACAGTAAAATCATGGAAATAAAATCAAATCTAAAAGAACTAAAAGATGAAGAAATATTAAAAGAAGAAAACAACTATTTAAGAGCTACCATAGAGAAAATATCTAATTGAAAAAACATCTTTGTTTGTAAGACTAAAAGGTTCTAGGACAGGTAAGAAGAATTATGGAGTAGGATATACACCTCCACATAATGAAGAAGATATTGTGTATCCTAAAAATTATCCAACACCACTATTTGTAAAAGAAAAAGGAATTAAAAATTCTAGAAAGGTAACCAATATGTTTACAAACAAAAACAGAAATATAACAACACTACACACATGAAAAATACTTTTGATTTATGTTGTAGTCACTACAACCAGCTAGGACACACTATCAGCACATGCATAACTAGACACTTGTGTTGGATCCCTAAGACTAACCATCAAGGACCCAAGAAAATTTGGGTGCCAAAAGTTACAACTTAAGATTGCTTGTAGGGTCACCTGAGAGCATCCAAATGGTATTTGGATAGTGGGTGCTCAAGGCATATGACAGGTGACAGGAAGTTATTTACAAGCTTTAGAGATGAGATTGGTCAGGTCACCTATGGAGATAATGGAAAAGAGAAGGTCTTAAGATGTGGAACAGTAGGAACAAAAGAAAAGAATCTGATAGAAGTTGTCATGTATGTAGAAGGATTAAAGCACAACTTTATTAGCATCAGTCAACTATGTGACAAGGGTCACCTAGTAAAATTTCAGAATGACAAGTGCATTATTCAAAAGGATGAAACAATAGTATTTGAAGCTCAAAGAGTCAAAAATATGTACACCTTATACTTAGAAAAACTAAAAGAAGTAAACTTATGTCTTGCAACCAACAAGAGTGAAGAAACTGATTTGTGGCACAGAAGACTAGGACATGTAAGCACTTCAGTAATCAAGAAATTAATCAAACATGATCTAGTTGAAGGTCTTCCAAAGATGAAACTGAAGAAGTCTGAAATCTGTATAGTTTGTGCAAAGGGAAAGCAAACCAAGACATCATTTCAGTCCAAAATAGTAGTTACAACTTCCAAGCCCATGGAGCTCATTCACATGAACTTATTTTGGACCTATAAGCATAGTTAGTCTTGGAGGAAAAGTGTATGGCTATGTAATTATAGATAACTACTCAAGGTACACTTGGGTATCCTTTTTGGAAGCCAAATCCGAAACATTTTCAGCTTTTTTAAAATTCAGCAAATTAGTACAAAAGAACCAGAAGTTTCAGATAATCAGCATCAAATCTGATCATGGTGGAGAATTCAAGAATGAAGATTTTGTGAAGTTCTGTGAAGAAAATGGAATAGAACACAATTTCTCTGCACCAAGAACACCTCAACAAAATGGAGTAGCGGAAAGGAAGAATAGAACACTGCTGGACATGGCCAGAACTATGCATATAGAGTACAATTTACCAAGATACTTCTGGGCAGAAGCAGTTAACACAACCTGCTACATCATCAACAGGTGCATGATCAGTCTAATCCTAAAGAAGACACCTTATGAGCTATACAAGGAGAAAAAGCCCAACATCAATCATCTTCGACCTTTTGGTTGTAAGTGTTTTATTTTGAATAATGGTAAAGATAACTTAGCAAAGTTAGATGCTAAAATGATGAAGGTTTTTTGTTAGGATATATTTCAAAACCTAGAGGATATAAAGTGTTTAATAGGAGAACTTTAACTATAGAGCAAACAGTGCATATTTTATTTGATGAGACTAACCCTTCTATTAAGAGAATAGAAGAAGAAGAAGATTGTGTTGAAGATCTGTAACGACTCCGGCGCCCGAACCCTTGGCTCCCACCAAGAATCTGAACATCGGACTGCCGCCCACGGATCCGGAGACCTGGAAGGGCTAACGGATCAGTATAACAAGATATGTAATAGAGATAAATAACAACAAACGTACTAAAGTGCACCACAAGTGAACAAAAGTGTCCAACACTAGATAACAGTCTAGTACAGTCCCAAAGTAAATAAAGTACAAGTGCTGAAATAAACGAGAAAGAACACGTCCCTTAGGGGCATACCCTGAGGGTGAAGTACAGCTGCTGGGGGAACATTGCCACTAGAGACGCAGACTACTGCGGGCCCGTCTCCTCAGTCCACGCGGAGGGAGCTGCTGTGAAGTTTCACCTACAAAACAAGGAGTGAGCTTCATGAAGAAGCCCAGTAGGCACTACCAATCTCCCACTGGTTCTAATAGCAGAATAGATCTAAGTACAATAAATAAATAAATAGTAAAGTCTATTCTAGTAAACAGAGTCAAGTGCGAAGTGTGAAAGAAACTACACGGTAGTCGGTCTAGGCTACACATCAGAACTGGAAAACCCGTGTAAACCAAGGCACCACAAGAACCCAGCAGTAAACACAAGTAGTAGACACTGCCTGGACAAGCACACTTGCTACATAATGCTACACTAGTCAGCCAGTCAGGTGCGCCACGTGCCTTACCCTCGACCAACGGTCCATGTCTACAACCTCCCGTCGGAGTGAGACGCAGAACTAAGAACAAATATAACTGCCATAATCTGGCCGGACTACGGTCCCATGCCTGACCCCTCTAAATGGTTCGGAACTACGTAGAGTGAGGCAGTGAGAAAGGAGTAGCTAGTCTGCACCGTAAGAGTACCACACTACCTCGGAGAACCAGACTAGCTAAGAGAGCTCTACAAAGGACTCCACGCCGCTGTCCCCACCGTTTTCCCCTTCTGCTCCAAGTCCGTGACTTGAGCACGCCCGCCGCCCAGAGAACTCCCTCTAACAGACGTGCGGGGCTGGGGGTCCCAGGTAATGCTAACAACCTATCTAATGGACAAGTCCTCAAGTTCCAAGCATCGGGTGAAGAGACTAGAGTAGCACTGCACTAGAAACAGCACAGGTGCCAAGAAACCAGAGTCGCAGCGGAAATGGAAACACAACAGGTCGACAGTCATCTCTTGGTCAGAGAGGCGACATATCGACCCGTCATGTCAAGAACGCGACTGTTCTACCTGTCGTGACAAGGAAACATAAAGGTGACCTTTGAGCCCATCGCGATAGGAACACGACGGCTATGGGTGACGCGACAAGCCCTGGTCTCCTAAACCCGACATGTACCCCGTCGTGATCTCATCACGATGGCGGTGGCGGTCGCGATCCAGCGAGACCCCGAACTTCTAAACGCTGGCCACATATCCGTCGTGTTAGCAAGATGCGGTCGGGTCTGAGACGCATTCAAGAGAATGCGACGCAGCAATAGGTCGCGACCTGGTCGCGACTGGGAAACTCGTCGCGACCACAGCCGAGTGCCCAAACAAAGCATCAACCACCACCCCAAAGCACCCAAAATGGAAAAAACATGGGTAGGGGATCATGGAGACGATGGAAAATAGTCAATATCATCCAAACCACCCCAAACAACCCACATGCATGCAAGAAAAAGCCAACTACTCTCACATAACCTCACATACACCACATGAATCACTCTTCATGAACACCCCATTCCAAGCATAAAAACATGCAAACCACATCATGCAAACCTCATACATGGATCGTAAGTAACCAAGAAAAACCTAGCATGATTCTAGGCTTAGAAGAGAGGGGTTTGGCCCTAGCATGAAGAACTAAGTGGAAGGTTTGGGGTCCCTACCTCAATTTGAAGATCCACCCATGATGGGCCTTCTCGTAGGCTAGCACCCCTCCACCTCCGAGCTCCAACGCTCCAAGAGCCGCCTCTCTCGAGCTGAGCACCTCCTCCTTGAGCCAATGGAGAAGTTGCACACCAACATGAAGAACACACAGTAAGGAGGAGAGGAAGAGGAGGAGATCTTCACAATTAGACCCAACAATTACACAACCCTCACAAGCACAACCAACACTTACCAAGATGACCCACAAGCCTCTTCCCCAAGCTCCCATAGAGCACACATAAAGGGGAGATCGCTGGAGGAAGAAAACATAGAGCAAAGAGGCAAATGAGGCTTTTGCTCTCGGCCAGAAACACTTAAACGCGGACAGTAAGAACGTTATGGACATGGGCATCGCGTTACCAATGCTAATGCGACGTCCACCTGCGTCACGATCTGGAACAGTCAGCCAGTCAACCACCCAATCGACGTACATGCAAAATTGACAGCAAGATCGCGACGGCCAACCATGTCGCATTCATGCATGCACTTCGACACGTGGTGCAACTATCCCGATAGCAAGACGGCAAGGAGACAGTCTGCTGTCAAGGTCCTGTCATGATAGGGGCGGCCGACGCGTTCCGAACCAGAACACGACGGTCACCTATGTCGCGTTTAGAACGCGATGGGTCACTATGTCGCGACCACAGCCGGGAGGGCTAACCCCTAATGGTAACTATAACGACCTCGGCGCTCGGACCCTCGGCTCCCACCAAGAATCTGAACATCGAGACCACCGCCCACGGATCCGGAGACTCGGAAGGGCTAACGGATCGGTCTATTAAGATATGTAATAGAGATAAATAACAACAAACGTACTAAAGTGCACCACAAGTGAACAAAAGTGTCCAACACTAGATAACAGTCTAGTGTAGTCCCAAAGTAAATAAAGTACAAGTGCTGAAATAAACGGGAAAGAACACGTCCCTTAGGGGCATACCCCGACGGTGAAGTACAACTGCTGGGGGAACACTTCCACTAGAGACGCTAACTACTGCGGGCCTGTCTCCTCAGTCCGCCGTGGGGAGCTGCTATGAAGTTTCACCTACAAAACAAGGAGTGAGCTTCATGAAGAAGCCCAGTAGGCACTACCAATCTCCCACTGGTTCTAATAGCAGAATAGATCTAAGTACAATAAATAAATAAATAGTAAAGTCTATTCTAGTAAACAGAGTCAAGTGCGAAGTGTGAAAGAAACTACACGGTCGTCGGTCTAGGCTACACATTAGAACTGGAAAACCCGTGTAAACCAAGGCACCACAAGAACCCAGCTATAAACACAGATAGTAGACACTGCCTGGACAAGCACACTAGCTACAGAACGCTACACTAGTCATCCGATCAGGTGCGCCACGCGCCTTACCCTCGACCAATGGTCCATGTCTAGCACCTCCCGTCGGAGTGAGATGCGGAACTAAGAACAAACACAACTGCCGTAGTCTAGCCGGACTACGGTCCCACGCTTGACCCCTCTATATGGTTTCGGAACCACGTAGAGTGAGGCAGTGAGAAAGGACTAGCTGGTCCACTCCGTAAGAGCACCACACTATCTCGGAGAACCAGACCAGCTAAGAGAGCTCTACAAACGACTCCACGCCGCTGTCTCCACTATTTTCCTCTTCTGCTCCAAGTCTGTGACTTGAGTACGCCCGCCACCCAGAGAACTCCCTCTAACAGACGCGCGGGGCTAGGGTCACAGGTAACGGTAACAACTTTCTGTGGACAAGCCCCCAAGTGCCGAGCATAGGGCGAAGAGACTAGAGTAGCACTGCACTAGGAACACCACAGGTGCGAAGAAACCAGAGTCACAGCGGAAATGGAAACACAATAGGTCCATAGTCAGCTCTCGGTCAGAGAGGCGACGTATCGACCCATAATGACCAGAACATGACGGTTCTACTGTCGCGACAAGGAAACCCGAAGGTGACCCTTGAGCCCGTCGCGATAAGATCGCGACGGCTATGGGCGCCACGACAAGCCCTGGTCTCCTGAACCCGACACGTACCCCATCGCGATCTCATCACGATGGCGGTGGCAGTCACGATCCAGTAACTCCTGAATGCTGGCCACGTACCCGTCGCGTTAACAAGACGCGGTCGGGTCCGGGACGCGTTCAAGAGAACGCGACGCAGCGATACGTCACGACCTGGTCGCGACTAGGAAACCCGTCATGACCACAGCCGAGTGCCCAAAGAAGGCATCAGCCACCATCCCAAAGCACCCAAAATGGAAACAACATGGGGAGGGGATCATGGAGACGATGGAAACAGTCAATATCATCCAAACCACCCCAAACAACCCACATGCATGCAAGAAAAAGCCAACTACTCTCACATAACCTCACATACACCACATGAAGCACTCTTCATGAACACCCCATTCCAAGCATAAAAACATGCAAACCACATCATGCAAACCTCATACATGGATCATAAGTAACCAAGAAAAACCTAGCATGATTCTAGGCTTAGAAGGGAGGGGTTTGGCCCTAGCATGAAGAACTAAGTGGAGGGTTTGGGATCCCTACCTCAATATGAAGATCCACCCAAGATGGGCTATCTCGTAGGCTAGCACCCCTCCACCTCCGAGCTCCAACGCTCCAAGAGCCGCCTCTCTCGAGCCGAGCACCTCCTCCTTGAGCCAATGTAGAAGTTGCACACCAACATGAAGAACACACAGTAAGGAAGAGAGGAAGTGGAGGAGATCATCACAATTAGACCCAACAGTTACACAACCCTCACAAGCACAACCAACACTTACCAAGATGAGCCACAAGCCTCCTCCCCTAGCTCCCACAGATCACACACAAAGGGGAGTTCGTCGGAGGAAGAAAACACATAGCAAAGAGGCAAATGGGGCTTTTACTCTCGGCCAGAAACACTTAAACGCTGACAGTAAGAACGCGACGGACCTGGGCGTCACGTTACCAATGCTAACACGACGTCCACCTACATTGCGATCTGGAACAGTCAGCCAGTCAACCACCCAATCGACGTGCATGCAAAATTGATAGCAAGATCGCGATGGCCAACCATGTCGTGTTCATGCATGCACTTCGACATGTGGTGCAACTGTCCCGACAGCATGACAACAAGGAGATAGTCTATTGTCAGGGTCCTGTCATGACAGGGGCGGCCGGCGTGTTCCCAACCAGAACGTGACGGTCACCTATGTCACGTTCAGAATGCGACGGGTCGCTATGTCGCGACCACAACCGGGAGGGCTAACACCTAATGGTAACGGGATGTTACAAGATCTGTGCATGGATCTAGAACAAACATCTCTTGAAGAAGGAGAGAAAGAAGAAGAAAAGGAAGATCTACCACTAGAGGAACTTCAACAACAACAAGAAGCACAAGAAGGACTGCCTAGAGAATTGAGGTATCACATCGATCATCCAAAAGAAAACATTATAGGTGATCCTCAAGATAGGGTAAGAACAAGAGGTATGAACATTCCTTGTGATTTTTCTGCATTTGTCTCTCAAATTGAGCCTAGGACAATCAATGATGCACTGGCTGATGAATCTTGGATCCTTGTTATGCAAGAGGAACTTAACCAGTTCCAACGTAGCTAGGTTTGGACTCTTGTCTCTAGACCTTCTGACCATCCAGTTATTGGGACCAGATGGGTCTGTAGAAACAAAATGGATGAATCAGGAGTGATCACCAGGAACAAGGCCATACTGGTAGCACAAGGGTATTCCCAAGAGGAAGGCATCGATTTTGATGAAACTTATACCCCAGTAGCTAGATTAGAGGCAATTAGAATTTTATTAGCTTATGCATGCTCCCTCTACATCAATTTATTTCAAATGGATGTTAGAAGTGCTTTTCTGAATGGTTTCATAAAAGAAGAAGTCTATGTCGAGCAACCACTTGGTTTTGAAGATACTAAATATCCAAATCATGTTTTCCGTTTAAAGAAAGCATTGTATGGTTTGAAACAAGCTCCAAGAGCTTGGTATGAAAGACTAAGTGCTTATCTTATATCACATGATTTCATAAGAGGTAAAGTAGATAGCACATTATTTTATTAAGAAATTTTCAGAAAGAATCTTGATAGTGCAAATATATGTTGATGATATTATTTTTGGTTCTACTAATGAATCACATTGTAAATTTGAAAACCTTATGCAAAGTGAGTTTGAGATGAGTATGATGGGTGAGCTTAATTACTTTCTTGGGTTGCAAATCAAGCAGACAAAGGAGGGTACTCACATTTGTCAAACCAAATATATTTCAGATTTACTCTCAAAATATGGTTTTGACAAGTGTAAGCTCTTAGGAACACCCATGAGCTAGGAATTAAGTTAGATAGTGATCCACTTGGCAAGAAAGTAGATCAAAAGATCTATAGAGACATGATTAGATCATTACTCTATCTTACTATCAGTAGACCAGATATAATGTTCAGTGTATGTTTGTGTGCAAGATTTCAAGCTGATCCTGAAGAATCACATGTTAATGTTGTTAAAAGAATTTTTAGATATCTTATAAACACGATTCTAATCGAGTGAATTTTTTAAATCCAAAGATATCTATTCAACACCCCCCCCCATCTAGATTTCTTCATAGTAGTTTTTCCGCAACATTTCATAGCCGTCGCATATTTGAGATATTCCTGCCTTTGGGGATTCGTGTTTATTTCGAAAAGTAAAGTCTTGCATGAACGCGTTGAACCTTACCATCGCAATTCTGTTTCGATTGCCATGAATGTGTCGGACATGTGCATCGCGTTTCTGTGTCACCAATCGATTCACCCCTTTCTAGTTACCCTAAACGCGTCAGTCAATCACATCGCGTTCTGTTAGTAATCGATCATGTTAAACGCGACCGTTAGACCCGTCGTGATTTGACTGTATGTTTCCAACAGCTTTATAGTTCTATTTAATCTGATTATTTAGGCTCTGTAAGCATGATTATACCATGTAAGACTGTGTGACGAATAGTAAACAACCATGCTAATGAACTTTTACTACATTTCACATGTTTCTTTAATTAAAAGACATTGTGCACAACTATCATATGTTCTCTTGATTTCTTTCACATGCACACACCAAATGTTTAACTTTGCTATGAGACCATGTAGAAAATACATCAATAATATATTTGGTAACTTACTTCAATAATTGTATATCATTACCCCATGATAATAATGGCGTTGTCTTCGTTTCTCATGTTGGTTTGGAATACCATTACCGCCGCTCCACTGTTCTAGAATTCCTCTAGAGCGTCGAGCAACTCGTTTTCTTTACACACTACTCTCTTGACAAGTTGGAACCTCTCTGTTGGACAATCCATTCTGGAAGACTAGGAACCTTTTGTTAAGACCCCCATAAGACTCCGTGCTCCGTGGATTCCCTTATGGAGACCGAGCTGGTTGTACCCTAATACCTATAACACACTTAGGGATTAGCATGATCCAAACAGCCTTAGTGATTCTCTCTTACCTTGAGATCACGTCGGACCTCTGCACCTGTTCATAACATGGCCAGTGGAAGGTTAGTGAAATCTACTTGACTGCCAACACCAATCATGCGTGTTGAGCAATTGTTACTATCGTTTATTTAACCGTCGCTTTATGTACATTGACCTTTAGTTCTCATCTATACTCTATTTGCTCATCTATTCATGTTCTTCTACATTCTCGTCTATTAATCAATTACTCTTCTCTACTCTTAGTACTCTCTATGGCCATTTGACTGATTGTCTAAAGATAAACAATATGACTAATGCTTGGCAATATAAAGGGCCCGGTCTGGTCCTGGGAGGTGCACCCAAAAGTGCTATTTGCCCGCGGGAGTTAATTGACCAGAGTGTTTGGCATTACACTAAAGTGCTATGTATCTCGACTATCTAAATGACAATCAAAGTACTCTACTATACTTGACTTGTTGTGCTATTGTGAAACCTTGTGCTATTTGTGCTATGACCATTCTGCTCTCTGTGCTATATTTGAAACTTATGCTATTTCAATCCATGCTCTTGTGCTATCTCTTACTTTACTTGACTCTCTCTCTATCATTAGTGACTCTGCTCTTTAATACATTAATCATGTAAAGTTTGCCCGCACCATGAGATATAAATCCTACTGGGCGTTATCGCTCACCCTAAGTTATTTGTTAATTGTGTTCTCAGGTGAGACCGAGGAAAACGACTACACTCATGAGGATGGGGAAGGCCAGGAGTGAACCAAGAGTACCCGGACTATTAGTATTATGTTAGACTAAAGTAGAAATTAGGCTATGTAAATCTTCTTGCTCTTTCATATTTACACAGACCTTGCTCTGATACCAACTGTGATACTTCCCATTCTTCAAACCCGTTAACTCAATAACGAGCTTGACTCAACTCCGCCTTCTGCGAACAGGCCAATGCCTCGCAAGGGATATCAACGCACATGTTTGTGGAAATATAAAAGAACACACTCAATATATATAATATTGTACATCCCACACATAGTTACATGAGAATTACGTAGACAAGTCCCAACAAAAGTCAAAGTACAAAGTGTAATCACGGGGTTATGCACCCCTCGAGACACACAACATGTTTTAAAATATTGCTTAAAAGGCATGGATTAGGAATGTGATCGCCACCTAACAAGTTGCCATGAATAAGAATTAAACTAGGCTAACGTTGCTAGGAAAGGGGGTTGAGAACAAGGCACTTACTGTAGTCGTGACGGGTCTCCCCATCGCGATGAGGCTAGTGTCGTGGCGCCCTACCATGGCACGTCTCTCTTGTCGCGTCGCGCGTGTCTGTCGCATTCTCTGTAGTGCGGGAGGATGGTTGGTGGACCTTCTTCCTACCCTCCGGCCGGCCAGAGGACAAGAGCTCCCCGTCAAACCTTGCTTATGTGCCTGCAAAAATGAAGAAAACAACAAAATAAACCCTGTCAGAACATATTTAAGTATAGCATCTATTCAAAATGAAACGTAAAGGGGAGAGCATGGAGGTGACGAACCTGTGGTTGGTTTTAAACCCCTTGGGTTGTATGAAATGTGGGAAGGGAAAAGGAAATGTGTTCCTATCTAAAAGAAACAAAAAACATGCATGAAGAAGATAAGAAGGGGAGAAAGGGAAGAAGGAGCCCCAATGGGGCGACTCCCTGGCCGTAGCAGATGTCCTCTGGTCGTGTTGAAGCCTTGGAAGAGGTGGGATGTCACCTCCTCAAGCCCCAAGCTCCATTGGTGAAGATATCATCATGGCTTGGTGAAGAGGATAAGTCAAAATGGGAAAGAATGAGTGGGCCACGAGAAAATGGGGCTCCCCTTCCTCTGAAAAAGAAGGGTCCCTTATATAGACAAGAGAGAGAATAATACCATCATTAAGTGATAATGACCCAAAATGAAGTGATAAATGGAATTAAATCCATGGGTAAGAGTCCTAGGAAGGCCCCAAGGTGCCATGAACCCTCAAACCGCATATAGGGGTTGCTTAGAGATGAAGATAAAGCCATTAGAGGATAAATAGGAGGTGGCTGCGGAGGCCAGCGCATGTAGACCATGTCGCAACGAGTCGTAGGGGTACGACAAGGATAGTCGCGATGGCCATGATGGTCGTGACCCTAAAGGCACGTGCATGGATATGCATGGGCTATCGCGACGGCCAAAGGGGGCGCGACAAGGATAATGTGATGCCACGGCCCGTCATGATCATGAAAATCGATTATTCCTAGATTTTTGACCAATCAATTGAAAGAATAACCAATTAATGAGGCAATAGGACTCTTAGAAAGATGCTTGGACAGGATAATGGGAAAAATGGGCTTTTAATGGGCTCACAACATGGCTAAAGAATAGGCTCAAGGTGAGTGACCAACTTGGGCTCATTATGAGAACAAGAAATATGGTTCAACTCATAGGCCAGAATCGGGTGTCTACAAATTGCCCCTCCTTAGATTCCACTTTGCAAGGGAGCATAGCGGAAGTGTAGCGGAGGTGTCATGAAATGACGGTGATACGGAAATGACGTGGAGTGGATTGAAAATATGGAAGCCAAGGTAAAGAGACACCTGATCTAACCAACAAGAAATTAGAATCTTCTTGAAAGCCCAGAGTTAGCTACTCGAGCAGAATGCAAGGAAAACACAAGTCTGGACGAGAAGGAGAAAGAAAAGGATGATCAACCTCTCGATTGAGAGGTACCCTAGCCGATTGGCCTGCAGGTTTCATTTTGGAGGGACATGTGCGTGCCAGGCAAGTAACTCAGACTCCCCCTGGGAGCGGGTCGCAACCAAAACGGATCAAAATGAATAATGATGAAAATTTTATAGAGAATCCATATAGGGAAATTCATGACATACTGTCAAGAGCAACTCGCTCAGAGACAGATCTTCCGATTCGGAGTGGAATGAGATTTCTCGTTCTGAATATGAAGAATGGTTGGACACTCAACAAGAGTTCACCATTATCCAGGGATGAGTCATGATAGCTCAAAATCCTACATGATGCATGCTGGGCTAAAAGAAAAGAAATCATTAAATCAAATGCAAAGAAAGGAGAAAATGGAAAATATATCAAGGATAATATTTTTAAATCAGAAAGAATGGATCTAGAGTCTTCCTGCAACCCCTGTGCAAGACAGAGTCCATCATCACCCAAACTTATCCAACCTAACGGCCTATCCAGCGATTAGCAATGCGCACCTAGATCATCACCATTTTTGTTGAAGGGGAACTCAGATCCCAGAGCATGTTGAGAACCAGCCGGTCCTTGAAGTGATATAATAGGAAGATTATCATATAGTAATGCAAGAGAGTAAGGATAGAAATACTTACTTGACTTACCAGTGAGACTTCAATTTTTTTTTGTGATTTTTCGATGATAAACAAAGCAACAACTAACATAAAATAGAAACAATATGAATACACACAACAAAATTATAAGCAAATCTATGCACTGACACAAGAAAATTACAAACCACCTAAATGCGACACCTCTGGAAGTCGCGACAATGTCGCGACACCATAAGTGGTCGCGACCTTAACACGTCGTCGGGGCGTCGCGACATCATTCTGCATGATAAACACCAAAACTGAGCCTTATCCTTATCCTAAGGCTAATCTCTATATCTATAGGACTCCTAAACCAAACCTATGACTACTCTAACTCCTGTGAACGAGTTGGGATGGGGATTAGGCCTCCTAGAGCTCTATAAATAGGTGTGTAGGGATCTAAATTCGGAGTACAATCTTTCTCTCTCTTCTCCTCTCTTGCTTTTCTCTCTTTTTAGCCATGAAGAGATCTTCTTCCTCCCTCCAAGCCAGCTCCACCCCTTATGGCGGCCCCAAGGTGGCGAGGACGGTCCACGCAGAGCTTCTCCACCTTTCTTCCATGCCCGGCCACATTAGCGCAAGACTTGATCTTCAAGTAAGTGCTTTCTCTCTCTACTCTTTGATTTTCTCTCTTTTCTTCTCCTTCTTTTCTTCTTCTGCCAACCCTCTATTTTTCTTCTTCTTCTAGCTTTTCCCGGGCAATAGATGCTTCTCCAAAATCCCATGGCATGGTCAATGCACTCCCTGTGGCATCTACGAACCTGCTATGCGGGTGGAAGCTTACCACCATCCTCACGTTGGCCAAGAATTACCACAAGATAGTGCACGTGTGGGATAGCCTCACTGCGCTCATGGAGTTGTGGCATCCACAGACCCACACCTTCATCTTCCCCTCGTTCGAGGCCACAATTCTACTAGAGGAGTTGGAGCTTACACTGGGGCTCCCAAAAGAAAAGAAAGGGGAGGAATACCGCATCGCGCACACTGTGGCTTCTATCAACTCCTGGGCCATCCTTGGAGAGATCAGCACTCGGACCTAGGACATGAGCACCATAACAAGCCTCGATCATGTCTCAATGTAAGAGGAAGACCGGGAACTACCTCGCCATTGCCTAGGCAGCCGCTATCTGTATATGTGGCGTCATCCTTTTCCCCGCACAGAACCACCTTCTCTCCGCAGCAAACCTGAGCACCATCAGATGTGCATGGGAAGGTATGAGCATTTCTCAGGCTGTCCTTGGGTACCTTTATGCTGGGTTCTCTTCTTGCAGCTACTGGCGGTCCTTTATTCGGCTCTGTGGTGGCCCTTGAATGCTGAATGGGCATGCATATCAATTTCAAGGCGACAGACGATCCCTCCATCAAGTGCATGAGTATGCTCCATCACCCGCTCGCCTTCGTCGGTGCTCCACTTCACATGACTACTCAGGCATGGTGCTTGACAGTGATGGTTAAGGGATTGAAAGAGTGGAGGATTTACTTGAAGACATTGACCGTGGAGCGGTTCGTGATGCGCCCAACCTTTCTTCACAACAAGGCAATCCGCCTTCCTCAGTGCATCGGCATGGCTCTACGACTGATTAGCGACGAAGCACTGGTCCTCTACAACCCTGACAGGTGCCATCTACTGTGTGGTGCAGCACGCATGGTCATGCCGACTCTCTCTCACTACCCGTCCATTCAAGCACGGAAGATGAACGATGAACAGGATGAACGGGACGTGAGGAGCACCATCGTCCATTGGGAGGGGTGTGCCACAGGCCTCATCTCAGTGGAAGTGACGGAGGATGACGACGTGAACCGTAAGTATCAACTAGCTTTGAAGAGGGTCCGACCAATAATAGCTGCAGGGTCTGAGGCTGCACCGGGTTCTTGAGAGAGATTGGGAATGTGAAAGATGGTAGTTAAGAATTGAAAAGATTGCTTGATTGATTGTAAATGTGATTAGGAGTTGTAATTGATCATTTGAATCAATAAAACCAGAATTTTATCAACTGTGCGCATTGTTTTGTTGAAGTTGCGACCAAAACAGACGTTGCCATAATGTCGTGACGGGTCAATAGGTCGCGACAAGGTCGCGCCCCACATGGCCGCCACAATATTAACAGGATGCCTATAGCCATCGCGACAAAAACCGACGATTCAAAAATGTAGCATGCCCCTTTCTCTTCCCTCTCATGCTCACAACCTTTTGAGCACTCCAGCGACTCTCCCTAACTCCCCCTACTCTTGCTCCCTCTGTGCACTCTCTCCCTCACTTACTCACTCTCTCCCTCTTCCTCTCTTCCACTTTCTCAAACACCCAATGCAATGGAAGGTGGCGGTAATGGCGGTGGCTCTCCCGATGATGGAAGGAAGAAGCGCCTGGTGATGAGGGCTACCCGGCGGCGCGAGGAGGCTCCTTCGGTGGTGGAGGACATCCCCGAGGTGGAGATGGAGGAAGAGGAAGCACCAGCCGTGGACATCGAGGTGGCGGTGATGGCGCGAGAAGCGGCGATGAAGAAGGTGAGTGCCCATCCCCAAATCCTTGTGTTTGATGATTGTGGGTGGATGAGGAAGCCCCAAGGAGGGCCAATTTAGGGCTCAACGCCCAGGAAAGCGGCCCCCGGACAAAGGATGCTCCGGTTGGCCCGTGTCTGAGAATGCAACGGCCCGCCCCGTCGAGACATCAGATCTTGTGTCAGGGACAGAGGCCGTGACATTGTCACGTCGACCAATGGCCATCGCGACAAGGTCACGGTTCCCTGGGCTTAGCGACAATGTCACGGCGCATCGGGGCATCACGACAAGGTCGTGACCCCCTGGGTCGGTGCTACCTCAGCCGAAAGCTGAAGGAGTGAATGAGTGTGTTGACTGATTGATTTCTTTTGTGCTTGCAGGGAGAAATGAGGGCCCGGGTTTCATGGCTGCTGGTACTGGCGGTATATCTGGCCCTCCCTGGGTTTCAGAGGGACATATTAGATGACATGGGATTTGGGGAAGTATTGAGGATGGACAGGATGAGGGCAGATGCCGCTCTTACCTAGGCCCTGCACAGCAGTAGGGACGCGGAGGCGACTGCCTTCGTGTTTCCATGGGGACATATGATCCCCAGCCTAGAGGATGTTAGCAGAATCACTAGATTGAGAGTGTATGGACGTCCGGTTAGCGGGTTCACCTACCCCTACTATAGGGAGCTAGCGCAGAGACTGCTAGGTTTGACTATAGGTCAGAGGTCCTCCCTAGTGCGTAGGGTAGACCTGCAGGAAAGCCTAGGTCTAGTACAGACATGTAGGGAGGTGGTCGAGATAGTAGATGAGTAGCTGGACCGGTTAGCAAGAGGATGCCGGGAGACTCTGGCCGATGAGCCTGGGGCTTAGGCAAATCTGGACCTATGCCACTTCCTCACGTTCTTCTTGGGCAGACTCTTGTTTGCCACGAGGGGCAACGCGGTCCACTGTCAGTTCCTGCCACTGCTAGAGGACCTAGACCAGGTGGGGGGCTATGCATGGGGGGCTGCACTTCTGGCGCATCAGTTCGACAGCTTGGGATCCTCCGACCGGCAGACGTCGATCAGCGGCTTCTTCCCTTTCCTTCAGGTACTCTTCCCTTCTCTTGCCCTTCTATTTGAATTGCTTCTTCTGCTGCACATGTGATCTAACTGCCTTTCTTCTTGTAGGTCTGGACTTAACTTTACCACCTAGGCTTGGGGAGGGGCATTCTGGAGTGACCGGGCCTAGTGCCTCTAGCTCGGCATTGGGTGTCGTGCTGTGACACGCACCCACTGAAGGAGTAGCTGGCGTCCATCCAGGATGCGATTGATGTCTACCCTCAGCTAGATGTGAGTATTCTACCCTCTCTCTAAGTTGAAATTGATTTGTTTAACTGCTTGGCTACTGATCAGATGTGCTTTTGATGTGTAGGTGGTGTGGCAACTGTATCTAGAGGAGGGAGATGAGGGACAGCCTTGGTTGGAGCAGGCCCGTCCCTACTTTGGTAGGGCGCTGTGGGTCCACGCTCTCAACCTCGTGCTGCCTCTCCACTTGTATCTGACATAGAGGTCGCTCAGCCTCCGTCAAAGTGCTGTGGAGTTCCCCAGCTAAGGCCAGATCCCTAGGCCTGGCCGGAGCTTTCGGGGACTCCACGACACCATTGACTGGCGTGAGTAGGCCCGCGAGCAGATACCAGACTGGGAGCACTGAGGCCGACGAGTCCGGTCCGACGCCGAGTCTGACGACGCTTACCTGCAGTCTTTCGCCTTGAAGTATGGGGCGAGGGTCTACAGGGGCGCGAGATGACAGATAAACTTCTAAATCCAGACCTTGTGAATTTCGTTTGAATTGAATTGAGTTGACACAATCTGATGATTTGCAGGTGGACGTGGCTGGGAAGATCGCCTGGCTCCAGGCCCTGCTGCACTCTGCCGTGCAGGACCGAGACGCGGCGTGGAGAGAGATGGAGCAACTGGTAAGTACCTACTCAGACTTCGGTAATTTATCAAACTTTAGCTTTGTTGAGGAACTGGTGAGTATTGTATGTGCAGCGTGCGGAGTTGGCGAATATTGTATTCTCTATTCTTGTTCATTTTCTATTCTTTTGTTATATCTTTCTTTAGAATCGACTGTCTCTCTTTGAGATTTCATAGACACATGATCTACACCCTCATTTGTTTACAAGTTAGCGTCCTTTTGCCCCTAAACCTTGTTCGAGCAGGAAGAGAATAGACCTTCACTCTCCTACACTAGGGCTAAATAGGAACACCTTTAACTAGGGGAAATTGACCGTGGGTTGCCGTGTTGTGTATGTTTACTGAACCCAAGGGTTATTCGACAGCAATGCAAGGGGTATGAGACTCACGACTGCTAGCGCTTCTTCGCAAAATAGTGCTGCTATCAAAAATCTTTTATTAAGGGTAGAATCGTTTAAGGTACAACGCATTCCACGGGTGAGAGAGCTCCTCACATTCGGCATTGACTAGCCTATACGCATTCCCAGGGTACAGTTCCTTGATGACGTATGGCCCTTCCCAGTTAGCTTGCAATTTTGACCTAGGACCTCCAGGTTTTATGAAAATTCGCTTCAAAACCATATCTCCTTCTTGAAATTTGCGTTCAATCACTTTCTTTTGAAAAGATCTTGAGAGCCTATTTTGATATAAAAGCACATGATCGGCCGCGGCCAGATGCCGCTTGTCTAGGAGTTCTAGCTGTGTAAGTAACGCCTCTCGATGTTCATCGAGGTTAAGTTCTTTGTCCAGCTGTACCCTTAGTGAAGGAATGAGGATCTCATATGGACATACCGCCTCCATCCCATAAGTAAGCGAAAAGGGAGTTTGCCCAGTGGACGTACAGACAGAGGTACGGTAGGCCCATAGAGCCTCGATCAATTTCTCAGGCCAATCATCAAATTTATGAGACCTACAAGTTTTATTTAAAACTTTCAAATGTGTTTTGTTTGTGGCTTCGACTTGACCGTTGCCCTGAGGATAATATGAAGATGAATGATGCAGAGAAATGTTGAATTTCTTACATAGGTTGAGATATGAACTGGGGTCCATTGTCGGTGACGATACCGCTTGGCAGTCCAAACCTCGAGTTGATATTCTTCATGATGAAACGCCACACGGTTGAACCTTTGATTTCTGTAAACACTTCTTCTTTGGATCACTTGGTGAAGTACTCAGTGGCAGTGAGAATGAATGATTTTTGTTTGACTTATTAGGATCACCAAGAGGTCCAATGATATCAAAAGCCCACATGGAAAATGGCCAAGGGGAAGAGAGGGGATGTAAAGAGGAAGATGGAGCATGGATTTTATCGGCATGAAGCTAGCACTTGATACACCTACGGACGTAGATGCCATAGTCTTCTTCTAAGGTTGGCCAATAATAGCCCTGCCTAAAGATTTTCTTAGCTAACATCTGGCTATTCACATGGCCTCCACACTCACTAGAGTGGGCTCCTTCCACTACCTTCCAAGCTTCTTCGTCTGGCAAGCATCTGAGGAGCATCCCATTTAGAGCGCGTTTGTACAACACCTCACTAACAATGGTATATCTTAGCGCCGCTCTATGGATGGCTCTCCTATCTTCAGCCTCAGCTTCTTCTGGGAAGGTACCATCCTTGCAATATTGCTCAATCTCGTGGTACCATGGCCTTTCTTCTTCCATCATCTCTCCTAGTTCCATAAGCATCACTTCCTGCACCTCTCTTCTCTCTGCCTTCATGACTAAAAAATTCCTGAGGTTATCAAATGAAAGATCCTGAATGGAAGGTGCTTCTAACCTCTGGACGATGATAGTCTCAGCGCTGCAGCTGAGAGGAAAGGAGAAAGATGAGGCCAGAGATGCAAGGGCATCGGCCAAGATGTTTTGAGAGCGAGGAGTGTGAATATAGATGAGCTTGTGGAATTTCTTGGCTAGGAGCGTGACCAGTTCAATGTAAGGCTTGAGCTTAGGGTCACGAGTGCGGTAAGTAGAAAGGACCTACCGAAGGATGAGTTGAGAGTCTCCTATGATCTTGAGATGATGCGCACCTAATAGATAGGCATGTTTTAGACCGGCTAGGAGAGCCTCATACTCAGAGATGTTGTTGGTGGAAGGGAATTGGAGTTGATAAGCCAATGGAATGGTGATCCCTTCTGGGGTGTGTACAACAACACCTATGCCCCGTCCCCTAGAGTTAAGAGCTCCATCGAAATGGAGTAACCAAAAGGGATCGTGAGAAATGAGTGACAGGTTATCATCAGGGAATTATTCTTGAACCGTGTCACTATGAGGAAGAGGAAGGTGAGCAAGGTGCTCAACAATGGCATACCCTTTAATAGCCTTCTAGACTATAAAGATGATATCGAATTGAGACAAGAAACTATGCCAACGAGCTAATCTATCAGCGAGGACTGGCTTCTCTAGGAGATACCTAATAGGATCCATTCTAGAAATCAAGCTCACTTGATGGGCTAGGAAATAGTGCTTCAATTTCTGCATAACCCAAACTAGCGATGCACATATTTTCTCCATTGTGGTAAGCTTGAGCTCGGAGGGACTGAATAGCCTAGATAGGTAATAGACTGCCCTTTCTTTGCCAGAATCATCATGTTGTGCAAGGACAACACCTAGGGAGTCCTCAATGGTCGACAGATATAGGATAAGGGGTTTTCTTGGGACAAGTGCCTGTAGCACGACCGGATTCATAAGATAACTCTTGAGCTCATCAAAGGCCTCTTGGCACTTATCATTCCATTCAAATTTGGCTCCCCCTTTTAACAGTTCATAGAAGGGATGAAACCTTTGAGAATACTGAGATATAAATCTCCTTATGAACTGTAGCCGACCAATCAGTCCTCGAAGCTCAGATATGTTCTTAGGAGGAGGCATCTCGTTGATTGCCTTGGCTTTATTTGGATCTATTTGAATCCCCCGCTTGTTGACTATGAACCTAGTAGTTTGCCTGAGGAAACCCCGAATACGCACTTCTTCGGATTCATCTTCAACTAATACTCATGTGCGCGTCGAAAGACTTTGGCAAGCACGGAGGAGTGTTGTCTTTGAGTTCACGACTTCACCACAATATCATCCACGTAAACCTCAACATCAATATGAATCATATTGTGGAAGATTGCCAACATTGCCCTTTGATAAGTGGCGCCGACATTCTTCAAACCAAACGGCATGACCATGTAGCAATAAGTACCCCAGGGTGTGGTGGAGGAGGTTTTCTCTTGGTCCTCTGGGGCTAGACGAATTTGATTATAACCTGAGTAACCATCCATGAATGAGGGGGTTTCAAACCTAGTGGTGTTATCAATTAGAATGTCCAAATTAGGTAATGGGAAATCGTCTTTTGGAAATGCCCTATTCAAGTCCCGGAAATCAATGCAGATGCGTACTCTTCCATCCTTTTTCATCACCGGGACTATGTTAGCCACCCACAAAGGATAGAGGACTACACAGATGAACTTAGCCTTGTGTAGTTTTTCGATCTTCTCCTTCATTTTCAAAGCAATGTGGGGGTGGAATCGTCTCAATTTCTGTTTAATGGCTATTGCCCCTGGCTTTAAGATCAACCTACGTTCCACTAACTCAGGGTCAATGCTGGGCATGTCATCGTACGACTAGGCAAAAGAATTCCTGTACTCCCTTAGCATCTCTATAAGAACCTCTTCTTCTTTAGGAGGGAGATTGGAAGCTATGGTTAAGAGCCTGGGTCCATCTTCTGTCCCAATGTTTACCTCTTTGGTGAGTTCATCCATTGCCGATGTGGGTTCATAAAATCTCCTCATGCCAATGGCATACATCTTGACAGCGTCCCCTATCTCATCGTCTTCTTCATCCACTAGGTCCTCCTCAGCTAAAATTTCATATACTCCAAATCCATCATCTAGTCCCTCCTCTTTGTGCTGAGTTTCTATGTTCAGAATGACTGCCTCTTGGACAAACTCTTCGACAGCCAAAAGAGTGCCACACCTTTGCATCAGATCCACTAAGTATCTACAGGGTATGCCACAACCCTTACTCTTCCTACACGGGGATAGGGACTTGCTAGATCCTACCCTTGAATCTAAACTAGAGTTGATATTTACAGAGGACTCTGGAGAAACCTCCAGAGGTTTATTAGAAAGGGAAGAGAGGGGTGCGGCACAGCCGTAGGGAGCCTCCGATGAATCTGGAGGCAGAGGCAGGCCACTTGAGCTCAGGGTGCCTGCAGCAGAATTGGGGTGCAGGGGAGCAGAAGGCCCCTCACCTAGAGTGTCCAACATGACCATGCCGGACGGTGAGCGGGGATTTCCGCTCAAGAAGAGGGAGGAGAAAAAGGCCGGGATCGCCATTGAGGAAGGAGGAGTGCACGGATGACAGGGATTGCTGTCAAGAGGAGGGAAGCATGGAGACGGGGATCGCCGTCTGAGAATTGAAAGAGGGGAGTGACGGGGATCGCCGTCAAGAGCGGGGATTGTAGCGAAAAGGAAGTGGGGAATGGTTCTTGAAGAGGAAGGAAAGATGGGGATCGCCGTCCGACGAAGGGAAAAGAGAAAGACGGGGATTGCCGTCCGAAGAAAGGGAAGGAAAGATGGGGATCGTCGTCTGATTGCTGGGGGGAATGAGGGGGAGTGAAAGAAAGTTTTTGTTTTTGTTTTAATTAAACACGACATACTAACCTAGAACAGAAAACAAACTACCCTACATCCGAAGACATCGGGAGAAGGAGAGAACCGTGCCATTGAACATAAGGGAGGAGTGAGACGAAGAAGTGATTAATGCTTTGAGAGCGTCAGGGGAGAGTTGAAGAACAAGAGGAGGAGAAAGAGGGATGAAAGAAAATTTAGAAACAAGGATTGAAAACACAGAATAATTAGGGGACGGGGATGCTCTGGCCAGAACGCGTCTACCGGGTTGTTGTTAACTGGGTCCACTGCTTCAATACCTTCACCGTACCCAATGGTCCTACTGATTCTACCACTATCGGGGGTTGTGTGAGACTACCGTTTCAGAATAAGAGACTGAGGGCTATCACTATGTCTTCCAAGTCTCACTCTTCTTCTGCCTCTATTTTTCAGCTTTCTTCTTCTTGCCAGGCCGTCGGGCCTCTAGAGCTTGATACGCAGATGCTGGTGCTTCTATCATAATGGTGTTGCACCCGATTGTAGGGGCCCTCTGACAAAATGGTCATATATTGACCAGGTAAGAGGCTCCTATTCTGACTTGAAGTAGATGAGTGTGTAGGGTCGGGTCCATGCCTTGAATCTCTTTATCTAGACAAGGCCATGCCTTGTGATCTGCTTGGAATTGGCGATAACTTGTGTCCTTCCTTGGAGGTGAGCTCCCAGACCTTTTCCCGGCTAATAGCCAATTTTGAACATAATGTTCCAGCCCTTTGTGTCTGGTGGCGTGCCCTTTTCATAGCAGCTAATGATGGAGACACCGTCTGACGGCCAGAAGCGAATGTGAAAGCCCATGGGTAATTTACATCAAGTACAAAAATAATGGGCTTATTCGACGGCCAGACTGGCGGCATGATTTTCTCAATGGTGGCTCCATGTGGGTGGGTAGTTGCTGCACTTTTGACCTTAACTATACATCCTTGAAAGGAAATTTCAAGCATTGGTGTGTCATGGAGAGGGGATTGCCCCTAATGCTAATCCAAGGCCGAGCCACGGCTCAGCTCTGGATAGCTTTGACGAGGGTCGTCCAATGTCACAGCACATAGAAGTCTACGGTCATCACGAGTGGGCCTAGTTCCGCCTGTAAGGAGACAACACCATGATAGGCCTGCCTGGAATTGTCATAAGCTGCTTTGGTAGTGGGAGTTGGTTGCAAGCGGCGCTTAGAGATGTTACAAGACCGCAGAGGCTTAGGGGGCACACATTTATAGACGCCCCTGTATGAACTAGGGTGACATCGACGGCCATTTTGTTTATTGTCAGGGTCACACAAAGAGTCATCCTCCTGGCCTCCGAGGCTAGCTCGTTATCTACAAGGTAATTGTTGGCCCCTTGTTAACAATAGGATAAGACCGAGGGTAGATTGTCAAGGTTCATATCTTCATTCACCATAACCCTTTGCAGAAAAGCCCTTAAAGAATCTTGGGGGTCTGTGACCTCTTGATCAATTCGAGTATAGATATCTTGGCTGGAGGATTTGGTCTAGATGATTGCAGTTAGAATATCCTATTGGGTCCCGGGACCGGATCTATCTCCGACGATACATTGTTGATGTTGTTGGTTGTTGCTGCGAATTTTGGGTCGGCTGACTCGGTGAAGACACGGATGCGTTAGGGTACATCAGTGGAACATCCGCCCGCTCCGTAGGGCGAGGTTGTGGTGAAGCGGAGGTTGGGTGGTGTCGATGATGGAGGGATTGGCTATTAGGGGTGCTGGTGTAGGGGAGAATGGGAGGTTAAGTGGCGATGGAGTGACAGGAGGTATGATGGGGGTGTTGTAGAGTGGCGAGGTGATGGTGGCAATGGTGGGCGTGGTGGAGGTAGGTGTGGTGTGGGAAATAGCCAAAAGTTGGCCTACTTCATGCTCGTCATCATTGGCCCAAGCGGCTGGGGGTGGTGGTTGGTGGATGACAGGGTTGACTTGAGCAAGTGGAGGAGGTGGTGGAGCAGGTTGGGGGTTCAGCGGGTTGGTGCTGCGGCATAGGATTGTGAATTATGCTGAGGTCATTTGCTAGTTGTTGTGTCTGTTGTTGTTGTTGGTATTGTTGGAATGGCTGTTGAAACTGCTGCTGTTGCTGTTGGAATTGCTGTTGTTGTTGTGGCTGCTATCGCCTTTGCTACTGCTGTTGCTGCCTCTGCCCCTGTTGGTCCCTCAATGTTTCAATTAGTCTCTTCATTTCTGCCTAATCAATTTGCTGTTGCTCGTGGAGGTTATATATGATGTCTCTGAATGAGAAGCAATCTGACACATTGTGGCCCAGATGATGGTGCTATACACAGTACTTTGTCTGATCCGCTGCCATGTTCCAGTTTGCCTTCTAAGGAGGGAGTCTAAGGGCATTAAGAGACATGAGGGCAGCGACAATATCAGCCAGACTCTCTGGAAGGCGAGGGTATTGAGTTCTTTTAGGTCCATTGGGCTTCCTAGGATCGTAGCCATTTTGGGGTGGTGGGACCTGATTATATTGGCGTTGGTCTTGTTGGGGGTTTTGGGTTTGAGGAGGTGGTTGTCTATTATTCCATGGCTGCTGAGGTTGTTGATTGAAAGGTGACCTACCTATCAGGCCCTAGGGATTGTTGACTGCACCTACTCGCTCGTTGGTTTGGACCCCCTCAGTGACAGGACCCTGAGGCTTCTTAGGATAACGATACATCGGGGTTTCAAACATAGAATGAATGGGCGAGTCCTTAAGTTGGGTCTGAATGAAGCGTGCTCAGCTGTATGATTGGTGCATAGTGGTGATGTCATTCATGGCTAAAATGGCTCGTTAGGTTGGTGTGGCATTGGCAATTATCAACTTAATCTTCTCCTGCTCAAGCATGGGGCAACGGACCTTTGCAGCTAGGGCATGCCACCTGTCGGCATAGGCCATGAATTCTTCGTCGGCCTTCATCATTTCAGCTACTAGATCAACAAAAGAATACTCGGGTCCAACCCAATCTTGGAATTGTTGGAGAAACCTCTCTTGGACGATCTAAAAATCCTCGGCTTCCTCAAGGGGCAAAGAGTAGAACCATTTGAGGGCCGATCCATTCAATGACTTCTGGAACAAGTACGCCATGAGATGGCGGTCGTACTTGTGTGGAGCTGATTCATACACGAAGTCCGTGAGGTGCACATAGGGGTCGCCTACCCCAGAATATCACCGGTAGACAGGGAGTTCCAACTGGGGTAGGACCTAGAGGTGTTGAAAGAAAGGAAAGGGGATATCAGCGGCCTTCCGAGGGTCCAATTGTCTTGGAGGTCTTGAAGTTCCCTCTTCATAGATGTCCACTCCGCAAGGAAGTTGGAAGGGGACGTGACGTGGTAAGTGGGAACGAGGTAGCAGGATTGCTCCAAAGAGTAGGACAACTCACAGGGAATAGAAGCATGTTCGGCCTGATAGAATGTAGAGATTGGAGGGGACTTGGGCCGAACTTCCCATGCCGAAAGGTAGCTGGGCTCCGAAACGTGAATAGCCCGTAGACGAAGGGGAGTTGGATCCGCCACAGTGGAGGGGGCATGTGGCGTAGAGGCAGCAGGGGCAGAGGAGGCCGCCTGCTGAGCTGAATTATGAGGGGGCAGAGACAGAGGGTGCTTACCTTTGGCAGCGGCCAGAAACACTCAAACTTGGTACGGGCTCAAGTGTGGAAGGAGTTGACTAAATTGAGCATGGGGGTCATCCGCCCCAGGAGGAGAAGGGGGGAGAGACTGACCATCCACAAATGGTAGGGGGGTGGATAAGCCCCGAGAGGGTGGTCGCGGAAGGTTGGGCCACATCCTCGAGAAGCCCAATGGGCAAAGTGTCACCGGTAAGGACACGGAAGTGATCCATACTGAATAGAGGGTTGTGATATAGTACAATAGTTCGAGGGGACTGACTCGAGGACCCTAGACAATGACGCATACACAACCCCTAAGTAATTAGGGGAGACGACACAACTACCAAACAATTCCTAGGCCCTAACACACAAGAATGGACGATAGGATAAGAAGGGGTGTATCAAATAAGCACTCAAGTTGGCATGACTACCGTTAAGATTTTAGGGTACGCACTTAACCTTAATGGATTGATTAATGAAATACACTCGTGATGATCAGTGTATCCCCATGCAATTTAGATAAATTACATATCTATTTTGGTGATTAACAAAACTAAAATAAATGCTAATCTAACAAGTTTTCTATGAAGTTTAAGTACAGGAAATAAATCAAAGAAAGTCAAGCAAAAACCTGTAAGTATTTTTACCGTGAAGCATTTTAAGTTTAGAGCATATAAATTTTCTAAGTACACATCGATTTCTCTAAATGTTATAATGATTTCATTGCAAGTCATATCGATTTCATGGTTTCATAACAATTTCCTTACCCCTATCAAGTTCATTTTTATAACAATTCGCTAAGTGATCGCATCAATTTCGATCTTAGAACGATTCACTGAGTGATCGCATCGATTTCAATCTCAGAACAATTCGCTAAGTGATTGCATCGATTTTGATCTCAGAACGATTCGCTAAGTGAGAACAACGATTTGCTCTCACATCGATTTGATAAGTGAGAACAACGATTTGCTCTCACATCGATTTTGCTCTCACATTGATTTGATAAGTGAGAACAACAATTTGCTCTCACATCGATTTTGTTTCACATCGATTTGATAAGTGAGAACAACAATTTGCTCTCACATCGATTTGATAAGTGAGAACAACGATTTTCTCTCACAACGATTTGTCTCCCATAACGATTCGATAAGTTACACAACGATTTACTTGCTGTAACGATTCGATAAGTCACAACAATGACTTGGTCTATGTAACGATTCAATAAAATAAAACAACGATTTGATCACTCATCGACTCGATAAGTGAGACAACGATTTGGTTATAATGATTTGCTTGTAATGATTTGTTCTCAAACGATTCACTCATACAATGATTTCATAAGTGATTCTCACAACGATTTCATGAAATATAATGACTTGATATTCAAATATCTTGACAAGTCAAAGTCGTCCCGCGTATTTCTCTTACATCTATGCATTAAATATAACCGTACATTTATCTGCACGATGCATGTCCAGTTATCTTCTATTCTTATGCTTCTGCATGTAATATCTTTTTAGAAAGATAGAATGGAATTTCTATTTTGATGTATTCTCACTCTAATGTTGACTGACAACAAGAGACAGCTTAGCTATCTATGTTTTACAATTTAATGTGTGCATGTCTCTGATAGCACGACTCCATACAATGTTGGATAAAGTCGAACTTGGATGATATCAAGAAGGATTTTCTTGTTACGTGCATGGAATGCAAAGAACCGTTGACTATAAAGGAAAGCCATGCAGTCTAACGTTCTCTGAACATAGAGACAACGGATACTTCAACGACTACATTTTTCAAAGAAGATATAAATAGAAGACTGGTGCCCATGTGAAAATATACATCTTGAGAATTCAAAATCAGCATGCACTATAGAAGAGCTCAAGTCTCACTCCATCGTTTTGTTGTAGCTCTTAGCTCTCTGTGTCTAGTGTAGAACCTTGAGAGAGCTTTTGTGTACTGAGAGTGTTCTTCTTTGTAGATCTTTTCCTCTCAGTCATCGCTTTGGATCAAGAATTGTGCTAGTAGCTTGGTCTAAGGGCGTATCATCCCTTGAACACATTTGTGTGTTAATTCCCTTCGTGTTGAAGGAAGACCTGGGGGTTCCAGGGTGTTTTTCCCTTCGTGTTGAAGGAAGACCTAGAGGGTTCCAGGGGGTTGTATTCCTCTTCGGGTCGTGAAGGGAAGACCAGCTACAGCTGGGTGTGTAAGTGTCCTTGAGGGGGACTGTACCCTTGGGTAGTGAATCCTGAGTTGTTGCTCAGGGACTGGACGTAGGACTCTTGTGGAAAGGAGGTTCGAACCAGGATAAAATCTTGTGTAGTGTGATTGCTTGCTTTGTGTTTGTTGTTTTCTTTTCACTAACACTAACAATCATCGAAGTGTCTGTGGTGTGAACATTTTTGTGGACAGGTTTAGAAAATCAAATTTTTAGAATCCCATTCACTCCCCCCCCCCCCCCCTCTGGGCTTGCTAGCTGGGCAACAAGTGGTATCAGAGCTAGTCTCTTCAACAAAGAAGAAGATCCAATGATTTGAAGAGAAAAGATCAAATGGCAGCCCAAAGTCACTTCGAAGGTTAGTCAGTAAACAAGCCACCATTGTTCAAAGGACAAAGTTCTTTCTACAAGGACTTGACTATCAGATCTGGTCGATTGTTGAAGAAGGAGATCTTCTAGTCACGAATGAAAGAGATAAATGGACGGAAGATGACAAGAAGAAGATTTCTTTAAACTATAAGGCCAAAATCATCCTATGTTGTGCTCTTCGCAAGAAAGAGTTCAACCGCATATCAGCCTGCAAATCTGCTATGGAAATGTGGGAAAAGTTAAGGATCACTTATGAAGGTACTAAAAAGGTAAAAGAAACTAGAATAGATATTCTGGTAACACAGTATGAGAGATTTTAGATGCAGCCCAGTGAAACAATTACACAGATGTATAGGAGATTCACTGACATCACAAATGGATTGGCTGGTCTAGGTAAGACATATCAAATGGGAGATATGGTAAGGAAAATCCGAAGGTCCCTACCAGCCTCGTGGACCCCAAAAGTAATAGCAATAGAAGAGGCTAATGATTTAAAGATAATGTCATTAGAGAAACTCATTGGGTCCCTTATGGCCCATGAGATAAACATGGAAAGGTTGGGAGAATCGTATAGCAGAAAGAAACATACCAACACTCTCAAAGCAGAAGAAGACACATCAGAAGAAGGCTCATATAGCCAAGAGAGCATGAACAACAACGATGATGAAGAAACTCTGCTATCCATAAGATTACAATGAATACTAGCCAAGAAAAAGAAATATCAGTCTGGAAGAAGGTACTTCAAGAAGGGAAAAGACTTCAAAAAGCCTGAAGTTAAAGATGCAAAGAAGACTGAACCGATTTGCTATGAATGCAAGAAGCCTGGACATATCAAAGCTGAATGTCCGAAACTGAAGAAAAGCGAGTTCAGAAAGAAAGACAGCTCCAGAAGATTCAGAAGATACAAGAAGAAAGCCATGGCAGCATCTTGGGACAACAGCAGCGACTCTGACAGTGAGTCGAGTTCCAGTGGAGGAGAAGAAGAAGAGGCCAATCTGGAATTCATGGCTAACGTTGACGAAAAGGTAAACCTTCGAGCATCCAATTGGTACTTGGATAGCGGATGCTCAAGGCACATGTCGGGGAACAGAAAGCTATTTTCTAATCTTGAAGCTGAAGAAGGAACAGTCACTTATGGAGACAATGGAAAAGGGACTGTGATAGGTAGAGGATCAGTAGGGAGTAAAGGCAAAACTGTTATCGAAGATGTTCTATGCGTCAAAGGATTGAAGCATAATCTTATCAGTATTAGCCAACAGTGTGATAAAGGACATCAAATCAGATTTCAAGAATCAAAATGCAGTATTATGAAGGATGGTGCAATCATTTTTGAAGCTAATAGAGAAAAGAACCTGTATGTACTTTATCTAGAAGAACTAAAGGATTAGGACATATGTCTGGCAGTAAATAAAGTGCAGTCAACAGAACTATGGCATCGATGACTGGGCCACTGCAGCTTGTATGGCATGAGAAAGTTGATCAAGTGAAGCTTGGTGGAAGGTCTACCCAAGGTAAGTGCAAAAATGAATGGTGTCTGTGGACCGTATGCAAAAGGAAAGCACACCAAGTCATCCTTCAAGTCAAAGACTGTGATAACTACCTTTAAACCCTTAGAACTTCTACATATGGATCTATTTGGACCAATGAGAACCACAAGTCTCGGAGGAAAGAACTTTGGATTTGTTATAGTAGATGACTTCTCTAGGTTTACATGGGTATCCTTTTTGGAGCATAAGGATGATACATTCGACAGCTTTGTCAACTTCAGTAAGAAAGTGCAGAAAGACAAGAAGCACAACATTATTGGTATTCGATCAGAGCATGGAGGAGAATTTTAGAATGAGAAATTTGCCAGATTCTGTGATGATCAAGGGATAGAGCATAACTTCTCAGCACCAAGGACACCATAGCAAAATGGAGTTGCTGAGAGGAAGAATAGAACCCTATTGGATATGGCAAGGACAATGCCATCAGAATATGATTTGCCAAGATATTTTTGGGCTGAAGCCATCAACACAACATGCTACATAATCAACAGAGTGATGATTAGGCCAATCCTGAAGAAGACTGCATACGAATTATTCAAACAAAAGAAGCCAAAAATCAGTCACTTCAGAATCTTCGAGTGTCCATGCTTCATCCACAACAACGGAAAAATGGACATTGGTAAGTTAGATTCAAAATCAGATGAAGGTATATTCATGGGGTATGCTTCTAAACCCAAAGGATATAGAGTATTTAATAAGCATACTTTATTGATTGAACAATCAGTGCATGTTATTTTTGACGAAACTAACCCTTCCTTGAGAAAGGAAGTCGAAGTGATGATGATGATACAGATGAATTGTCCAAGAAGCTAAAGAGCACATCCATTAAGGACAAGGAAGATCCACCCTTGGAAGATCCACAAGAAAAAGATACATCACATAGCAATCTTCCAAAAGAATGGAGGTACAAAAGGGATCACCCTCTGGACAACATAATTGGAGATCCATCGGTTGGGGTAAGAACCAGAGGTAACTTAATTCTCTGTGACTACTTAGCTTTTGTATCTCAAATAGAGCCCAAGATAGTCAATGAAGCACTATCTGATGAATCTTGGATATTAGCCATACAAGATGAACTTAATCAGTTCAAGAGAAACCATGTATGGTCACTTGCTCTGAGACCATCGTATCATCCTGTGATTGGCACCAAATGGATGTTCAGAAACAAATTAGATGAAACTGGTGCGATCACTAGAAACAAGGCCAGACTGGTAGCTCAAGGCTATTCCCAAGAGGAAGGCATAGATTTCGATAAAACCTATGCACCAGTGGCCAGACTTGAGGCAATCAGAATTTTACTTGCATATGCATCAGCAATGGATTTAAAATTATTTCAAATGGATGTAAAATCAGCTTTTCTAAATGGCTATATAAAGGAGGAAGTCTATGTAGAACAACCTCCTAGTTTTGATGAATTTGATTTTCCGAATCGTGTATTTAAATTGCATAAGGCATTGTATGGATTAAAGCAAGCACCAAGAGCCTGGTATGAAAGGCTCAGTACATTTTTGTTAGAACATGGTTTCATTAGAGATCAAGTAGACAGTACTTTATTTATCAAGTCCAAAGTCAAAAATATACTGATTGTGCAACTATATGTTGATGATATAATCTTTGGTTCTACTGATGAATCTCTTTGCAAGTATTTTGAAAAGCTTATGCAGGGAGAATTTGAAAAGAGCATGATGGGGGAGCTCAATTACTTCCTCGGACTGCAAATCAAGCAAGGAAAAGAAGGATCACATATCTGTCAAGCTAAATACACCAAAGAACTACTAAACAAGTTTGGATTTGAAAACGCCAAGCCACTGTTAACACCAATGAGCACATCAACAAGGCTAGACAGTGATAAAGATGGTAAGAAAGTAGATCAGAAGCTTTATAGAGGTATGATAGGTTCATTACTATATTTAACAGCAAGTAGACCTGAAATATTGTTTATTGTATGCATGTGTGCTAGGTATCTGGAAGACCCTAGAGAGTCTCACTTAATAACTGTTAAAAGAATTTTTAGATACTTGTCTAGAACTCATGACTTAGGTCTGTGGTATCCAAAATCATACAAAATTAATTTAGTAGGATACTCTAATGCTGACTACGCTGGATGCAAAATAGATAGAAAAAGCACCAGTGGTTGTTGTCAATTTCTTGCAGGATGTCTGATATCATGATCCTCAAAGAAGTAAAATTCAGTAGCACTATCTACAACTGAAGCTGAGTATGTGGCTGCTAGAAGCTGTTGTACACAACTCTTATGGATCAAACAGCAGCTTGAAGATTTTGGACTAAATATCAAGACAATTCCCTTGCTGTGCGACAACACCAGTGCGATAAATCTCACCAAGAATCCAGTTCAGCATTCAAGGACAAAGCATATAGAGGTTAGATATCATTTTATTCGTGATCATATATATATATTTCCTTTATTGATACTCAAAATCAGTTAGCAGACATCTTCACAAAGGCTTTACCCGAAGAGAGATTTACGTCTCTTAGAAGGGAATTAGGCATGTGCAATTTGTGATAGATTTGTCTATAAATAACTGAAATAACAATTAGTTCAGAATGTCAATTATTTTTCCCCTTGAAATTATAGAAAATTCTTTAAATATTGCTTGCTTCATAGTTATCTTTGACGCTTCGTAATTTTAAAAGGATTTATGCCTGTCTAATCAGTCATTTGCCATTTTTTGTCATTATGACGTTTTTTCCCCTTTATCTGATAAAAACCCAAGATCTGTGCCATAATGATTCACCTCCCTCTCTCTTCTCCTTCTACTTGCTTGAGACGATAACCCTATCGACTCCGGCATCGACTCCCTGTGATTTCAAAGCCTCCACCTCTTTCCCGCGAGAAATTTCTCTAGGGCTTCTGCTACAATCTTCCTTCCTACCATCTAGAACCTTTTGTCTCACAAAACCATGGTCGTTTCTGTAGTTTCCGACAGTGTCCGGAGCTATGGAGCTGCGTTCCTCACCGCCGAGTAGCAAGAGAGGTTTACAACTGTGAAGACCAAGCTATGCGGGCACAAGGCAGTGGATGTGGCCGATTATGAAAAGAATGGGATTCACAGCATCATGGCAGCAATGGAAAGAATGAAATGTATGAAGATGGCAACCCTGTTAGAGGTGAGTTATCCAGACCTGGTGAAGGCATTTTATGTTTGCCTGAAGTCTGAAGAGGGCGGGTCTTTGACATCCACTGTCAAGGGATCCCAGATTAGGATCACATATGCCTTGTTGGAATCTTTGTTTGAAGTATGCACCACCGGTCATAGTGGAATACACACTATCCACATCCAGGCGAAGGGTCTAGGGATTGTTGGTCCCAAGTTCAGATTGAAGGACGGGAAGATAGATATCAACCAGCTGAACGCATTCAACCGCATTCTGCATTTTATTGTGTGTCAGATACTGATCCCTAGGAGTGCCACCTTTTCTACTTGTACAAAGGCGGACTCTGATATCATGATCTGGGCTATCCAGAACCAGAGTATAAACATGGCAGAGGTGATTCTGGAAAGGATGAAGTTTGCATCCGCTCAGATTTGGAATAAGAAGAGCAAGCTTAATGTGTCTCTACCATATGCCCATTTGCTAACCATAATTTTCCAGCATTATGGGATCAGTGTGTTTGGAGCAATTTATGAGAAAATGGGTCAAGCCATTCACAGCAGAAATTTGAAGAAGAGTGGATTTTCATTGGTAGCTGGGATATGGACCAAGACCTCAGTGGCCGAGGGTGAGGCCATCATTGGCAAAGCTCAAGAAGTCCAAGAAGAGGCAGTTCCAAAAATTGTAGCAGCAGCAGTACCAGATGCTCAAATTGAGCAAGAAGATGCAAGGGCAGAGGCGCCAAGCACTCAAGAACAGTAGGTACAAATACATGTGGTTCAAGCAGAATCAGCAGCGGCAGTAGCAACAGATGTCCAAGGTAGTGAAGCAGAAATCAGAATTGAAGACTCAATGGCAAGCAGCAGCAGGATTGAAGATTTTCCTCAAGAGAATATTGATCCAGTTGAGGGATCTTCAGAAGCTATCAACCCCACCACAATTGTGGCTTCTGTTCTTAGAAGTGTGTTGGAATCCATTCCGAGCACTCAGGGGGAGCCTGAATAGTCCTGTGAACCAGCAGCAAATGTTGTGGCATCTGGCCACATTCAAGAAACTGTCATGGAGGATGCTCCTATTCAGAGGGAGCAAGAAGAAGAAGATGTTCCAGTTGATACTCATATGGTTGATGCTCCTATTGAGGGGGAGCAATCAATTGAGAAGGAAGCAACATCACAGGGGGAGCACACTGCTAGTGTCCCCGTTGATGATCAGTTCAGAGAAGGCATTGTGGAAAGTGCCTCAGATGAGGTAAATGATGATCATGTGGAGCCCGTTGCAAGGGCAAGCAGCAAATGGAAAGAAGTAGCTTATGGAATTCTCCTCTTGACCAGGAGGCCACATCAGAGGCAGAGGAAAAGAAGAATGAAGGTCAATCTGAAGCCCTTAGTTGCTAGAATGGATGAACAAGGAAGATCTATGCTCTGTGCAATCAGATATTGCTTCTATCTTTATATGCCAAAGTACTTCAGCTAAGGAGATGGGCATGGTGAGAAATGCAGTTAGATGGGTGCGCAGTGAGCTTATTAGCATTAAGGAGTCTATTGCTGCACTTGTAGATTTGGTGAGGGTGCAGTCCACAAATGTGATGATCAGTCTATCCCCATGAAATGTCAATTCATTACATATTTATTTTGGTGATTAACAAAACCCTGTCAAAGTTTTCTAACAAATATTCTATATGTTTTTGAGCACAGGAAAAATCTCAAGGAAAATCAAGCATATTTGGTAAATATTAATCCTCTGTAGAAATATCAATACCAAGTTGTAATTTCTCTAAGTCCACATCGACTTCTATTGAAAACCAACGATTTTTTAAGTCATCGCATCGATTTCTTAAGACCTCATAATGATTTGCTCATCGCAACGATTCTTTAAGTCATTGCATCGATTTCTTAAGACCTCGTAACGATTTGCTCATCACAACGATTCTTTAAGTCATCGCATCGATTTCTTAAGACCTCGTAACGATTTCCTCATCGCAACGATTCCTTAAGACATCACATCGATTTCTTAAGACCTCGTAACGATTTGCTCATCGCAACGATTCTTTAAGTCATCGCATCGATTTCTTAAGACCTCGTAACGATTTACTCATCACAACGATTCTTTAAGTCATCGCATCGATATCTTAAGACTTCGTATCGATTTGCTTTCTGCAACGATTTCTTAAGTGTTCATAACAATTTTTTTATTGAACACAACGACTTAATTTCCATAACGATTTCTTCAGTGAATATAACGATTTGGTCATATCTCATAACGATTTCATAAGTCATGCGTGAATCGACTTCTTTAGAACTCATAACGATTTGCTTCGCGCATCAACTTCTTTAGAGCTCATAACGATTTGCTTCGCACATTGACTTCTTTAGAGCTCATAACGATTTGCTTCGTGCATCGATTTCTTTAGAGCTCATAACAATTTGCTTCGCGCATCGACTTCTTTATAACTCATAACGATTTGCTTTGCGCAATGATTTCTTAAGTGTTCATAATGATTTCCTTAATGAACACAACGATTTGCCTTCTACAACGATTTCTTTATTGATCACAACGATTTGATTATATCGTCTTGATCATAACGATTCTTTTGTAGTAACTTAACGATTTAATTTGGCGATTAGTACATAACGATTTCATAAGTCATGAATGCATCGATTTTATAACGACTTGATATTTAACAGCGTTGAATAGTCAAAGTCTTCGTACATCTTTTTTGACATCTGTGCATTTAATGAAGACTAATCGTATCTCTGCATGCATGCAGACGATATCATCCATTATCGTGCTTACGCTGTGTGCATCTTTTAGAACAACTATTTGGCATTACTATTTATGTGATTATTTGGTCTAACGTTGACTGACATCAGAGACAGCTTAGCTGTCCACCATTTAAGCTTGGAATATGTGCAGATCTCTGACGACATTTCATCTTACAACGTTGGACTAATAGAAGGCAAAGGATAATACAGAAGATTTGGCGTGCACAAATGGATAAAAGACCGTTGACTAGAGCTTCCAAGGACAATTCAGTCTAACGTCCAACAAACCAAAGACAACGGATACTTCAACGCATACATTTCAAATTGGAGATATAAATTCGAGACAGAAGCTCCAGAAGATCAAGTGCAGAACTTATATACAATAATAGAATGCAAGTAATTCAGATTTTTTGCGAGAATCCTAGAGCCAAGCATCCCACTCGAAATTGTCTCAAGCTCTTTGCTCTTTGTGCTGTATTAGAAATCCCAAGAGAGCCTGTGTAGTTCTGAGAGAGTGCTCTGTTAGATCTCTTGCTCTCAGCGCTATTAGCTTCAGATCACTACTTGCAAAAGCTTGATCTAGGGGCTTGTTTTTCCTGCTTAATGTTTGCTGGTTGTTTCCCTTCTGTTGTGAAGGAAGACCTGGGGATCCAGGGTGTTGTTTTTCCCTTCTGTAGTGAAGGATAACCTGGTGGGGTATCCAGGGTGTTGTAGCTCCCTTCGTGTGAAGGAAGACCAGCTGAGCTGGGTGTTGTAGTGTCCATAGGGGGACTGTACCCTTATTAGTGGAATCCTAAGTTGTTGCTCAGGGATTGGACGTAGGACTCCTAAGAAGAGAGGTCTGAACTAGGATAATTCCTTGTGTTGTGTGATTGATTTCTTAGGTGTTTTTTGTTTATACTAACCTTCATCGAAGAACATCTTTGTGTGAATGTTTTAAGTACAGATACTGACTAAGTAATTTTTTAAAAAGACCCATTCACCCCCTCTCTGGGCTCGTCAACTGGGCAACAAGTGGTATCAGAGCGGGTCTTTTCGACAAAGAAGAAGATCTAACGATCTGAAGAGTAAAGATTCATGGCAGCCCATGTAACGCCCCAAAAATTTAAAATATTAAGAAAATAGAAGTAATTTGGTTAAAATACCTTAGGGTTATTAATAAATTGTGATAATTGGATGATAGACTTAATCGGTGGTAATGAACATTATCCCAGTGTTGTACCTCGAAGTGCGTGCCTCCACAGTGCGATACTGGAAAACGACATCGAAAAAAAATCTGAGAACATCATAATTTCCAGAAAAATGTGGAGAAATTAAATATGCAATTATCTGAATTATCTGAATTTTTCCACAGTACGATTCTTACCATGACACATGGGCAACCAATGTGTCTCTGCATGAGAAGGTGATGAGGGTTATAAAAGCCAACCATCTCCCTTCATACACACCTTTCTCCACTCCTGCTCCTGTGCCTTTCCTGCTGGCATCTGCTAGATCTTCTTCCCATTCTTGTATCCTTTCTCAATTCCGGTTCCTAGTGTCTGCTACTGCTGCAACTACTTCGGTTTGTTCATGCTGCAATTAGAGTTACTGCTATCTTGGAGTCAACTATCTATTGGAGCTACTGTCATTGCTAGCAAGTTATCTACGTTGGAAAGAAGTTTCTTTCACTGGGTTAGGCTCTTTAATCAAGAATCAAGTGGAAGTTCTCTGCTTAGCAAGGTAGGATTCATCTCCTTTTCCTTAATCCTGTTCTCTACACATGATAAATAACTCGTGTTAAGTAGCCAAGTTGATATAACTGTAATCTTACTAGTTTTCGTCTAGTTTTGATGAATATTCTTACGTTAGGGAGGAAGAGATACTTATTTTACCTCCAGATCATCTCTTCTTCTTCTTCCACCCTTGATCCTTGTATATGTTATAGAAGTTTGATAAAAGTCACAATACCATTAGAACTTGTGACTAACTTCTGTTCAGATGTTTGGTCCTTCATGCCTTGATTTAAATCCATGGAACACTTTGAGTTTTAGTATTTATCTTGAGGGTTCTCATCCTTTCCTTGAACTTCTACTCTCTAGTCATGTTGAAAGAATTTAGCCTCATACGAGATTGCCTTGGAGCCGGCTAAACAGTCTCGGTTAAGCTTGTATACGAGATTGTAACCTCAAATTCTTTTGTTTGATCCCTCCAATTATCTTTGAAATATATAGTTATCAAGGGGCATCTTCATTCCCATTACAATTTAAGTAAGTTTCTAACCTCTTATACCACCCATAATCCATGTTTATGCTATAGAGTTTTGCTAGAAATTTCGATATCTTAGAACATTGTGATTCTTCCTCTTTAGACGTTTGTACCTCAAGCTTTGATTTGGAACATTAAATATCTTGTGTTTTAGTGTCCATCTTGTAAGATCTCCCAATAATCCATTGCTATCAAGACCACACTTCCAACACCATACTATGTTTAGTTTCAAGCAAGTCAAGTTTGAATTGCAAACCTCTTCTTTCATCTGTTTGTTCGGTTTATAAACCACTGTGAAAACTCTATTTAGACTCTTCCATTTGATACCAATCATGTCTTGAATTTAAGATCTATAATTAGGGTGCTTAGAATGGATTAAACAGATTTACGGAAGTTCTGCAGCCTCCTGTCGACAGCCAGCCAAAAGCTGTCGACAGGCGCATGCTATCCAGAACCCAGATAATTGGGTCTGTGTGTAGCTGTCGACAGGCCCCCTAGTTGCTGTCGACAGATACACACAGTCCAGAAAACCTGAGTTCTGTCTGTAACCATCTGTCGACAGCCCTTCTCACCTGTCGACAGCTATTGCCCTGCCTTGGATTTCAGCACTTTTTCATGTGCAAATCCTTGCTTAAACATCACCCTATTAGACTACCAAGTTACCCTCATATTTACTTTGATATTTACTGTCATTCTACTATAAAGATCACCACTTTGGATACCTTACTCATTATTGAATTATCCTTGAAACCGTCAACTCCGAATGGTACTCCGTTGAGTCCATTCTCCTGTATTCGACAACTAAGTTATATTACTTGATGACTTGAGATTTCAAAGGCTTGAACACCTTTTGAGATATGATAAACTTATGATGATGACATTTATTGGGTCCTTGGACCCCACCTAATGATATGCCTGTGCAAATAGGGCTAGTCCAGTCCTGGGAGGAGCACCCGAATTCATTACGGGCCATACGGTAGTGATAAGGATACCGGGATGTTTGGCATTGCATCACTATTTCCTAATTATGGTCATCATACTTCTTGTATTGTGTGAACTGATATATGAACTAATTCTTGAGCTATATACTTGAGCATGACCTGAGTTTTACTATCACTGTATCAAGCTACTATTCTGAGATCTGGTATTGCCTTTTTGATATCCGTTCTATCCTTGTCTTAGAAGGATAAGGACACCAAGATGTTTGACATTGCATCACTATCTCCTGATTATGATCATCCTATTACCTGTCCTGTGTGAATATTTATATGACTCCGAACCTGAGCCTTAATATGAATTTCTGAGTATGCCTATGTTTTCATACTACTGTTATTATTCACTGATATTATTTTGGTTATCTTACCCTGTTCTTGATACCATTCATGTTCTTACCTAAATTATCATGTGTTCCTGATCCTTTGATTTAAGGATTTGAATTCTACTGGGCTAGTTAGCTCACCCATCCTTCCCTTTTCAGGTAATCAAGATGAGGGAGAAGTATAAAATGGGGTGTGCAGAGTGGACACCGATGACGAATCAACCAACCATTTACTGCTTTAGTTGCGTACTTGTAAAATGTTATGAGTAGTAGCTACTCATCCTTACTCCTCACTTAGTGTGTAATGAGGAGCTTTATGTAATAAGACTTCCGCAAACTGCGTTATAATGAATAAACGTTAATGTTATTACTTTGTGCCTGTTTTCTGTCATTTCCAATAAATAGCCTTTTATTAGGAAGTGACAGATAAATTTGGTATCAGAGCCTTAGGTCGATAAACCTAGGGATAACCTATGAGGATGGGTAGAAAGCCTGAGGTTAAGCTAGATAAGTATAGTTGGATATAGATTGTATTGAGTATGAAATGAAAATTTAGAGGATTCCTTCTTTCTTTCATTCTTGCTTCTTATTCCCACAAGAACTTCATAATTAAAGTGTTTACCATGTATACACACTTGAAACAACCATAGATGTGTTGTTCTATTTCTTGTAACCATGCTTTAGTTAAAGTTTATGTTATGACTCAAGCATACTATGGAACTCATCTATTAGAAGCAAGAAAATGTTGTCAATCATGTAAAGATTCATAGGAACACTTGGTAGAATTTCCTATGGTAGTTTTTCAATATTCCTGGAAGTTTAGATCACACCTGTCGACAGCCAGCATTTACCTGTCGACAGGTAAATGCTTCCAGACCCAGAAATGCAGAACTGACAGTAACTGTCGACAGCCACTCCCTATCTGTCGACAGATACCCTCAAAACCAGAAAAACCTTGCTCTATCTGTTGCTATCTGTCGACCACTTCCAAGTGTCGACAGACACTAGTCTGTGATGAACTGGTCCTTCTTCAGTCACTTAGAAGAATCAACATGCACTTTGTAGAACTGAAACTCATACCTTATTTACATTCCATATCATTTAAGTAATGTTTTCATTTACTTAAGATATTACATGTAAATAAGGAAGAACCCCCCATTTGAATCCAATAAAAATATCATAAAAATCATATCTCTTACAATAAAAAGTCAACTCTTCCACCGAAGAAGAAAAACGTAATTTTTTGCGATTCTATCAAAATAGCGTCTTTCTAATTTCTCAAAATTTGGCCTACTAAAAATTTCATAATTTAAGTAAACCTAGTAGAATGATAAAAATTCAAGGTCCGGTGAAAAATGATAAACACACATATGACTTCTCCAAGGGAGCCCTCTCCTACTGAAGGAAAAGTCAAACCTGTTCATCCCTAATTTACGTCACAATGACTTTATATGTTATTATATCCAACTCTAAACAAGAATTAGTAATGAATGATTCAATCGATCATATAAATTTCATGACTATCCTCGTGATTTATTCTTCCGTTAACTTTCCAATTTTCTTGGATTTTAAATTATTATACTACTGAGATAGATTATTTAATCATTATCTACATCCATTCCTTACTAAACCAGTAAGACTCTTTAATAATTTAAATGTGTTTAACACTCACATAATTGATGAATCAAAATTTCAAGATTGTTTTAAATCTCACGAAGCTTATGGACAAGTAGTGATGTAAAATGTTATATATCCTCTAACTAGATAATGGAACTAGGGTGTTGTGAATCTAAAGCCTGTGCATGATGAAATTTACATGGTTTGATTATAGAATTGATGTATGCCTTATTGAATATCTCAGATACTCTTCCAAGTTATCTATGGACGGAAGTGACATTAACTGGAAGAAGATGGAAAATTCAATGCATGACCTGACTCGAGTAATGAAACGTAGCCAAGAACAATAGCCATAATGGAACAAGTTTATTTAAGGATTTTTGAAGCCTGGACCCTCCGAGATTTACAGGAAGTACGGATCCGGATGAAGCTGAGAACTGGTTGAAGGATATTGAGCGAATTTTTAAGATAATGAAATGTACAGAAGAAGAAAAAGTTTGTTTGACAACATTTCAGTTAGATCGGGATGCCCGAGCGTGGTGGGAAACTGTAGAGGCAACCTTGGAGGATTCAACACAAGTTAGTTGGGAGGAATTCGTAGAATTATTTAATGACCAATACTTTTCTGAAGTAATTCAAGAAAGGAAGGCGAATGAGTTTGCCAATTTAAACAACTAAGGATGTCGGTATCGGAATATGAGCACAATTTGCCCGATTGTCAAAGTATGCTCCGCATCTTATAGCTACGAGAAATTAAAAGCCAAGAGGTTTATGAATGGACTACGTCCCCATTTATTATGCATTAACCCCTCATCTGATCACTACCTACTCAGAAATGGTTAAGAGAGCCTTAGCATTAGAGGCTGCAAATGACACTGTGGAAAAGATTAGAGGAAATCTGGAGAAGATCTTCTGATCATAAGAGGAAGTTTGAGTCGGGAAATACCCCAAAAGTTCAACAAACAAATAAGAAAGCAGGAAAAGCTTCTAATGGAAACAAGGGGGTATGTCAGCATTGCCATCTCAGTGGGCATAAGGCTGAGGACTGTTGGCGTAGGTTGGGTGCTTGTCTCCGTTGTGGGAGTACTCAACATCGAATTCCGATTGTCCGATGCCCAAGAATGCACCAAAGATCAGAATTCCCGAGGAAAGCAAGGAAGACTAAATGCCATTCAGGATGTGGAACCTGAATCTCCGCAGGAAGGCGGACTGATAGAAGGTACATTGCTAGTAAACTCAAAGCCTGCGTATGTGTTGTTTGATTCAGGAGCTACGCATTCTTTTATTAGTTATGAGTTTGCTATATCTTTAGAAGTAAAATCAAAACTACTGTCTACACAACTTGAGGTAACAATTCCTTTGAGTGGGGATAGGAAACTTAAGTAATATTACCCTGCTAGTCAGATTTCAGTTAAAGGACAAAATTTACCCGGTGATTTGATATGCTTAGACAGGTGGGATTATGACGTAAACCTTGGGGTTGATTGGCTATCTAGATATCATGTAAACTTGGATTGCCTATTAAGTCAAGTAATCTTTCTGAAAAGGAAGCTATCTCCATAACTTTTGATAACCCTGTACCAGAAATATACCTATAAATTCAGCAGTCAAAACTTATAAACTGGTGCAAAAAGGATGTTAAGGATATTTGGCTCCTGTGACCATGATAAACTAGAACATTATTGGGTTGGATGATATACTGATCTACTCTAAAAGTATGGAAGAACATGAAACACATTTACGGGTTACTTTGCAATTACTACGAGATCACAAGCTATATGCGAAGTTTAGTAAATGTGAGTTTTGGCTAAAGCAAGTAATGTTCTTAGGACATGTTATCTCCAGTGAGGGATTGTCAATAGATTCCTCAAAGATTGTAACTATATAGAAATGGGAGCTGGAAGATGTAATCAAGAACCCGTATCCAAAATTATTCCAGGTGAGTAAACATACTCTCATTTTATTAATTTGGAGGACCAAATTTTTTTTAGTAGGGGAGAGTGTAACGCCCCAGAAATTTAAAATATTAAGAAAATAGAAGTAATTTGGTTAAAATACCTTAGGGTTATTAATAAATTGTGATAATTGGATGATAGACTTAATTAGTGGTAATGAACATTATCCCAGTGTCGTACCTCGAAGTGCGTGCCTCCACAGTGCGATACTGGAAAACGACATCGAAATAAAATCCGAGAACATCATAATTTCCAGAAAAATGTGGAGAAATTAATATGCAATTATCTGAATTTTTCGACGTACGGATTTCAGGGTACAGTCGACGCGACCATTTTTCGGGTGATTTTTCACCTAGTATAAAATAAAATCTAAAAATTAATTAAAAATCACCACAATTAGTAAACTATCATATTAGTCTATGGTCAAAATTTCATGGCAATCAGATATGGTTTGGGTAGGTTTTTTAAGGAACAAGTGGCCAGTTGAATTATGGCTTAATTACGGGATGGAATTTTTGGGAAATTCCAGTGGGTACGTGTAAGGCTCCTAAAGAGCCATTACATCAGGGATAGGCCATCATTACGGTTACTTATGTGTAACCAAAGGGTAAGTTGCATGTGATACGTGTTAAGGTAAGAATCAAAGGATTCTTACCATGACACATGGGCAACCAATGTGTCTCTGCATGAGAAGGTGATGAGGGTTATAAAGCCAACCATCTCCCTTCATACGCACCTTTCTCCACTCCTGCTCCTGTTGCCTTTCCTGCTGGCATCTGCTAGATCTTCTTCCCATTCTTGTATCCTTTCTCAATTCCGGTTCCTAGTGTCTGCTACTGCTGCAACTACTTCGGTTTGTTCATGCTGCAATTATAGTTACTGCTATCTTGGAGTCAACCTTCTATTGGAGCTACTGTCATTGCTAGCAAGTTATCTACGTTGGAAAGAAGTTTCTTTCACTGGGTTAGGCTCTTTAATCAAGAATCAAGTGGAAGTTCTCCTGCTTAGCAAGGTAGGATTCATCTCCTTTTCCTTAATCCTGTTCTCTACACATGATAAATAACTCGTGTTGAGTAGCCAAGTTGATATAACTGTAATCTTACTAGTTTTCGTCTAGTTTTGATGAATATTCTTACGTTAGGGAGGAAGAGATACTTGTTTACCTCCAGATCATCTCTTCTTCTTCTTCCACCCTTGATCCTTGTATATGTTATAGAAGTTTGATAAAAGTCACAATACCATTAGAACTTGTGACTAACTTCTGTTCAGATGTTTGGTCCTTCATGCCTTGATTTAAATCCATGGAACACTTTGAGTTTTAGTATTTATCTTGAAGGTTCTCATCCTTTCCTTGAACTTCTATTCTCTATTCATATTGAAAGAATTTAGCCTCATACGAGATTGCCTTGGAGCCGGCTAAACAGTCTCGGTTAAGCTTGTATACGAGATTGTAACCTCAAATTCTTTTGTTTGATCCCTCCAATTATCTTTGAAATCATATAGTTATCAAGGGGCATCTTCATTCCCATTACAATTTAAGTAAGTTTCTAACCTCTTATACCACCCATAATCCATGTTTATGCTATAGAGTTTTGCTAGAAATTTCGATATCTTAGAACATTGTGATTCTTCCCATTTAGACGTTTGTACCTCAAGCTTTGATTTGGAACATTAAATATCTTGTGTTTTAGTGTCCATCTTGTAAGAATCTCCCATAATCCATTGCTATCAAGACCACACTTCCAACCATACTATGTTTAGTTTCAAGCAAGTCAAGTTTGAATTGCAAACCTCTTCTTTCATCTTGTTTGTTCGGTTTATAAACCACTGTGAAAACTCTATTTAGACTCTTCCATTTGATACCAATCATGTCTTGAATTATAAGATCTATAATTAGGGTGCTTAGAATGGATTTAAACAGATTTACGGAAGTTCTGCAGCTTCCTGTCGACAGCCAGCCCAAAAGCTGTCGACAGGCGCATGCTATCCAGAACCCAGATAACTGGGTCTGTGTGTAGCTGTCGACAGGCCCCCTGGTTGCTGTCGACAGATACACACAGTCCAGCAAACCTGAGTTCTGTCTGTAGCCATCTGTCGACAGCCCCTTCTCACCTGTCGACAGCTATTGCCCTGCCTTGGATTTCAGCACTTTTTCATGTGCAAATCCTTGCTTAAACTTCACCCTATTAGACTACCAAGTTACCCTCATATTTACTTTGATATTTACTGTCATTCTACTATAAAGATCACCCACTTTGGATACCTTACTCATTATTGAATTATCCTTGAAACCGTCAACTCCGAATGGTACTCCGTTGAGTCCATTCTCCTGTATTCGACAACTAAGTTTATATTACTTGATGACTTGAGAGTTCAAAGGCTTGAACACCTTGTGAGATATGATAAACTTATGATGATGACATTTATTGGGTCCTTGGACCCCACCTAACTGATATGCCTGTGCAAATAGGGCTGGTCCAGTCCTGGGAGGAGCACCCGAATTCATTACGGGCCGTACGGGAGTGATAAGGATACCGGGATGTTTGGCATTGCATCACTATTTCCTGATTATGGTCATCATACTTCCTGTATTGTGTGAACTGATATATGAACCAATTCTTGAGCTATATACTTGAGCATGACCTGAGTTTTACTATCACTGTATCAAGCTACTATTCTGAGATCTGGTATTGCCTTTTTGATATCCGTTCTATCCTTGTCTTAGAAGGATAAGGACACCAAGATGTTTGACATTGCATCACTATCTCCTGATTATGATCATCCTATTACCTGTCCTGTGTGAATATTTATATGACTCCGAACCTGAGCCTTAATATGAATTTCTGAGTATGCCTATGTTTTCATACTACTGTTATACATTCACTGACATGTTATCTTGGTTATCTGACCCTGTTCTTGATACCATTCATGTTCTTACCTAAATTATCATGTGTTCCTGATCCTTTGATTTAAGGATTTGAATTCTACTGGGCTAGTTAGCTCACCCCCTTCCCTTTTCAGGTAATCAAGATGAGGGAGAAGTATAAAATGGGCTGTGTGCAGAGTGGACACCGATGACGAATCAACCAACCATTTACTGCTTTAGTTGCGTACTTGTAAAATGTTATGAGTAGTAGCTACTCATCCTTACTCCTCACTTAGTGTGTAATGAGGAGCTTTATGTAATAAGACTTCCGCAAACTGCGTTATAATGAATAAACGTTAATGTTATTACTTTGTGCCTGTTTTCTGTCATTTCCCAATAAATAGCCTTTTATTAGGACGTGACAGCCCAAGGTCACTCGAGTCATTCAGCCAACTGACCACCATTGTCGATGGTAGAACAATTACACTTACTGGAACACCATAATGGAATACTTTCTACAAGGTCACGATTATCAAATTGCCCTAGTAGAAGAGCGATCTCCTGGTCACAAATGAGAAGGCTCATGGACAGATGATGACAGGAAGAAGATCTCCTTAAACTGTAAAGCTAAGAGTATTTTGTGTTGTGCCCTAAGCAAGAAAGAATTCAACAGAGTTTCAGCCTGCGAATGCGCAATGGAGATGTGGGAAAAGCTCAGAATTACTTATGAAGGCATAGACAAAGTGAAGGAGACAAGAATTGACATTCTTGTAACGCAATATGAAAGATTCCAGATGCAACCAGGTGAGTCCATAACCCTGATGTTCAATAGATTTATGATAACTACATAGTTTTTTATGTTAAATTTCATACATTTAGTTAATTTTAGACATATTTTATCTATAAATAATGTGCGATTTGATTTTAATTTTCAGTTCATCCATGAATAAGATTTTGAACATGTTAGTTGATTTTGGGGTTAGAATATATGTTAGATTTTCATTTAATAAATCATTTCTTTTAGATTAACTAATTAGGTTCATTTTAGGAAATTAAAGATTTTATGTAAATAGATATTGTATATAAATAATTTTTTTCATAATAATATTATTGTAAATATACTTTAGTAGTAAATAAATATAACTTTTTAAATAAATAAAAAATAAAAATTTTAATAACCCTTTTACCCTCCCAATCCCACATATTCCATTTAATCCGTTTTCTTTTCTTCAAGACAGCAGAAGTTGTCGGAAGCTACTGGAAGCAATTTTGGTTCTGGCGATTTGGGGGTAGCTCCTGCAGAAGAGCTCTTGTGAAGATACTGCGTACAAAGCAGCTGGGAGGCCCGGGTGTCTTGGCGGTGTGCAGGGAGGCGGATGGCTCCCAGGCCAGGGCTAGGCGTGTGGAGCACTGACCTGGCGGTGCTGCTGACGCGGTTATGGTGCGTCATGTGAAGAGAAGGTGGCAGGGGCTTGGGTTGTGCATGGCGATGGCAGGCAGATGACGGTGCAGCAGCTGGCGCTGGTGATTTGGGCGGGAAGAAGAGCGATGGCGCTTCGGATCTGGGAGCGCTGGCGGAGGTGTGTGCTGGCCTTGGACTGCTGCGTACGGAAGCGGGTGCAGGGGTCAACTGAGATGGCCATGCTGAGTTGGAGCTGTGCGTGTGATGGCCGTGCGGGATTGGAGAAGAAGCAGCGTTTGGAAGCAGAGGCCCGGGCGGCTATTTAAGGACCCCAAGGTCTTCTGCCCAGAGGAGTTGAGATTTTGAGGATTTCTAGCTTTTATTTCTTCTGTAGTTTCCATTTAGCAGAGTAGGGGTTATAGATTTAGGAATTCGCCAGTTCGGCATTTGGGGTCTTTTTCGCTCCTATTCTTTCCTGTTCTTCGGGAGATCGGCAGCTGTGAGGGTTTTGCTTCTACTTTTGGGATTTGAAGTTTAGATTTCTGGGTTCTTCGTTTCTTCTGTTCTTCTGCTGTAAAGGGTTTGCCATTTTCTGATAGATTTATCTGGTTCAGCATCTGTAAGGGTTGGGGATTTTTGCTCTTTACTTCTGTGAATGGTTGGGCTGTGGAATGCTCTTCTTTATTTCATCTTTATTCAGGAGATGTCGATTCACTATAGTATTCCATTTATTTTTGTGTTGAATTTCTTCTGTGTTCCAGAGGTTCTATTAGGCCATTTCTTCTCTGTTCTGTGAGAGATTCCAGAGGTTGTTCGGAGCAATTCCCATTTTTATTATGTGTTTAGATTGTCCATCTCTTCTGCGTTTACATGGTTTAATCCTTTCCCACTTCTATTTGTATTCCAGAGGGCGATCCAGTGGAGTTTAGTTTCTTATTTCTTATGCGTGGATTGTTTCATTTCTTTTGTGCCGATCTTTCCATTTCTTCGGTGTTTTCTTCCATTTCTTCTGTGTTCCAGATGTTCCAATTGGCCATTTCTTCTTTGTTCTGTTCTTCTTAGCTCTGTGAGGGATTCGAGGGGCTGCTGTAAATTTTTGGGGGTTTTCCTTCTGCTCTTGTTGCTGCTGGGAGAGGGTTCGGTTGGCTCTATTGCGGAGACAACAATGTCGCTGTTTAGTGATCTGCCGATATTTGCGATCGAGCCTGCTTCCTGTTCCTTGTGGAAGTGAAGAGGATGATCCAGATGTGCATATGCTGGTTCTTCTATGAGAAGGTGCACTGCAGAGAAGGGCTACAGCATCTAGGAGAATTCTGGACCTCTACAAAGACCAGATCCATAGTTGAGTGCTAGGTCCATGTTTTTTTCATAGCAGAGGATGAGGGTGATTTCATGAGGATTAGAAGATTGTTTAGTTTGTTTTCGAGGCACTATTTTGTTCTTATTTTCTATTCTTCATAGCATAAGGATTCCTAATTAGTTGTTCTTATCTTCTGTTAGTATTGACTGTTCATCCCCTAAACTGTAGGGGTACAATGGTTGGAAAATGTTCTTTTGAGAATTCTTGTTCTATCATCTTTTCATCTTTTGATGTTGCAAATCGTTCCAGAATTAGAAGTATATCCGTGTGTTTCTAGTTTAGATTTCTGTCTACCAATTTGATCCCTCAACTGTGAGGGTACATTGATATCAATTTCCTTTTTAATTTCAATTCCACTTGTTCTTTCATTAAGTTTGATCTGTCAAAATTGTGAAGGATTCGATTGGTGCTATTTACTCATTCACTTTTAATGCATTGTCGATAGAGGTTTCAAGTCAAAGTAGTTTAATTCAAATTCTATTCAGTCTCCCTGTGGAAATGACCTGTTCTCACCACTGTATGAGTTCAACTTTGTGATTTTAAATTTGTGAGACAGCTTAGAAAAGGTGAGTATATTGAATTGTGCACGAAACTCACAACAACGGAAATGTGCAATCAACAATGCCGCGCTTCATCTTGGCGCCGTTGCCGGGGAGGCATTAGAGTTTGATTTAATTCTGCTTTCATTTGATTCCATTTGCTTTGGGCTTTCATTGACTTGTTATTGGGCTTTTCATTTCAGATTTACATAAAGGAGGAACTTGGAGATTGGGCTTGACCTTTGAAGCCCATTGGAGGAGGATCTTACTAATTTCTTTTCCCATTTGCTTTTAATTCAGTCTTTTAGATAGAAGAGAGGAGTGAAATTTGTAGTGAGGCTTTGATGTACTCTCTGTGCATGTACAGAGATTTCTTTATTGTTGGCATGTAATAATTGGACTCTTTTTGTGGTTTGTGTGGTTTGAGAATTAGCTTAGAGTATCATCTTATATTTTCTTAGTTAGATTTTATTTCATTTAATTCAAAAACCAAATAAAAATTAAAAAAATATAAATCTTAAAAAAATTCCAAATCACTCTTTCATGTAGCCGTTTATTTGTAAATAAAAAATTCATTCTCAAGATTAGAAACACTTGTTTTAGGATATTCATCATTTTAATAGTCATTTGAATTCCATTTCTTTTTCTTGCATTGAAGAGTGTGGGGGAAAGGTAAGACTTCCAACACTTGTTTCATGCATTAGACTTATCATTAGAAAATCCTTGTCTGAATTTGATTGTTGCACTTCACACTTGTAAAAGGAACTGCTTAAGGGCATCACCCTTTAGAAAAATAAAAGATAAGGTGAGGGATTTCATCACCTTTTCCTTTGCCCAAAAATCACAAAAAATTTCACATTTTTGCATTTGCCTAAACCTTCAATAAAAACCAGTAGACGTGGCCTTAGGGTTCATAATTAGATTTATCCTTTCTCAAATTCAAAACTTCTCTTTAAGTCTGGTGTCTAGGATTAGAGGTTAAAAAGCTTACGCTTAAGTGAGTTAGAGGTTATTTAATTGGGTCCTTGCGAAAGCAAGGGGGGCCTCCCTCTACTCCACCTCTTACCTGGCCGGTACAAGAAGAGTTAGGATTGGATTTAAGCAAGCATAAATCTGATTTTGGGAAAATTAACATAGGTCCAAGGAACACTTAGTGTTTAGGTTAATTTGTTTTAAAAGTGTTTGCTTGTTTGTGTTTGTTCATAAAATTTTAAAAATCAATAAAAATCTAAAAATTCAAAAATCATAAATAGAGGGCTTTTCATCTATGCATGCTTGGTAGACACTCCAAAACTTAGATTTGGCTCAACCTATAGACGAGATTGAAAGATTCTTTCATAGGATGGTCAACCAAAACCAGACCAAGTTGCTACAAATGTAGAAGAGGCTGCACCCAGACAAATGAAGGAATACTTCATTCCTTCTGACTATCAACCTGCTACTTGCATTAGGCCGGAAATTCCTACAAATCATTTTGAAATCAAACTAGGAACCATTCAGATGTTGCCATCTTTCTATGGCAATCCTAATGAAGACCCTTATAGGCATATAGATGAGTTCCTAGAGATTTGTTCCACTGTAAGGATCCAGAATTTCACTGAAAATGCCTTAAGATTGACCTTATTTCCATTCTCTTTGAAAGATAAGGCCAAACATTGGTTAGGAACCATAGGGAGAACCATCACAACATGGCCAGAAATGCAGCAGGAATTTTTAAAGAAGTTTTACCCCATTGGCCGGACCAACACCATGAGAAGGGCAATAACTGGATTCTCCCAACACCCGGGAGAATTAATGCATGAATCATGGGAAAGACTAAAAGAGTTGCTTAGAAAATGTCCTCATCATGGTCTGTCGAGGTGGCAAATTGTTCAAGCTTTTTATGAAGGATTAACAGAATCGAATAGGCAGATGGTTGATGCCTCGTGTGGAGGAGCATTTATGACTAAGAGCGAGGATGAGACATATAATCTTTTTGAAACATTGAGTGAAAATTCTATCAATCATGCCTCACTCTACTCTTATGAGAGAGCATTAGGATTTGTAAAGAAGGCGGGGATGTATGAAGTAAGAGGGAGAGGAGAAACAGACTCTATGGTAGAAGACCTGTTAGCTAGACTTGACCAAAGATTGGAGAAGAAGTGGGAACAAAAATTCGATCAATTACTGTCTTTAACTGGGCAAGCCACACCCAAATTTTTTCAAACACTTGAAACTTGTGCTATGTGTGCTAGCCCAACTCATCCTACCAATGCTTGTCCCACTACTGCCTAATTGCCTCCTTTCATTCAAGAACAGGTCCAAGCTGCCCAAGGTTTCTACAAACCCTCCTATGATCTATATTCTAACATATATAATCCTGGTTGGAGAAATCACCCAATTTTTTTCTTGGAAAAATCAATCTGAACAAGTTTCTCAACCTGCCATTAAGCAATCCATGTACGGTCAATCCTATCCCAATCAGAATTCAGGGTTTGGCCAATCTTCTTATTCTAAACCTCCACAAGTCCAAGAAAATCAAAATTCAAATCAATTTGCTCACACAAATTTCCACTAACCTTCATATCAACCACCACCTCCTCAGCCCAATTGGGACGATAAAATGAATCAACTCCAAAACATGATGGCGACTCTATGTCAAACTGTGCAAGCACAACAAAATCAATATCAAACTCAAAATCAAAATTTTTGACAAAATTTGACAAGGATAGAGTCTCAAATTACTGATGTATGTCAAAGGAGGGAACCAGGGCAATTGCCAAGTCAAGCTGTAGCAAACCCAAGAAATAACCCTCCCAGATTCTATCAGAACCAGCAATACCATCAGGCCCAGGGGTACAGACCACCTGCTCGACCAAATGCCCCTCCACCACAAAAACAACAACAAGCTTTTGTCCAGAACATTCCAGCACCACAAAACCAAAATCAACCTATACAACAAGACCATCCTCCTGCCCAAGCTAGGGACCCTCAAGTGGAAAATGTGAAAACTGTTTCAACCTTAAGAAGTAGAAAAATCAGAACAAATCCTCACCCACACATGTCAACATTGAATGAGGATAAAGAAAATGAAATTGAAAAAGAAATTGAAGAACAGATTGAAGAAAATGTTGAGAAAGAAAAATCCAAGGAAAAAAAAAACTGACTGAAGAACCTCTAGACAAAATCAAAATAAATGAAGACCCAAGTTGTTACATTCCAAGAGTTCCTTTTCCTGAAGCTTTAAAACCAAAATTCAAAAACAAATCAACTGGTAATGAAGAACTCTTGGAACTGTTTAAACAAGTTCACATCAACATTCCTCTCCTTGATGCCATTAAGTATGTGCCTGCTTATGCCAAATTCTTAAAAGAATGTGCACTCCAAAACGTGAAATCAGAAATAAAACTGAAACAATCATTCTTCTAGAAACTGTGAGTGCCATTATCTTAAATCAACTCCCTAAAAAACTCAAAGATCCAGGCACTCCACTAATTCCTTGCACCATCGGTGGAGTCACTTTTGAGAGCAGCCTTGTGGATTTGGGAGGCAGTGTCAATCTCTTACCTTTTGCTATTTTAGGGAAATTCAAAATAGGAGAATTGAAACCCACTTCTGTTGTCCTTCAACTAGCTGATCGTTCTGTCACCACTCCTAAAGGCTTAGTTGAGGACGTTATTGTGAAAATCAATGATTGTTACTTCCCTGCGGATTTCATCATTCTGGACATGAACACTCCTCAAGATTTAACTCAGTCCACCATCATCCTTGGTAGACTTTTTTTGGCCACAGCTAGAGCTAACATTAATTGTGCTACCGGGATGATGGATATATCATTTGGGGATGAGCGGGTTAGTATCAATATTTTTAAGGCATCTGGGCATCATGATCAAGGAGAGAGTAGTCTAGTGGTAGACTCCTTGGAGGAATCTTGTGAGGAAAAAGCAGTAGACCAACCCTGTGCTCTAGGGTTTGAGGGAGAGGAAGGACAATTTAGTTCCATATTTCAGAATAATGATCCATCAATTCCATTAGAGTGTCCTCCTAAGGTTGAGCTAAAACCACTCCCTGCTAGTTCAAAGAACATTTTTTAGGAGAGAATGAAACTTGGCCCATCATAATTGCTAGCAATCTTGCAAAGCCAAAGCCAAAAATCTGTAAAGCCAAAGCCAAAACATTCCATGATAAACGCATTCATAGAAACATTTTTCAAGTGCAAGATAAGGTCTGGCTATTCAATTCTAGGCTTCGTCTGTTTTCGAGAAAATTGAAGTCCCGATGGGATGGTCCTTACATTGTTGTCAATGCTTATGACAATGGTGCTGTCATCATTCTTGACCCTAAAACTGGACAATCATTCAATGTTAATGGGCAGAGGTTAAAACATTTCTTTGAAAACTCATCTTCTTTTAAAAATGGATTCTACCAAGCTAGTTGAGCCAAATGAAGCCTAATGGCGTCCGACTGAAGACGGTAAACTTAGCGCTCTTAGGAGGCAACCCAAGTGTACAGATTTCCTTCATCAGGTAATTCTTTGTCTTACTTTCTTTTCCTGTAAATAAGTAGGGGGGAGAGGTAGAATAAGCATGCATTCATAGTCATCATCTCAACCATTGCTTCATTTCTTTTTCTTGAGCTTGTACTTATGTAAATAAAAATTTTTCACAATGTTTCATCTTTGAATAAAAATGCGTGGCATTGCGCAACCCAGACTATGTGTCTGATCTTTAACCATTAAATTTTTATAGTTGTCACATTCCCTTGCAAAAATCCATGTTAGGTAGCCTCTAGTAAAGGATTACATGTACTTCTTGTCTACCTTATGTAAGGATTTATGGCAAGAAGTTTTCATACACACACTACACAGCCACTTAGACTAGCCAAACCCGAATGTAGCAAATCTATTAAAGCTAGTAAGAGAGAGGCGATTGGTTCACTCCCTTCCCCTTAAGTGAATTGTGAAGGAAGTGAAGGCGTGTGATCAAGGAACCTAACTGTCCATCCTTCCTTTAAGAGGAAAAGAAAAGCAAAAAGTAAAAGAAAAAAAATAAAAATAAAATAATATATATAATATATATCCATGAAAAATGCCCCGGATCTGAGTAAAGTTGGACTCGATACTCTTGAAAAGTGATGGGTTGTGCAGCATTGTGGATGAAGAAGAAATAAAGAAATTCTGAGTGCACAAAGTGCAAATAAAGGGGCAAAGTCCCCATCTCAGAGAAATAATCCTCAAGGAAGATGGGCAGAATGGAACTGAGAGAAACAACCCAATCTGACTGAGCAATGATCTTATTCCACAATTCTTTTCTTCTCCCTCGAATTAATCTAATCTCAAATACAAGCCGAGGCAGAGGAGCTGCAGGAGGGCTGATGTGAACTCTTAAGTGAGGTACCACTTGTGCACTAATTTCTTGCCATAAACCCTTACAATTAGGAAATACATATCTCTACATTAATCTTTTACATGATGGTTGTGTTGCAAGAGACATTACATCTTCTAGTCCTACATTTGGAATAATTTTTATTGCTAAGGGACTAGCAATGTTCAAGTAGGGGGGCGTGATAACTACATAGTTTTTTATGTTAAATTTCATATATTTAGTTAATTTTAGACATATTTTGTCTATAAATAATGTGCGATTTGATTTTAATTTTCAGTTCATTCATGAATAAGATTTTGAACATGTTAGTTGATTTTGGGGTTAGAATATATGTTAGATTTTCATTTAATAAATCATTTCTTTTAGATTAACTAATTACGTTCATTTTAAGAAATAAAAGATTTATGTAAATAGATATTGTATATAAATAAATTTTTTTGTAATAAATATTGTTGTAAATATACTTTAGTAGTAAATAAATATAACTTTGTAAATAAATAAAAAATAAAATTTTAATAACCCTTTTACCCTCCCAATCCCACACATTCCATTTAATCCGTTTTCTTTTCTTCAAGACAGCAGAAGTTGCCAGAAGCTGCTGGAAGCAATTTTGGTTCTGGCAATTTGGGGGCAGCTCCTGCAGAAGAGCTCGTGTGAAGCTGCTGCGTAGAAAGCAGTTGGGAGGCCCGGGTGTCTTGGCGGTGTGCAGGGAAGCGGATGGCGCCCAGACCAGGGCTGGGCGTTGGAGCGCTGACCTGGCGGTGCTGCTGACGCAGTTATGGTGGGTCGTGTGAAGAGAAGGTGCCAGGGGCTTGGGCTGTGCGTGGCGAAGGCAGGCAGATGATGGTGCAGCAGCTGGCGCTGGTGATTTGGGCGGGAAGAAGAGCGATGGCGCTTCGGATCTGGGAGCGCTGGCGGAGGTGTGTGCTGGCTCTGGATTACTGCATACGGAAGCGGGTGCAGGGGTCAGCTAAGATGGCCATGCTGAGCTAGAGTTGTGCGTGTGATGGCCGTGCGGGATTGGAGAAGAAGCAACATCTGGAAGCAGAGGCCCGGGCGGCTATTTAAGGACCACAAGGTTTTCTGCCCAAGGGAGTTGAGATTTTGAGGTTTTCTAGCTTTTATTTCTTCTGTAGTTTCCTTTCAGCAGAGTAGGGGTTAGAGATTTGGGAATTCGCCAGTTCGGCATTTTGGGTCTTTTTAGTTCCTGTTCTTCGGGAGATCGGCAGCTGTGAGGGTTTTGCTTCTACTTTTGGGATTTTATGTTTAGATATCTGGGTTCTTCATTTCTTCTGTTCTTCTACTGTAAAGGGTTTGCCATTTTCTGATTGATTTATCTAGTTCAGCATCTGTAAGGGTTGGGGATTTTTGCTCTTTACTTCTGTGAATGGTTGGGCTGTGGAATGCTCTTCTTTATTTCTTCTTTATTCAAGAGATGTCGATTCACTATAGTATTCCATTTATTTTTGTGTTGAATTTCTTCTGTGTTCCAAAGGTTCTATTAGGCCATTTCTTCTCTATTCTGTGAGAGATTCCAGAGGTTGTTGGGAGCAATTCCCATTTTTATTATGTGTTTAAATTGTCCATCCCTTCTGCGTTTACATGGTTTAATCCTTTTCCACTTCTGTTTGTATTCCAGAGGGCGATCCAGTGGAGTTTAGTTTCTTATTTCTTATGCGTGGATTGCTTCATTTCTTCTATGGTGATCTGTACATTTCTTCGGTGTTTTCTTCCATTTCTTCTGTGTTCCAGATGTTCCAATTGGCCATTTCTTCTTTGTTCTGTTCTTCTTTGCTCTGTGAGGGATTCGAGGTGCTGCTACAAATTTTTGGGGGTTTTCCTTCTACTCTTGTTGCTGGTGGGAGAGGGTTCAGTTGGCTCTGTTGCGGAGACAACAATGTCCATGTTTAGTGATCTGCGGATATTTGTGATCGGGGCTGCATCCTGTTCCTCGTGGAAGAGAAGAGGATGATCCAGAAGTGCATATGTTGGTTCTTCTATGAGAAGGTGCACTGCAGAGAAGGGCTACAATATCTAGGAGAATTCCGGACCTCTACAAAGACCAGATCCATAGTTGAGTGCTAGGTCCATGTTTCTGTCATAGCAGAGGATGAGGGTGATTCCATGAGCATTAGAAGATTGTTTAGTTTGTTTTCAAGGTACTATTTTGTTCTTATTTTCTGTTCTTCATAGCATAAGGATTCCTAATTAGTTGTTCTTATCTTCTTATTATTGACTGTTCGTCCCCTAAACTGTAGGGGTACATTGGTTGGAAAATGTTCTTTTGAGAATTCTTGTTCTATCATCTTTTCATCTTTTGAAGTTGCAAATCGTTCCAGAATTAGAAGTATATCCGTGTGTTTCTAGTTTTATTTCTGTCTACCAGTTCGATCCCTCAACTGTGAGGGTACATTGATATCAATTTCCTTTTTAATTTCATTTCCACTTGTTCTTTCATTATGTTTGATCTGTCAAAATTGTGAAGGATTCGATCAATGCTATTTACTCATTCACTTTTAATGCATTGTCGATAGAGGATTCAAGTCAAAGTAGTTTAATTCAAATTCTATTCAGTCTCCTTGTGGAAATGACCTGTTCTCACCACTGTTTGAGTTCATCTTTGTGAATTTAAATTTGTGAGACAGTTTAGAGAAGGTGAGTATATTGAATTGTGCACGAAACTCACGACAACGGAAATGTGCAATGCACAATGTCGCGCTTCAATTTACAGATATCACAAATGGGTTAGCTAGACTAGGAAAGACTTATGAAATGGGAGATATGGTCAGGAAGATCCTTAGGTCTCTACCATCCTCATGGACCCCAAAGGTAACGGCCATTGAGGAAGCCAATGATCTAAAAAGGATGTCCTTGGAAAAGCTCATTGGGTCCCTTATGGCCCATGAGATAAATATGGAGAGACTGGGAGAGTCCTCGAGTAAGAAGAAGCACTCAAATGCTTTGAAAGCTGAAAAAGAGTCATCAGAAGCAAGCTCAGATGACGGTGAAAGCATTGAGGATAGAGAAAATGAAGAAGCAATGCTATCAAGAAGATTGTAACGAATCTTAGCTAAGAAGAAGATGTTTCAATCTGATAGAAGGTTTTCAAGAAAAATAAAGAGTTTAAGAAGCCAGAAGGAAAGAATATGAAGAAAGGAGAACCGATATGTTATGAGTGCAGGAAGCCTGGACATATCAAGGCAGAATGTCCAAAGCTTAAGAAAGGTGAAAACAAGAAGAAAGATAACTTCAGGAAACTCAAGAAATACAAAAAGAAGGCAATGGCAACCGCATGGGAGAACAGCAGCGACTCAGATAGTGAGTCAAGCTCGAGCAGTGATGAAGAAGAAGCCAACTGTCTTTTATGGCAAATACAGAAAAAAGGTAACTTCTGACTCCTCTTGCGATTCATGTAATGATTCAGATTCGAATAACTTAGAAGAAGCTTCAATGAGTTATACAGCAAATATAGAGAAGTAACTAAACTGTTAAAAGCAAATAAGAAGAATACTGCTTGTTTAGAAAACACTAATTCAGACCTAAAAACAGAAAATGAGGAACTAGAAAGGCAAATAACTGAACTTAAAAGAAGAAATGAACTATTATGTGAAGATCATAAAGATAAGAATAAACAAATAATTAAACTTAAAAACAAGCAAGCTCAGACGAATTGAAAACAGAAATTAATACATTAACAGAAGAAAATAAAAAGTTATACAGAAGAAAATAAAAAGTTATCTAGCACATTAGAAAAAATTACGAATGGTAAAAACTCCTTAATATTAAAAGGTGCTAGAAGATCAGGTAAGAAGAAGAATGGATTAGGTTATACACCCCCAGATAATGATGAAACCATAATATATCCCAAAATTTACCCAACTCCAAAATTTGTACCTAAACAAGACATTGCATACAAAGCAGATTTTAGATATATTGAAAAAGTAACTAAATTGTCCTGTTGTAGTCACTACAACAAGTTAGGACATATTATAACAACATGTCCAACTAGACACAAGAAATGGATAATAAAAAGAAAAATTGATGATACTAACCCTTCAGGACCCAAAAGAATTTGGGTACCTAAAACTTAATGTTTTTATTTTAGGGTAACCTTCGAGCATCCAAATGGTATTTGGACAGTGGGTGCTCAAGGCACATGTCAGGGAATCGGAAGCTGTTTAATCATCTTCAGGCTGAAGAAGGGTCTGTTACATATGGAGATAATGGTAAAGGAACAGTGATAAGAAGCGGTTCAGTAAACAACAAAGGAAAAATAGTTATTGAAGATGTACTGCTTGTCAAAGGGCTAAAGCACAACCTTATCAGCATCAGCCAGCTTTGTGACAGAGGTCATCAGATTCAGTTCCAAGAGACAAAGTGCAGTATATTGAAGGATGGAGCAGTAATCTTGAAGCTAATAGAGAGAAGAACTTATATATACTCTATCTCGAAGAACTTAAAGAGCAAGACGTCTGTTTGACAGCAAATAAAGGGCAATCAACTGAGCTATGGCACAGAAGAATGGGTCACTGCAGTTTGGATGGCATGAACAAGCTCAGAAAGAGAAATCTGGTGGAAGGTCTACCAAAGGTCAGCACGAAAATGGATAGCATCTATACACCATGTGCAAAGGGAAAGCATACTAAGAGCTCCTTCAAGTCAAAGACTGTGGTAACCACCTCAAAACCTTTATAACTTCTTCATATGGATTTGTTTGGGCCAATGAGGACCACCAGTCTTGGAGGAAAGAATTTTGGTTTCGTTATAGTTGATGACTACTCCAGATTTACATGGGTGTCATTTCTAGAACATAAAGATGACACATTTGAAAGCTTTGTCAATTTCAGCAAGAAGGTCCAGAAAGACAAGAAATTCAGTATTGTTAGTATCCAGTCAGACCACGGAGGTGAATTTCAGAATGAAAAGTTTGCAGAGTTCTGTGAAAATGAAGGAATTGAGCATAATTTCTCAGCACCAAGGACACCACAGCAAAATGGAGTTGCTGAGAGGAAGAATAGAACTTTATTGGATATGGCAAGAACAATGCTATCAGAATATGATTTGCCAAGGTATTTCTGGCTGAGGCAGTGACACACACAAGCTATATCATCAACAGGGTGATGATTAGGCCAATCCTGAAGAAGACAGCGTATGAACTATTCAAAGGAAAGAAGCCAAAGATCAGTCACTTCAGGACATTTGGATGTCCTTGCTTCATCCACAACAATGGAAAAAGGGATATTGGTAAGTTAGATGCCAAATCAGACGAAGGCATCTTCATGGGATACTCTTCTAAACCTAAAGGCTATAGAGTATTTAACAAGTGCTCTTTATTAATTGAACAGTCTGTTCATATCATTTTTGATGAAACTAACCCTTCCTTGAGAAAGGAAGAAGATAGTGACATTGATGATGCAGATGAATTGTCTAAGAAATTAAAGGATACATCAATTGAAGACAAGGATGATCCACCTCTGGATGACCTGCAACAAAAGGATATTACACATGATAATCTTCCAAAGGAGTGGAGATACAAGAAAGATCACCCACCTGAGAACATTATTGGTGATCCATCTATAGGGGTAAGAACAAGAGGTAATGTAATACCTTGTGATTATCTAGCATTTGCTTCTCAAATCGAGCCTAAGACAGTCAATGAAGCTCTCTCTGATGAATCTTGGATTATAGCCATGCAAGATGAACTTAATCAATTCAAGAGAAACCAAGTATGGCCACTTGTTCCCAGACCATCAGACCATCCGGTTATCGGCACCAAGTGGGTATTCAGAAACAAATTGGATGAGACTGGTGTGATCTTAAGAAACAGGGCCAGACTGGTAGCTCAAGGCTATTCCCAAGAGGAAGGCATAGATTTCGATGAAACCTATGCACCTGTAGCTAGACTTGAGGCTATTAGAATTTTACTTGCATATGCATCAGCATTAGATCTAAAACTCTTTCAAATGGATGTTAAGTCAGCTTTTTAAATGGTTTTATCAAGGAGGAAGTTTATGTGGAACAACCCCGGGTTTTGATGATACAGAATTTCTGAATCATGTTTTTAAACTTCACAAGGCATTGTATGTTTAAAGCAAGCACCTAGAGCCTGGTATGAAAGGCTTAGTTCTTTCTTTTAAACCATGGATTCAGTAGAGGTCAAGTAGATAGCACCCTTTTTATAAAGACAAAGATAAAAAATATACTGCTTGTTCAAATTTATGTAGATGACATAATTTTTGGTTCCACTGATGAATTTCTTTGCAAGTATTTTGAAAAGCTCATACAGGGAGAATTCGAAATGAGCATGATGGGAGAGCTCAACTACTTCCTTGGACTACAAATCAAACAAGGAAAGGAAGGTACTCACATCTGCCAAGCAAAGTACACGAGAACTCTTGAAGAAATTTGGATTCGACAATGCCAAACCACTGTCAACAACTATGAGCACATCAACAAGGATGGACAGTGACAAGGATGGTAAGAAAGTAGATCAAAAGATCTACAGAGGTATGATAGGTTCTCTACTCTACTTAACAGCTAGCAGACCTGATATTCTATTTAGTGTTTGTATGTGTGCTAGATATTAAGCAGATCCTAGAGAATCTCATCTAATTTCAGTTAAAAGAATCTTTAAATATTTATCTAGAACTCATGACTTAGGTCTTTGGTATCCAAAATCATGTGAAATTAACCTAATAGGATATTCAGATGCTGATTATGCTGGATGCAAAATAGATAGAAAAAGCACCAGTGGATGTTGTCAATTTCTTGCAGGATGTTTGATATCATGGTCCTCCAAGAAGCAAAATTCAGTGGCACTATCAACTGCTGAAGCTGAGTATGTTGCTGCTGGAAGTTGTTGTACACAACTCCTGTGGATCAAGCAACAACTTGAGGACTATGGGCTTCACATCAAAACAATCCCACTGTTATGTGACAACACAAGTGCCATAAACCTCACCAAAAATCCAGTACAGCATTCAAGGACCAAGCATATTGAGGTTGGATACTATTTTATTCGTGATCATGTAGCAAATGGTAATTTAGAAATATCTTTTATTGATACAAATGGTCAGTTAGCAGATATCTTCACAAAAGCCTTACCGAAGAGAGATTCACATCTCTTAGAAGGGAATTGGGTATGTGTAATTTGTGAAAGGATTTCTATGATTAACTGAAACATAAATTTTCAGAATTTAAGTAATATTTCTCTATATGGCGTTAAGCAAAACAAAAATTCTATTATCTTATCTTGGCGGTCTCCTTTATAAAAGTCATCTGAGATAGTCAAACTCGTTTGTCTTTTTCTGCCGCCTTTTTGGCGTCTCTTTTTTCGATAAAGTATCCATTTATTCGGAAACCTTGTGGGAACGACTCATCCCCTACCTTTCACCTTTTTCCCTCTTTCGTCTGGTTGCCTGAGCCGATACCCTAACGACTCCGGCATCGACTCTCTACGGATTTGAAGCCTCTCTCCTTTTCCCGTGAAGAATTTCTTGAGATTTTTCACTCCTGCCACCATCTCATCCCTCCTGAAAACCTCCTCCACCTAAATCCATGGCCGCGTCCGTCGTTTTCGGTAGTCTTGGGGGACTAAGGCGCTGAGTACCTCTCACCCGAGCAGTAGGAGAGGTTCACGTTTGTGAAGACCAAGCTGTGTGGCAATAAGGCAGTGGATGTTGTAGATCTTGAGAAGAATCAGATGCACAGTATAGTGGAAGCTATGGACAGGATGAAGTGGACTGGAATTGCAACCCTTTCAGAGGTAAGCTACTCGGACCTTGTAAAGGCGTTTTATGTCTGTTTGAAGTCAGAGGCAGATGGGTCTTTGATATCTTCTGTCAAAGGTACCCAAATCAGAATAGATCATGATTTGTTGAAGTCTTTGTTTGGCATGTCTACATTTGGGCACAGTGGGATCCACACAGAGGATACCCTAGTTAAGGGACCTGGGATTGTTGGTCCCGAATATAAGTTAAAAGATGGAAACTGGATATAAACTAGTTGAATGCCTTCAATCATCTTCTGCACTTCATAGTCTGTCAGATATTAGTCCATAGAAGTGCCACGTTCTCAACTTGCACCAAGGCAGACTCAGATGTGATGTATTGGGCCATTCAAAATAAAGAGATAAATATGGCCGAAGTTATGATAGAGAGGATGAAATTTGCCCGTGATCAAATTTGGGATACTAAGAGCAAGCTGAATGTATCTCTGCCCTATGCCCACTTGCTCACCAAGATTTTCAGACATTTTGGCGTGGACTTGTCTGGAGCAGTAGTTGAGAAGATGGGCCAAGCAATTAGGTCTAGAAATCTGAGAAAAAGTAGTTTCTCAGTCATCAATGGAGTATGGACAAAGACCTCTGTGGCTGAGGGTGAAACCATAATCGGCGAAGCCCAAGAAGCTCAGCAAGGAGTAGCAGCTGATATAGCAGAACTAGCAGCAGCAGTAGTAGAGCCAGAGGAACCAGCAGCAGAAGCACCAGCTGAAATTGCAGAGGTAGCAGAAAAGGTACCAAAAGCATCAGCTTCACCTGCAGTAGCAATGGAAAGAGAAGGTGCAGTGGAAGCCTCAGTAGCTCCTACAGAGGCAATGATGGAAGAAACTAGTAGAAGAATCGAGGACATTCCTCCTGAGACCATTATTCCTGTTAGATCAATATAGATGATCCTCTACCCTCTTCCAGGGTAGCTTCAGTGCTTCGAGATGTCCTAGTTTCCATTCAAAGCACTCCAGTTATTCCAGAAGGTAATGGCAGCACTGTAGAAGAGGATGTGGCATCTGGCCACCTGGAAGATACTGTGTTGGAAGATGCTCCCATTCAGGGGGAGCAAGAAAGAATTGTAGAAGATGCTCCCATTTAGGGGGAGCAAGAGACTGAGAAAGAAGCTGCATCACAGGGAGAACACACTGAAGATGTCCCTGTGAATGAAAGGCAAAATGCAGATCATGCTGAAGTTGAAAATCCAGTGGAAAAGAAAAGCAAGGAAAAGAGAATTGCTCAGAGAAGGCCAAGGAAGATTCAAAGGAAGGTAAACCTGAAGCCTATCCTTAATCAATTGGATGCTCAAAGCAAGACCCTGTGCTCTGTACAGTCTAACTTGGAGTCCATTAAAATGAGCCAGGCATCAACCTCCAAGGAATTTTCTCAGATTAGAAATGCAATGAAGTGGTTTAATAAGGAAATGGGGAGTATGAAATCCTTGTTGTCTGAGATCCTGAAGGCGGTTGGAGCTCCAGCTCCTCCTCCGTCTCCCCCTCCTGGAGCTCAAAGAAATGAAGTAGATTCTCCTAGGCCTTCAGGGCCAACTGAGTAGGAGTCAGGACCATCAGGGTCATCAGTTCAAGTGTCAGGGCTACCAGGGCCAGTAGCAGCAGCAGAGGTTAGTGAGTCAGGGTCATCCGGGCCAGCTGAGCAGGTGCAAGGGCCATCAGGGCCAATGGAGTCAGAATCTGTGCAGACTGTGGCTGAAGAAGAAGTTATGGCTTCTGAGCCCCCAGCCCCTTCTTCCTCTCAAACCCCAGTTCCTCCATCTCCACCTTCATCCTCTATAGCTCCACCTGCCCCTCAAACCTTCAAGAAACCTCAACCTAGACCCATCTCTTCACCAACACCTTTTCCATCTCACTCCACTTCCTCTCCTGCATCTTCAACACATATTCTTCCACCTCCACCCATCTTCGAGATCCCTCCAGCATCCTCTGCTGGAGCCTCCTCTTCCTCTGGTCCCTCCTCTGGACCAGCAGATGACCCCCTTTCTCTGTCTGATTCTTTTTTAATCCTTCTCCTCCACCCTCTTTCATTACTATAATCCCTGAGAATGCTCAACTTGAATCTCCTTTTATTGAAAAAGTCAAGGATGAGTTTGAAGAAGCCATTCTTAGGTCTGTACTGAAAGTTGGGGATCATATTCATAGGGTAGACTCTTCTAGTTCTGCTCCTAAAAAGAGGAAAATTTCATCCACTTCCTCCCTTTCCTCTGACCCTAAATATCCCCCTCTGTGGTTTTCTCTCATAGTGGACAACAAAAATAAACCACTGTATAGAGAATATCTTCAGAAGGTTGTTTTTGCCACCATCATCAACCTTCTCTTCCTCAATCATACATATCATTTAAATGTTGTTCTATCCTATACTCCTCTATCTAAAACTAAACAATCTAAACTTTTCTCTGTTGCTCACTCCAAGTCTGAAGAGCAATGGGCCAGGGGGCACAAAGAGCTCTATAACAAATTTCTTCTAGCTAGATCTGCCAGATTCCTCCAAGGGACCATTCCCTGACCTTATCAGAATGGTTCCAAATCCACCATAAACATTCTTGGGGCCCATTCATTCAGAAGGAGATCAAGATGGTCAGGCACTTCCTGTTGTTCAACAATTTTAGATATGTCCATCTCCCAGAAGTTCAGTTGGACCAGTTCAAGCAGGCCATCACAGCTCTTACTTCAGCTGAAGCCCACACTGAAGCTATCCAAATTGATTTTGCTTCCCTTCAACTGCCAGAGGAGATCTCTCTTCCCCAAATTCACTTCCTAGTCATGGAATCCTCTGTTTGGTCTATCATTTTTGAACATTTTGCCAGGGTTATGGGAAGAATTAAGGTACAAAAAGGCTTTCTGGTTGCATTTCATAGATTTCTCTTTAGAGAATATCACCAGGGCCATGTCAGTGCTAAGGTTCTTGCACCCATCTTGTCAGAATGTGAGCGATTGACTTCCTCAGAATGGACCAGATTTTACCCCCTTTCTGCTCAACAGTTGTCTGATCTGAATGAAGCTCAAGCCAGGGAAGGTAAACCTCAAGTTTCTCCGGCTACCTTTTTGGACATGAACTCCATTCACCTGGTAAATGATCTCCTTAAGACTTGGGTTGAAAGGTACAAGGTTTTTGTAGCCATGCGCCATGTCCTGAGGCAGAAGCAAAACTACTACCCTATCTCTATGGATCGGTTCCTTGCTTGTGCAAGCTTTGGGACAATCCTCTTTCTCAAGATGTCCATGGATACGGGCTCCTATGCTGATTTCCTTGACCAGCAGTTAACTCTTCATCTCCGCAGGATGGCTCCCTCCATGGGACCAACCCACACTTTAACTCCTGGAGTGTTCAAGTTGTTTTATGAAGAGCAGGAAGAACAGGCATGGGAAACCATTTCTCATTTTGCCTCTCTTTTGTCTCCTGCTTATTATCTACCTGTACCTCCTCAAAATTAATCAATACTTTTTGTTTGAGTGCCCTTCAATCTTTTCTCTTTTTCTTTGCCTCTGCTTATCTTTTTGCTTAATGACAAAAAGGGGGGGAAAAATATTTAGCATTTCTGAAATGCATTCCGCAAATATCTAGATTTTTATTCATGCTTTTGTTAAGTTTTGTCATCACCAAAAATGGGGAGATTGATGATCAGTCTATCCCCATGAAATGTCAATTCATTACATATTTATTTTGGTGATTAACAAAACCTGTCAAAGTTTTCTAACAAATATTCTATAAGTTTTTAAGCACAGGAAAAATCTCAAGAAAAATGAAGCATATTTGGTAAGTATTAATCCTCTGTAGAAATATCAATACCAAGTTGTAATTTCTCTAAGTCCACATCGACTTCTATTGAAAACCAACGATTCTTTAAGTCATCGCATCGATTTCTTAAGACCTCGTAACGATTTTCTCATCGCAACGATTCTTTAAGTCCTCGCATCAATTTCTTAAGACCTCGTAATGATTTGCTCATCGCAATGAGTCTTTAAGTCATCGCATCGATTTCTTAAGACCTCGTAATGATTTGCTCATCGCAATGATTCCTTAAGAAATCACATCGATTTCTTAAGACCTCGTAACGATTTGCTCATCACAACGATTCTTTAAGTCATCGCATCGATTTCTTAAGACCTCGTAACGATTTGCTCATCGCAACGATTCTTTAAGTCATCGAATCGATTTCTTAAGACTTTGTATCGATTTGCTTTCTGCAACGATTTCTTAAGTGTTCATAACGATTTCTTTATTGAACACAAAGACTTACTTTCCATAACGATTTCTTCAGTGAATACAACGATTTGGTCATGTCTCATAATGATTTCATAAGTCATGCGTGAATCGACTTCTATAGAACTCATAACGATTTGCTTCTCACATCAACTTCTTTAGAGCTCATAACGATTTGCTTCGCACATCGACTTCTTTAGAGCTCATAACGATTTGCTTCGCGCATCGATTTCTTTAGAGCTCATAACGATTTGCTTCGCGCATCAACTTCTTTAGAACTCATAAAGATTTGCTTTGTGCAATGATTTTTTAAGTGTTCATAACGATTTCCTTAATGAACACAATGATTTGCCTTCTACAACGATTTCTTTATTGATCACAACGATTTGATTATATCGTCTTGATCATAACGATTCTTTTATAGTAACTTAACGATTTGATTTGGCGGTTAGTACATAACGATTTCATAAGTCATGAATGCATCGATTTTATAACGACTTGATATTTAACAGCGTTGAATAGTCAAAGTCTTCGCACATATCTTTTCTGACATCTGTGCATTTAATGAAGACTGATCGTATCTCTGCATGCATGTAGACGATATCGTCCATTATCGTGCTTACTCTGTGTGCATCTTTTAGAACAGCTATTTAGCATTACTATTTCTGTGATTATTTGGTCTAACGTTGGCTGACATCAAAGACAGCTTAGCTGTCCACCATTTAAGCTTGGAATTTGTGCAGATCTCTGACGACATTTCATCTTACAACGTTGGACTAATAGAAGGCAAAGGATAATACAGAAGATTTGGCGTGCACAAATGGATAAAAGACCGTTGACTAAAGCTTCCAAGGACCATTCAGTCTAACGTCCACCAAACCAGAGACAACGAATACTTCAACAAAACATTTCAAATTAGAGATATAAATTTGAGACAGAAGCTCTAGAAGATCAAGTGAAGAACTTATATAAAACAATAGAACGCAAGTAATTCAGATTTTCTGCGAGAATCCTAGAGCCAAGCATCCCACTCGAAATTGTCTCAAGCTCTTTGCTCTCTGTGCTGTATTAGAAATCCCAAGAGAGCCTGTGTAGTTCTGAGAGAGTGCTCTGTTAGATCTCTTGCTCTCAGAGCTATTAGCTTCAGATCATTGCTTGCAAAAGCTTGATCTAGGGGCTTGCTTTTCCTGCTTAATGTTTACTGGTTGTTTCCCTTCTGTTGTGAAGGAAGACCTGGGGATCCAGGGTGTTGTTTTTCCCTTCTGTAGTGAAGGAAGACCTGGTGGGGTATCCAAGGTGTTGTAGCTCCCTTCGTGTGAAGGAAGACCAGCTGAGCTGGGTGTTGTAGTGTCCATAGGGGGGACTGTACCCTTGTTAGTGGAATCCTGAGTTGTTGCTCAGGGACTGGACGTAGGACTCCTAAGGAGAGGAGGTCTGAATCAGGATAATTCCTTGTGTTGTGTGATTGATTTCTTGGTGTTTGTTGTTTATACTAACCTTCATCGAAGAACATCTTTGTGTGAATGTCTTAAGTATAGGTACTGGCTAAGTAATTTTTTAAAAGACCCATTCACCCCCCCCCCCCCCTCTGGGCTCGTCAACTGTGCAACAAAATGCCCCTCCTGCTCCTGCAGAACCAGTCCGCAGTTCTGGGCCTTCAAAGGCCAGGCAACAAGATGCTGGGCCATCAGGGCCAATTTCAGAAGAACCAACAGGGCCATCCGGGCCACAGGTTGTTGAAGAGGTAGCAACTGCAGTGCAGCATCATGTTGAAGCTGTAAAGACTGGGCCACCAGGGAAAATAGAGGATGTTTCTGGGCCAACAGGGCCAGTGATTTCCGAGGGTGAGATTCCAAGAGTAGAAGAACCAGCTGTACCTCCAGAAGCCCTTAATCCTTCTCCTTTTGCAACTCCGACCCCTCCTTCACCACCATCTTCTTCCACAGCACCACCAACACCTATCCCTTTCAAACAACCCATGCCTCACACCATCTCATCTCCAACACCATTTCTTTCTGAATCCTCCTCATCTCTAGCCACCTCTACATCCATTCCTCCACCTTCTCCTATCATTGAAAACCCTCCAGCTTCCTCCTCAGCTGGAACCTCATCCTCTTCTAGTCCTTCTTCAGCTAGACCATCCATCATACCTTCTCCTACCCATCAGTCGTTTCTTCATCCTCCTACTCCTCCCTCCTTTGTTACCTTTATACCTGAAAGTGCACAACTTGAAGGTCCCTTTCTCAAAAAATTCTAGAATGAGTTGGAAATTACCACAATCCGCTCTGTCCTGGAAGTTGGTTCTCATGTCCATAGAACTGACTTTCTTACTTCTAGTCCTTCTTCTAAAAAGAGAAAACTCTCCAACACTCTTGCTTTTCCTAAATTTCCTTCTCTCTGGTTCTCTCTCACTGTTGAGAATCGAAGAAAACCCATCTATTGTGAATATCTCCAGAAATGTATCCTTGCCACCATTTTTAGTGTTCCTCATCTTAATCTAACTGATCATCTCAATGTTGTTCTTCCCTATTGCCACATCTCCAAAGCTGATCAATCTAAAATCTTTCAAATGGCTGAATGCAAATCTGAAGATCAGTGGGCCAAGGGGCACAAGGATCTCTACAGGATGTTTCTACTTGCGAAGTCCGATCGGTTTCCACCCCAGGATTCCCCACTCACTCTCTCTGAGTGGTTTGTCATTCATCACAAGTCTACCGAGGCACCCTTCATTCAAAAGGAAGTAAAGCTCATCCGGTACTTCCAGCTTTTCAATGACTATCGTTATCTTCATAATTTGCCTAAAGTTTAGTTGGGTCAATTCTAGGGAGCTGCTGCTTTGCTTAAAGTTGAAAGCCCAGTTAACTGTTCTTTCAAAGTGGATTTCGCTACCCTGAAAATACCAGAGATTGTGTTTCTCCCCAAACTGCATTCCTTGGTCATGGACTCATCAGTTGGTCCTATTATCTTTGAGATATTTGCTCACGTAATGGGACGGATCTCAGCTCAGTAGGGTCGTCTCCCTTCCTTCCAAAGATTCCTCTTCCGGGAATTTCACCTAGGCCATATCACCTCTGAGGTTCTTGCACCTCTTTTATCTGAAAGTGAAACGCTCTCCCCTACCGATTGGGAAAAGCATTACAATCAGTCTACCCTTCAGCTGACAACTTTAAACAGTTCCTTGTTGAAGGTAGGCAAGCCTCCTCTCTCAACTGAAGCCTTCTTAGATTTGAATTCCATCAATCTAGTTCAGGAGCCCTATGCTTAGTGGGTAGCGTGGTACACACTTTTTGTGGCTTTGAAGAAAGATCTCCTATAGCATCAGATCTACTACCCTGTCAAGATCAACCAATTTCTTCAGTTTGCAAGTTTTGGTTCTTTCACTACCTTCAAGGTCTCTCTTGGCAAAGATGAGTATGGCACCTTTATAGATGCTCAACGTCAACTTCATATCAAAAGAATTCTTCCTGACATGGGGTCATCTTATTCTATCGCTTTTGGGGGTTTTCAGGCATATTTTGAGGAGCAAGAACGCAAGGCTTTACCAATTATTCAGCGGCATGCCTCTCTTCTGTCTCCTACTTTCTACCTCCCTGTAACCCCTCAAGATATATAGGAAAGTTCTTGATCTCACTTATCTTTTCTCCTTTCTTCTTTCTCTCCGTATGATATTTTTTGCTTAATGACAAAAAAGGGGAGAAATATAGTGTTTCTAAAATACATTTCTCATATTATTTCTGCGGATTCACTTAAACTTATTTCATGAACATCTATGAATTTTGTTATGTTTTGTCATCACCAAAAAGGGGGAGATTGATGATCAGTGTATCCCCATGCAATTTAGATAAATTACATATCTATTTTGGTGATTAAAAAAACTAAAATAAATGCTAATCTAACAAGTTTTCTGTGAAGTTTAAGTACAAGAAATAAATCAAAGAAAGTCAAGCAAAACCTATAAGTATTTTTACCCTGAAGCATTTTAAGTTCAGAGCATATAAATTTTCTAAGTACACATCGATTTCTCTAAATATTATAATGATTTCATTGCAAGTCATATCGATTTCCATTCATATCGATTTCATGGTTTCATAACAATTTCCTTACCCCTATCAAGTTCATTTTTATAACGATTCACTAAGTGATCGCATCGATTTCGATCTCAGAACGATTCACTAAGTGATCGCATCGATTTTGATCTCAGAACGATTCGCTAAGTGATTGCATCGATTTCGATCTCAGAACGATTCGCTAAGTGAGAACAACAATTTGCTCTCACATCGATTTTGCTCTCACATCGATTTGATAAGTGAGAACAATAATTCTCTCACATCGATTTTGTTTCCCATCGATTTGATAAATGAGAACAATGATTTTCTCTCACATCGATTTGATAAGTGAGAATAATGATTTGCTCTCACAACGATTGTCTCCCATAACGATTCGATAAGTTACACAACAAGTTGCTTGTTGTAACGATTCAATAAGTCACAACAACGACTTGGTCTGTGTAACGATTTGATAAAATAAAACAATGATTTGATCACTCATCAACTCGATAAGTGATACAACGATTTGGTTATAACGATTTGCTTGTAATGATTCATTCTCAAACGATTCACTCATACAACGATTTCATAAGTGATTCTCACAACGATTTCATGAAATATAATGACTTGATATTCAAATATCTTGACAAGTCAAAGTCATCCTGCGTATTTCTCTTACATCCATGCATTAAATATAACTGTACATTTCTCTGCACGATGCATGTCCAGTTATCTTCTATTCTTATGCTTCTGCATGTAATATCTTTTTAGAAAGATAGAATGGAATTTCTATTTTGATATATTCTCACTCTAACATTGACTCACAACAAGAGACAACTTAGCTATCTATGTTTTAGCATTTAATGTGTGCAGGTCTCTGACAGCACGACTCCATACAACGTTGAATAAAGTAGAACCTGGAGGATATCAAGAAGGATTTTTTTCTTACGTGCATGGAACGCAAAGAACCGTTGACTATAAAGGAAAGCCATGCAGTCTAACATTCTTTGAACATAGAGACAACGGCTACATTTTCCAAAGAAGATATAAATAGAAGATTGGTGCCTATGTGAAAATATACATCTTGAGAATTCAAAATCAGCAAGCACTATAGAAGAGCTCAAGTCTCACTCCATCATTTTGTTGTAGCTATTAGCTCTCTATGTCTAGTGTAGAACCTTCAGAGAGCTTTTGTGTACTGAGAGTGTTCTTCTTTGTAGATCTTTTCCTCTCAGTCTTCGCTTCGGATCAAGCATTGTGCTAGTAGCTTGGTCCAGGGGCATATCATCCCTTGAACACATTTGTGTGTTAATTCCCTTCGTGTTGAAGGAATACCATGGGGTTCCATGGTGTTTTTCCCTTCGTGTTGAAGGAAGACCTGGAGGGTTCCAGGGGGTTGTATTCCTCTTCGGGTCGTGAAGAGAAGACCAGCTACGGCTGGGTGTGTAAGTGTCTTGAGGGGAACTGTACCCGGGTAGTGAATCCTGAGTTGTTGCTCAGGGACTGGACTGGACGTAGGACTCCTGTGGAAAGGAGGTCCGAACAGGATAAAATCTTGTAGTGTGATGCTTGCTTTGTGTTTGTTGTTTTCTATTCACTAACAATAACAATCATCGAAGTGTCTGTGGTGTGAACGTTTTATGGACATGTTTAAATAATCAAATTTTTAGAATGCCATTCACCCCCCCTCTGGGCATGCTAGCTGGGCAACAACTCGGTCAAATGGGACCCTAATAGGTAGGAACTCAAGTACTTCAGTGCGACTAAGGGGACACACAACTCACGCGTAAGACGGCCTGAACTAAGGGTACAATAGGTACAACCAGCCCGGCAACCGCAACGTGCATACAGCCACGGGGATTTACGGAGGTCCTCGGTAGCAAGCCCCGGTCAGCCCACGAGTGCTCGCAGGTGAGAGGGTCTCCACTACCAAGGAGGAAACCTAAACTACATGAAACAATAGTGTATGCATAAGCCTATGTGCACCAAGGTGCATGCAATGTCTATCCTAAAAACACAGAGTAACTGACAGGCCTCGGCTGAGGTCGCGATGACCAAATCCGTCGCGACCTTATCGTGATCGACTACCCAAACGTGATCAAAATAGAGTGCAGAGACCTACAATCACACACAAACAAAGGGCAAACAAATTAACCTAAAGCACAATACCAGCATGGAAGAAAGTAAACAACACAGCAAGACTCCCTAAACAAACAGAAACTGACACATGGACCGAAAGCAATAACATACAATGTGTACCTGAAGACGCGTCCTCCACCACCAGCACGACACGGTCGCGGCCCCTCGATCCGACGTGACAACACCTGAAAGGAAACAATGAAGATAAATGGAAAGGTCGAACCCTAGCAGGATTCTAACAAAGAGAAACACGATTACCCATGACAATAAAGCAGGGAGAAGACATGGAAGCACTCTCAGAACTAGAACAGGGTGGAGGGAAGAGGAGGAATGTGTACCTGAAGTCACATCCACCTTTATAGACGCGATGGTGTCACGACCATGTGATGCGTCGCGTTCACAATAGAGAGTAGAAAGATAGGAAAAAAAACACAGAAATACACCTAACAGGGTTCTACAAAGAACTGAAACAGATGAACATGGTAGGCAAACAAGTAGAATCGACGAGGCTAGCATTGAAGGTCCTACCGTGATCGCCAAAAGGTGTAATCACGGGGTTGCGCACCCCTTGAGACAAACAACATGTTTTAAAATATTGCTTAAAAGGCATGGATTAGGAATGTGATCACCACCTAACAAGTTGCCATGAATAAGAATTAAACTAGGCTAATGTTGCTAGGAAAGTTGGTTGAGAACAAGGCACTTACTGTAGTCACGACAGGTCTCCCCGTCGCGATGAGGCTGGTGTTGCGACGCCCTACCAGGGCGAGTCTCTCTTGTCGCATCGCTCGTGCTTCTCGCATTCTTTGCAGTGCGGAAGGATGGTTGGTAGACCTTCTTCTTGCCCTCCGGCCGGCCAGAGGACAAGAGCTCCTCGTCAAACCTTGCTTATGTGCCTGCCAAAACAAAGAAAACAACAAAATAAACCATATTAGAACATATTTAAGTATAGCATCTATTCAAAATGAAAAAAAAAAGGGGAGCATGGAGGGGACGAACCTGGGGGTGGTTTTAAACCCCTTGGGTTGTATGAAACATTGGAAGGGAAAAGGAAATGCATTCCTATCTAAAAGAAACAAAAAACATGCATGAAGAAGATAAGAAGGGGAGAAAGGGAAGAAGGAGCCCTAATGGGGCGACTCCTTGGCCGTAGCAGATGACCTCTGGTCATGTTGAAGCCTTGGAAGAGGTAGGAAGTCGTCGCCTTAAGCCCCAAGCTCCATTGGTGAAGTATGATCATGGCTTGGTGAAGAGGATAAGTCAAAATGGGAATGAATGAGTGGGGCACGAGCTAAATGTTGGGTCTGGGGAAAATTGGGCAGCAATTCGTGGCAGAAAATGGGGCTCCCCTTCCTCTGAAGAAGAAGGGTCCCTTATATAGACAAGAGAGAGAATAATCTCGTCATTAAGTGATAATGACCCAAAATGAAGTGATAAATAGAAGTAAATAGTGGGTAAGAGTCCTAGGAAGGCCCAAGGTGCCATGGACCCTCAAACCGCGCATGGGGGTTGTGGGGGTTGCTTAGAGATGAAGATAAAGCCATTATAGGATAAATAGGAGGTGGTTGCGGAGGCCAGCGCATGCATACCATGTCGCGACGGGTTGTAGGGGTGCGACAAGGATAGTCGCAATGACAATGATGGTCGTGACCCCAAAGGCACGTGCATGGATATGCATGGGCTGTCGTGATGGCCAAAGGCGGCGTGACAAGGATAACGCGATGCCACAACCCATCGTGTTCATGAAAATCGATTATTCCAGAATTTTTGACCAATCATTTGAAAGAATAACCAATTAATGAGGCAATAGGACTCTTAGAAAGATGCTTGGACGGGATAATGTGAAAAATGGGCTTTTAATGGGCTCACAACATGGCTAAAGAGTGGGCTCAAGGTGAGTTACCAACTTGGGGCTCATTAAGAGAACAAGAATTATGCTTCAACTCATGGGCTAGAATCGGGTGTCTACATAAAATAGTACAGCCTGGGGCATACCCTGAGGCACAACAGAAAGGAACTTACACTGTTGGAGGAGTAGACCTAAATCCGCTACAATGCGTCTCCGAACTAGAAGAAGGACGAGAACCCTCCTGCTTTCCTTTACCTAAAAGGAGTAGGGGTAAGCCTCACAAGTCACTAGCTCAGTAGGGAAACTCCCTCAAAATCCAAAATAACACAAGCACAAGAGAAGAAGGAGTAAAAATCTATTTAAACAGTTAAATAGACATATCTAAGCATGGTGCCACAACCTAATTTAAATAAACAATTCTACTATTCTAACATGGCTTAAACATTAATAATTAAACGACAAACCACGCTCAGCAGTACGAGATAAAGAAGGGTAATGCCAAACATGAGTCACAAAGGCTAGTTCGTGACACCAGCTACTGACTCAGACAAGCAACACATGTCTACCTCTCAGCCTCACAGCCAAGGACGAAAGGTCCAGCTACCGCTCCACCTTAGCAGAACCAACAAACTGTGGAGACCACACAACACCACAACTGCAGACCACACTACTGCAGCTCCATGCTTGGCACCTTTAAGGACTCCACCCTGAGCTCCCTAAAGTGAGGCACTAGAAATAGGACTAGTTGGGGGCCAGTATGTCTACTGGTGTCTGTCCCCCAACCAAGAGCGCTCTACAAGTGACCAAGCACAACCAACACACAGAAGTCATTGTCCCACTGTCATCTTTCCCTCAGCCAGATGTACAACTCAAGCTAAGGTGTGAGGGTGTCCAAAGAGATGACGCAGACCTCGACTGTAATTACACTGTGCTGGGATACACCCCGAGCACCACGTTCCTGGCTCACAAAGAACCTGGGGTACCGGACTCGAGAGGCAGCCACGAAAGGTGTTAAACAACCCAATTGCCACGTACACACCACCATGCAAAATCGGCATTCTTAATCACAACACATGCCCAAGCACAGCTTTCATGCTTTAAATAATTTAAATAACAACGCATATCCACCACGCAACCAAAAAACAGATAGACTGCCCACATAAGCAAACAACTCAGGTGGACACTTCTTAAAACGCATCAGACGCAGACGAGCATTTCAAACACAGAATCGCGATGGAGGAAATTGTCGCCTTTAAACCCTAAATTGCGACCAGACAAGTTGTCACATTTAAAATGTGACGTCTGGGTCCGTCTCCTTTCAAACCACGGTTTCCATCACAGCCTCAGCTCTGAAAATCACTCAAACCACCCTGTACAGTTCTACAACTTGCACATTTGCATTCAAATAAATACCTACACTTGCTTGCTACTCATCATAACCCATGCCATGCATTAAACACCTCAATCGCAATCCATTTAAATAAAAAACAAGTAGAATTCCCTTACCACACAAGAAACGTGAAGAACAACATTGGCCTGGCATTTCCCGCACTCCAAACAACTCCTCGCAATGGTAGCATGCCAATCCGTACACCGTAAATGCCGAATCGCCTGAAATTCCCCATAGCAAGCCTTCCCTCGGCTGAACAGTGTTTCCTACACTATTTGACCAGGGCTCGGCTGACACAACCTCGCAGTTCAAATCATGACGGGTCGCACTGTCATGTTTAAATCGCAACGTACATGGTTGTCGCAATTAAACATGATAACCCAGCGTGCGACACGCGGCGCGCATGTAGACGCGCACCTGAGAAAGCGACATCTAAATCACGATGGGAAAGGTGATCGCATTTCCAAAACGCGATGCCTGTGTTGGTCATATTTTTAGAAAGCGCACCAGAGGTTTGTTGGGCTTGGATTTCCGGTCCCCAACTGCACACAACCTGCCCAAGCAACCAAAAACACAAGTAACGGGCCATACACTGGCCAACAAAACCATTAAACTATGATCTAAGGGACCACGACGTTACAATTAGCTATTTTTATTTAAGTATGATGAAGTTCTCTGGGCCCATAGTTAAGGCTCTAAACTAGTGAGTGTAATAGACACGGTGAAAGGAATAAGGAAATATAGTTGGTTTTATATTATTTAAAACTATGCTGTGGTTTGATGTTTAGATCGCTCTATACTATATTATATAAACTGCCTCACATCCCGATATTCCACGTCGAGGCGTGACATGATGGGTCGGGTACATGTTCTTACTAAACTTCAAACATGAAATTGTCAAGATAGACTCGATAGAAATTAGGGGAAACATGGGGCATTTGTTGTTGTGATCAAGGACTATCTAGGGTCGAGTTTAATTAACATTTGCTTGAGATATTTTCTACCTTTGAGCACTTAAAAATCCTACGGTATGAACACGAAGAAGCTCCTTCCAAGCCTCCTTCTTCACGGTTTCCTCATCCAACAGCCTCCTTCCCATGTCCAAGAGACTTCATTTGAGCTTAAGGGTCGGCCAGGGACGAGATTGAGGTGTTTTTGTATGTTTAGGGTTGTAGAATCACCCCAAACTTCTAACTCTTCCTTCAACTCCAAATTTCCATATTTATCTAGCCTTTTCCTAGCATTTGTCCCTCTATTTGGCTTAGGGTGGGCTCTAATTCCGTGGCTAGCAAGCTAGGGTAGTGTTAGGAGTCTATTTAGGATATTTATGAGCCATATTAGTGATTAACTTGACTCTTTTAATTTAATCATAATTTAGTTACAAATTTTGGCCTATTTATCTTTAATCCATCATTGGACTCTAGCTTTTTGGCCTAATAGTTCACATATGAACCATTAATGTAAGCCCATCACTTGTTTTTGCTTATTGAGTTTTGATTTATTCACAATTCTTTTTAATTTAAATTTATTTATTGCAATTAAAAATTGAGAGTTGCTACAAAAAGTGATGAGGTGAATTATGCATACCTTTGGCATTGTAGGCTAGGTCATATTCATGAAGGAAGAATGCAAAGGTTGCTAAAAGATGGACATTTAGATCCATTTGATTATGAATCTTATGCAACCTGTGAATCTTGCCTCCAAGGGAAGATGACAACTCTCCTTTTAGTGGAACTGGAGATAGAGCCTCTGAGTTATTAGAACTCATACATAGTGATGTATGTGGACCTATGTTCACACTTGCTAGAGGTGGGTTCTCCTACTTCATTACATTCACTGATGATTTCTCAAGGGTTGGACATTTGTACTTAATGAAGTACAAATCCGAGGGCTGTGAGAAATTCATAGAATATAAGGAGGTGGAGAAGCAAACTAGAAAGAGTATCAAGACTTTCTGATTAGATCGAGGAGGAGAATACTTAAGTACAGAATTCACCCAGTTTCTAAGAGACCATGGGATTTTATCCCAATGGACTCCTCCTTATACACCATAGCTCAATGGTGTATCAGAAAGGAGGAACCACACATTGTTAGACATGGTGAGGTCCATGATGAGTTTTACCTCTCTCCTAGTATCATTCTGAGGATATGCCCTAGAGACCGTAGCTTACCTTCTGAACAGAGTTCGAACTAAAATGATAGTGTCTATTGCATATGAGATACGGAAAGGGTAGAAGCCTGATCTTAAGGTTGTTAAGATTTGCGGCTGCCCTACCCATGTTAAAAGACATAATCTTGACAAGTTGGAATCTAGGATGCAACGGTGCTTGTTTGTGGGATACCCCAAGGAGACATGTGGGTATTACTTCTATCACCCAAGGACTAAAAGGTCTTTGTTGCCAAGAGGGCTGTCTTTCTTGAGAAGGAACACATTCTTGGTGGGAACAGTGGGAGCGTGATAGAGTTGAGCGAGGTTGGAAAACCTAGCTCTAGCACCATTCCGCAGGACGAGTCTGTTCAGATACATGACACAGAAGATCCAACTTTAAGTAAGTCTAGTAGAGTTCGTATTCCTCCTGAGAGATTTGTAGGATATATGAAGGGACAAGACTCTGAGGATGTTGATCCTCAAACCTACGAGGAGGCTATTACGAGCATGGACTTCTGGAAGTGGCAAGAGGCCATGAATTCTAAGATGGATTCCATGTACTCCAACAAGGTTTGGAACCTAGTTGTTGCACTTGAGGGTATTGTACCTATTGGGCGCAAATGAATCTTCAAAAAGAAGATTGGAGTAGATGAAAAGGTAAAGACTTTTAAGGCAAGGCTTGTGGCAAAAGGTGTCATCAAAGACAAGGTGTTGACTATGACGAAACGTTCTCACCCATCACCATGCTAAAATCCATCAGAATTCTATTGGCTATTGCAACACACCATGACTATGAGATCTGGAAAATGGATGTAAAAACCACATTTCTAAATGACAACCTTAAGGAAGAGGTGTATATGATACAGCCTGAGGGATTCGTTTCCAAGGACATTCCAGACAAGGTGTGTAGGTTGCTTAGGTCCATTTATGGACTAAAGAAAGCTTCCCAAAGTTGGAACATAAGATTTGATCAAGCAATCAAATCTTATGACTTCGTTAAGAATGAAGATGAGCCTTGTGTGTACAAGAAGGTAAGTGGGAGCACTATCACCTTCTTGGTGTTATATGTGGATGACATCCTCATCATTGGGAATGATGTAGGAATGCTATCCACTGTTAAGGCTTGGCTATACAAGAAATTCTTCATGAAGGACTTAGGGAAAGCATCTTCCATATTGGGGATTCGGATCTATAAGATAGACCGTAGAGGATGCTTGGCTTGTCCCAGTCCAAGTACAAAGACTCCATTGTCAAAAGGTTTGGCATGGAGAAGTCCAAGAGAGGTCTCACACTGATGAGACATGGAATTTCACTTTCTAGGAGTATGTCCCCAAACACTCTAGAAGAAAGGGAAAATATGGACAAGATTCCCTATGCTTCTGCCATAGGATCCATCATCAATGCTATGTTATGTACTAGGCCTGATGTAGTGCATGCTCTAAGTGTTACGAGTAGGTATCAGGAGGGTCCAAGTTTGGAACACTGGAAGTCAGTAAAGTGTATCCTTAAGTACTTAAGAAGGACTAAGGATCTTTTACTAGTATATGGAGAATGTGGCCTCAAGGTTGAGGGCTACATGGACTCGAGTTTTCAGTCCGATGTTGATGATAGCAAGCCTAACTCGGGGTTTATGTTTACCCTGAATGAAGAAGCAGTAAGCTAGAAGAGTTCCAAGCAAGAGACTACTGGTGACTCGACCACAGAGGCAGAGTATATTGTTGCTTCAGAGGCGGCAAAGGAAGCTGTCTGGATGAAGAAGTTCATCACAGACTTAGGAGTGGTGCCCAGCCATGGAGAGCTGATTGCATTGTTTTGCGACAACAATGGAGCGATTGCTCAAGCAAGGGAACCAAGGTCTCATCGGAAGTCCAAGTATGTTTTGAGGAAGTTCCACTTGATCAGGGAGATCATGACCCATGGTGATGTAGCAATGGAAAGAGTTCCATCTGAAGATAACATTGCAGATCCACTAACAAAGCCGTTGACTTAGGTTGTTTTTGAGCGACACCGAGGTCTAATGGGGATCAGACATGTAGATGATTGGATTTAGGTTAAGTGGGAGATTTCTAGTTATGAGTGCCCAGCAAGCCATTTCACATTAGTGGTGACACTTGTAATCTTGCACTGATCTCTTTTGGTAATTATATAAATGACATTTTCTCACTTTATATTACATGCATGTGATGATGTATATATGATGTGATGTCCAAGGATTTGTGCAATGGGAATTGAATCATGATGAGATCATGATAATGATGTTGTACTCTATAGGTTTTGATGATCACAAAAAGACTAAGTTTAACTCATGTTCAGAAAATCACAAAACACTGAATATAAGTCATATTCATGACCAAGCATTTGATTTATGTTTATTTAATTTGAGGGTCTAATTTGTATGTTATGTGTACAATAACTTTGTCCAAAAGTCGCATTTGAAGTGCATACTACAAAGCCCAAGACTTGGACAAAACAACAAAGCCAAGACTAGAAGGTTAGCTGTAAAACTGACACTCGGACAACCGACTTGTAGAAATCGGTCAACCGCTAATGAAAAGTAATCAATGGGCAATCGATTATAGGACAGCCCAATCGATGTTCGATCGATTGTGGATCAAAGGGAATCAATGGATGATCGATTAACGACCAAGCAAAGTCGGACGATCGACCTAGCTAGAAGGTTTTGCAGTGAGATAGTCAAAAAGTCAGACGATTCACTTGAGGAAATTGGTCGACCGATCCGCTAGTCGAAGCAGAATCACTTCATATATTCACATTGTATTTTTGCCATCCAAAGCATCTTGACTTTTGATGCATGATTTACACTTGGCGAGTCAAAGTGCTGGTACTTCAGATGTTCATGTTATAACTACACCAACCGAAGCATCAGTCTAAGGTAAACCCGAAGTCATTTGACCAAAATTCAAGAATTGATCGACCGAACGGTCAGTCGAAGCCTAGTCGAAGCAAAGTTGAAATTTGACGATCGATCTGATGAATTCGGTCGACCGATTCTGATGTTTCTCCATACAGACTTTCCTAAATAGAGTCCTATGAAGATCCAACATTTTCTAGGCATATAGGGACTCTTTGGGATTATAAATACAACATGTTTCTATGTTTTGGAAGATGACAACATGCCTCGAAGAAGGTTGCTTCATACCCTAGAGTTTAGAGGAGGATCGTAAAGCCCTAGGAAGAGCCAACAAATGCTCTGAACCTGTAGAAGCTAGAAGAACGAGTCTTCATCATCTAGAAGCCTTCCAGGCATACCTAAGAGGTGTTTCTTCATCTGAAGGGCATGGACCTGGTGCTGCTATTTGCAAGATTTTATTCAGAAGTGTTCTACATCGGCCAATTCTTCAAATGAATCATCGTCAGCCAAAGACGACCACAAAGGCTGAATTTCTAGAACAGGAGAACTCTACACCTTACTGTTTAGATTGTTGTCTCTCCTATCCTTGCTTTATTGTTCTTTCTCATTGATCATACTGTGTGTGTGCTTAGTTTGTGAGCACGTCGTTGTTTATTGGTGTGTAGTGCATGTGCGCATACACGCTGGGTTGTCTTGTCCCCGAGAAACGAGGTGGGGCTTGTGTTGTCCCCGTAAACAACTGTGTGTGTGGGTTTTCGCTTATATTTGGGAAACAAGCTAGTGGAAATCCTCACAGGGGTGTGGGGTAGTGGACGTAGACATACACAGGGGTGTCTTTGTCGAACCACTCTAAATCCTGTGTGCACGTGTAATTTGCATCCATATTTTCTACCTCCATACTATGCACGTTAGGATAGTTGATTTTGTCTATATACTTGTTATATTCCACTGTGCATATCACATAATAGGTTTGATTAATTTAGTCTAATATGTTCTGAGTTAAAAGAATTTTTATTGGGTGATAACCAATTCACTCCTCCCCTCTTGGTTGTCCATGCATCCCTGCACATCAATTGGTATCAGAGCAGAGCTCTTGATCTAGCGTGAGATCTTGTGTGCGATGGCCAACAAAGGATATCTGCCTGAGGGTCATTCTATCAACCATCCATCCTACTTTGATGGCAACAACTACACGTATTGGAAGAATTGTATGCACGTCTTTCTCAGGGCTCAAGATTATGAGATTTGGAAAGTTGTAAGTTCTAGTCCTTATGATTTTCCAGAGGATGAAGGAAAGTGGACGGAGGATAGCATTAAAAAATCCAAGATAAATTTTAGTGCTTTGAATATTTTGCAATGTGTTATTCATCCTGATGAATATTCTCGTGTTTCTATGTGTGTTTCAGCAAAGGAGATGTGGGATAAATTGAATCTTATCTATGAAGGCACTTCAGAGGTCAAGTAGACCAAAGCCAACATCCTAGTCCATGAATATGTGATGTTCAGGATGAGCCCCGTGGAAACAATCTCTGACATGCTTACACGGCTCTCCTAGATCACCAATGGACTGAAGGCTCTTGGCAAGAACTACACAGACACGAAGATCATCTGTAAAATTCTGAGATCCCTCCCACTTGCGTGGCACACAAAAGCCACAGTCATCGAGGACTCCAAGAACCTATCAAGCCTCGCTGTGGAGGCGTTGATTGGGAGTCTCATGACCTATGAGATAAACATAAAAAGGGAGGAAGTAGATCAACCCATTTTCAAGAAAAAGGACGTCGCTCTGAAGGCTAATAAATCCAAGGTATATAGTTCTGAAGAAAATTCCTCAAGTGAAGATGAGGAGGAAGTGGTCAAGCTAGCCCGTAGCTTCAGAAGGTTTCTGAAAAAGAAGCTACAGTATGTGTCATCTTTCAAAGACTATAAGGGCAAAAACAAGCAAGAGGACTCTAGTAGAAAAACAGAAATGATCTATTATGAGTGCCAAGGTATTGGGCACATGAGATCAGAATGCCCATTGTTTTTGAAAAAGCAGAGTAAAGTTAAGGCAAAGAAGTCCAAAGAATCCAAGAAGGAGGACTGCGGTCTCATGGCTATTGAGGACAAATCTTTAGAGGTAACTTCTGATCATGAATATTTTACTCCTGAGGAGATGCAATCAATGTACTATGTCTTGTATGAAAAATACAGAAAAGTAAAAAAGACAAATAAGAAACTAAAGAACAAAATCAATGATATTTTGCATAATGAATATCCATGTGAAACATGTGAATTGTTGAATGTTCAATGCATTGTTCTTCAAGATGAAAATGAAAATATGCAAAGCAAAATTTCATTGTATGAACAAGAAATGGAATGCATGGTAATAGTTTTTCAGAAACGTTCTACATGCTTGAAAAGGAAAACACATCTTTGAAATCTGAAAATGAACAATTGAAAAACCAAGTCTTTGTACTTAAAGAAAATGCTGAAGTTTTTGAAAATTCTATCCAGAAAATGCATGAAACCATAGATGAGCTCATGTTTACTGTGTCTAGACTTATGAAGGGAAAAGAAAATTCAGATGAGGTTCTTAGTGTCAAGGTGAATATACATAGACATGGTCTGGGATACATACCTAAGAAATCTAAGTCTAACTCCTTTGAGTGTAAGACCAAGACATCTTTTGTTTATGCTTCTAATAGTCCAAACACTTCTCATGCTAGTCTAAAACAAAAAAAAGACTCAATTGAATTCTCATGCTATGAGAATTGCGCAAGCCAAACAACCAGTAAATGTTAAACACTTTGTGAAGGCTAAGAAGAATGCACAGTCAAATAAATTTCAGCATGTTGTTCATAGGTCACAACCAATAGAACACAATTCAAATGTCACATGTTATTCTTATGGTGGGCTTGGTCATATGAACTGCAGTTGTTCTTTAAAAAGAAATATACAGAAAATGAACTTGGTGTGGATAAGGAAGAATTTGTTGCCTTCTAGAACTAACACTGTTGGACCCAAAACCATTTGGGTACCAAAGAAATCCACCTGAGATCTGTGGGTGTAGGTGTCTTGTGAAATTTTGAGATGAAGCATCAAATGGTATCATTGTGAATCTCAAGGCATCTATAGTCTACAATGTTATGTGAGTATTATGTTCTTCTATTTTGGACTTTCAAGGTAACACATGAATAATCTTGTATGTTGTATTATTTACTCTTTTAGATTTTTATTATAGGCTGTGTTTTTGTCCTATAAAAAAAATTAAAAAATTGAAAACACAAAAAGAGTCTTAAGTCTTAATGTTTTTTGCATGTCTATCCCTTGTGTGCTTGCATGTAATGTATATATAAAGACTCTTCATTGACTCTTTCTATGGCCTAATACTCCCTTGATATCTTACTGCATTGGCTTAAGACTTAGTGTGCATTAATTCAGCCACTAAGGGGGAGATTTCTGCATTTGTTGTGTGCATACATTAAGGGGAAGCCAAATAGCTTTGTATTTAACTTGCTTTTCAAAATTCATCTGAAATTGAGACCAACACACTAATGCACATGACTATGATTAATGGATATCACTTTAATGATCGATGGAAATTTTTCTTAGTACTCGTGTGATGCATAAATTCCACCTAACTTGTAGGAACTCGTGAGGAAAAAGCTACTTGTCCAAAGTGAAAAGAGGAACTGAGTTTAGTAATCGGGTCTTCCCACTGAACAAGTGAGAAGCCTCACGTCAAACGGAAATACTTTCATCAAATGTTTCAGAACAAAAAACAAGGGCCAGAGTGATAGCTACCAAAAATCGAGGGTCTAACATGCATGGGTAAGATTGAGAGTATCCATTAGTGTTATCTAGAATTATGCTTATCATCATGTGTGATACATCTTAATCATGTCTCACATTTCACTTTAAATGGTATTTAATTTTGAATGTCTGTTGAGAACTTGATTAAACACTACATTATTTAATGACTATCTTTTAGAGCATACACTCCCATCAGATTCCCCAAAGTGATATTTTAGAGAATTTTGATTCACATACTTTGTATTATGCCAATTGCACCTTTCATCTCTAATACCACCCATTTTTTGATGCAGTCAAAAAGGGGGAAAGAATATTTGTAGATTTTATATTTTTAGTTTTGGGGGAGGGTTTACGTCCAAAAGAAAAGGGGAGAGTTAGAGTCATAAGTATTTTAGAGAGGGAGAGTTAATCTTGCATGAATTAATACATGCATTGTGCCATATGAAAACACATAAAAATTAAATCAAAATGGTATCTAAAATCAAATGTTGTGTTTTGTGTGAAAAATCTACAAGTGTTTTGTCATCATCAAAAAGGGGGAGATCGTTGTACTCTGTAGATTTTGATGATCACAAAAAAACTAAGTTTAACTCATGCTAAAAAAATCACAGAACACTGAATATAAGTCATGTTCATGACCTAATTTATGTTTATTTAATTTGAGGGTCAAATTTGTATGTTAAGGGTACAGTAACTTTGTCCAAAAGTCACATTTGAAGTGGATAATACAAAGCCCATGACTTGGACAAAACAACAAAGCCAATACTGGAAGGTCAACTGTAAAACTGACACTCGGACGACCGACTTGGAGAAATTGGCCAGCTGATAACGAAAGGCAATCGATGGACAATTGATTATAGGATAGCCCAATCGATGTTCGATCGCTTGTGTCTCGAAGGGAATCGATGGATGATTAATTAACGGCCAAGAAACGTCGGACGACCAATTTGGTACGTTCGGTCGATCGACCTAGCCAGAAGGTTTTGTAGTGAGATAGTCAAAAAATCGGACGACTAACTTGAGGAAATCGGTCGACCGATCTGCCAGTCGAAGCAGAATCACTTCGTATATTCATGTTGTATTTCTGCCATCTGAAGCATCTTGACTTTGGATGTCAAGATTTATACTTGGCCAGTCGAAGTGCTGGTACTTCGGATGTTCATGTTATAACTATGCTAGCCAAAGCATCGGTCGAAGGTAAACCCGAAGTCGGTCGACTAAAATTCCAGAATCGGTCGACCGAACGATCAGTCGAAGCCTAGTCGAAGCAAAGTTGAAATCGGACGACCGATTCGACGAATTTGTTCGACCAATTCCGATGTTTCTCCATACAGACTTTCCTAAATAGAGTCTTATGAAGATCCAACTCTTTCCAAGCATACATGGACTCTTTGGGATTATAAATACAACATGTTTCCGTGTTTTGGAAGAAGACAACACACTTCCAAGAAGGTTGCTTCGTACCCTAGAGTTCAGAGGAGGATCGTGAAGCCCTAGGAAGAGCCAAAACATGCTCTAAACCTGTAGAAGCCAGAAGAACGAGTCTTCATCATCAAAAAGCCTTCCAAACATACCTGAGAGGTGTTTCTTCATCTGAAGTGTATGGACCTGGTACTGCTACTTGCAAGAACTCGTTTAGAAGTGTTCTACATCAGCCAGTTCTTCACGAGTCATCGTTAGCCAAAGACACCCACAAAGGTCAAATTTCTAGAACAGAAGAACTCTACACCTTACTATTTATATTGTTGTCTCTCCTATCCATGCTTTATTGTTCTTTCTGGAACCCGGATCACACTGTGTGTGCTCGATTTGTGAGCACGTCGTTGTTTGTTGGTATGTAGTGCGTGTGTGCATACATGTTGGGTTATCTCATCCCCAGGAAATGAGGTGGGGCTTGTGTTGTCCCTGTAAACAACTGTGTGTGGGTTTTTGCTTGTACCTTGGAAACAAGTGTTAGGATCGAATGGGTGGATGGATCAGATCTAGAAGGGGGGGTTGAATAGATCTAACACCAATTAATGCGGAAGCTCAAGCAATTTAAAATTACTTAGAATTAGAGATCAATTCACCCAAACAATTTACTGATCTGAAGTGTGATTAGTGTGTGTGAGCAAATCGATTAGTAGTGTGAGCGAAATCCCTATGCATGCATCTAGCGAGATACAAAGGCAAACAACAATTCAAACCACTGCACAGAGGATTTTTAAGTGGTTCGGAAATCACCTCCAGTGACTCCTACGTCCACCCCTCACACAGTGAGGCCACACTACTCAAAACCTTGAGTACAACTCACACTGGAGCACGACGACTCCAAACACCCTTGAGCACGACGACTCAAGAAACAACCGGAGCAGGATGACTCCAAACCCTTTGAGTACGACGACTCAAAGAAAACCCAGGAGATAGGTACGACGACCTACTCCACAAACCACTTATGAGTATGACGACTCACAAGCACTTGAGCACAACGGCTCAAAACTAGAGCACTACGGCTCCAAACCTTTGGACCACGAAAGATCCAAGTTCTGCTAGACCAAGCACACTTAGAGAATAGATCCTCTAGCACGATCTATCTCAATACAATGATGAAAATCGAACAAACATAATTAAATGGTCTGTGCAGAACACATGCACAGATCACACAATCAAAACCAAGATGAACACTCCAAGAAAATAAATGAAATAGATGTGACTTGGATGTTCCTTGATGAAGAAGACTTGCAGACGCTTCAATTGAGGAGCCTTGATGGAAATCGATGGAGATTCTCCTCAATTGGCGATGCTCTGCTTTGATGGCATCTGAAATGCTAGAAATCCTTCTTCTCATGCGCCTCTTCAGTTGGATCTGCTCCCTTGCCTAGCACAGCAACCTTCTCTCCAGGGATTCCCCTTGATTCCCACGTCCTTCCTCTTGAAAGGATGGCTTGCAGCTTCTGGAGATGGAGACAGATCAGGAAAGCCCCCTTTGGCCGCTAAAAGGCTTCTTCTGAAAGTGTATGGGCTCTCTTGCCTTTGGGGTACAAGGAGCATGGTATTTATAGCCCCATAAGTCCATAAAGTGCCTTGGGGTGCATGGGCATGGAAACCTAGGTCAAATCCCCTAATTCCCAAGCAGCCACGTGTCCAGACAAAATCACGATTTTGAGTTTCAGCTGGAGTGTGTCGACACTACTTCAGAGTGTGTCGACACACTGTCCCAAACTGGCAGAAATGGTCTTCTGGGAAGAGACACTAGTGTCGACACTACTTCAGGCTGTGTCGACACACTGTCCAGAACTGCCAAACAGGTCTTCTGGGAACTGGATCAAGTGTCGACACTACTTGAGGCTGTGTCGACACACAGTACATACCTGTCAACTGGGTTCTCTAGGAACTAGGACTAGTGTCGACACTACTTGATCCTGTGTCGACACCACTTGACCATTTCTTCATCATTTTGCCTTGGGTATGAAGCATTGTGTCGACACCAGTAGGTTGTGTCGACACTACCATGACAAAATCTGCATACACCTGCAAAATTAACACATAAATGATTAGTACAAGATTTTATCATTAAAATATGAAATATTAATCATCAAAAAACAGTGTTAAGTATTATTGTGATATGTATAAAATTTATAACATGTTCACATGTCATCATCAAAATCACAATATGGCATCTTTGAAATCACAATATGTCATCATTGAAATCACAATATGTCATCATCAAAATCAAAGTATGAGTGATGTTCATTGGATATCATTAAAATACAACTTTAGGAAATTCCAAAACACACTCAACCCAACAATCTCCCCCTTTTTGATGATGACAAAACATATGCACAATATCCCAATATCTTGACTCCCTTGACTATAATAACTCCCCCTTTGACCATATACACCCTTTGACCTTTCTCCCCCTAGAAACCTTTCTCCTTTAAAGAACTTTCTCCCCTTTGAACTTCCTCCCACTAGAGACCTTTCTCCCCCTTTTTGACAGCATCAAAAAGATATACAAGAGAGAGAAACAATGATGGTTGGAGACCAAGAAATGAAATGGAGTAGGAATGGTCAGGAATGATCAAAATAAATGAGACAAAGTGATATTGGCATATGAGAGAATTATTGTATTTTTGGTATTGTGCCATAAAGTTTAATCACGAAGACACACTCAACACAAGATATAATGATCTGAATGTAGTTAAAATAATGATGCAAATGTGAAGTAAAGTGACCTATATGAATGAGCAGAAATATTTAACAAGGATGTTAGGAGCTTTAATTTTATCACAATGTAGAATAATAGGTCTAAACTCAGTAAACATGAACTTTATGAAGGTCTTAAGCTTTTTCATCCTATCAATTTGATTTTCTTTCATTTTTAACAGGGAAAGAATACAAGAATAAATTAGTTAAATCTCACTTTTCAGTGCAAGAGATCACATTGATCAAATGCAAGATCTCCTGATTACTCAGTGGTTTAACTTTCATTATCTTATACAGAGTTGAAAACTTGATTTTCACTTTTTTACGCGAAACAAATCACTTTTTAGGTGAAATGGCCCGATTACTCAGTGGTTCAAGAATTTGCATTGCTCTGTTTGTATCTTTCCAGATTGTTGATCATTTCTTTTGACGTTTTGTAGGAATATGTTTGCTTTGACCAGACAAGACATGACTACGAATTTAGAAAAATTATTCTAACAAGTGGTAAAATAAAGCTTAAACATACACAAGTGAAATATTAAAGCCACTCACGTGCCTATAATGGTGTTTTGCAAATCATTTTAAAAACATTCAGTATTAAGATTACTTAACCTTGAAATGATAATGAATATTTGAAATTAAACTAAGTGCACAATGAGTTTAGGTTCAATGCTTAATTCTCTCATAAGAAAATAGCATAATGACTCAAAATTTTTGATGATTTTGAGGTTCAAAATAGACAAGTAAGATCAAGGAATGCAACAATGACTTCCCCTTTCATGTAACTCCCCCCACAAGGTGAACATGAAGATTATAGAAGGAAAAGGAATGAAATGAAGTGAAAGCAGAATGAACATGAATGTTTTATTGAAAAATAGAAACTCCCCTCAACAATTGCATATGAGGCTCTTGATACTTGGCGGAGACATATACTCACGCATAGTGAAAGAGTCCAGACAAGCCTGACTTGTCTTTCTTCAATTCACCATTTGATATACCAAGATTGCCAATGCAATGTGAGAGTGAGGAATTTATTTGCAAGAACATTTGTCAATAATCTGAATGGGAGTTGATGATAAATCAGATATGAAAGAATATTTCTCCAGCATTTCACTCAAAGATTCTTTTGACTTACTCCCCCATAAGATATGCATGAAATTCATTGCATTTTCAAGAACATTTTTGCACTTTTTCAAATTTACTCCCCCTTAATATGTGCATGGAATGAAAAACTAGCAAGCAATTCACACATGATTATGCACACAGTTAGCTTTAAGCATAACATGACTTCTGGTACTTGGCGGAGTATTTTACTCACGCATAATGATAGCTTCCAAACAAGCGTAACTTGTTTTTTCACATGTCATCATTTGATATACCAAAAAGTCACAGCAGTTGATATGCACACAGAATCATGGGCACAGTTATGCAAGCATGATAACACAAACCTGATTCCAATTGTAATGACACACACATTGTGTGGGAGTACCATTGAAACATATTTCTTATTGTTCAGATAAAAATTAAACATTCAATTCAATTCAGGCAATTCAAATTTGAAATGATAAAAACGTTTTAACTGAAAGAACTTCAATTGCTTTTCAAAAAATTTACCTATGTTCTCCAATCATTTCTTACCTTGCACAGCCAATATCTTGATTCCATTTACAATGTATGGCTGCAAGACTCCTTAGCTTGTTGATCAAGCTGGTTTTGGGACCCACACTTGCTTGGGTCCTGCAATGAAGTCAATGTTAGAATGCAATAAAGATTTCTGAATCCAAAGTGATTTTATTTTTATATAGATGCATTTCTTTCATTGATAGAACTATTAGCAAAATTAGTTCCAAATTTTCTTTTTGCCTTGGTCAATGCATCTATGTTTTCATGAAGTTTTCTAATTTTGGATTTTTAATATAAGCAGAAACAGAAATTTTGTACAACATTGTATGCCTATACACATGGAATTTCTGAACATTTTCAGTATGAACATGATATTTATTCCTATGTGTATGAGCATATGCATTAGAATGGAATTTCTGAGCATGCACAACAAAATCATTTGTGTACCAACAGTCCCTAGAAATGTGACCAACTTTATGACAATGAAAGCATTGGACTGATTCGGCATGTTTATTGAAATGTTGATTTCTACTCCAGCAATGTTTGGCAAGATGACCAGGTTTATTGCAGTTAAAGAAAATGAGAGCATTTCTTACCTGGTACTTACCTTGGCATGTATGCATTTGCTGGGTTCTCCTTTTCATGTGAGGAGGCTTTCCATGAGGAGAAGGAGGTACCTTTTGGTGGCTCTTAGCATGATGTGAATTTGGAACTTGCCTTGGAGCTTTTTGGATTGATGGAGGAAGTAGATGAATCTTCTTGACAGTAGCATTTTTATTTTTCTCCATCTGTTTTGAACAAGAACATTCACTAGTTTTTCATTAGAATTAGCAGTGTTCTTGTTTGCAGCAGCTTTAACAATGTTATTGTGGCTTTCTTTTCATTTTTCTTAGTTTTCACATAAGGAAGACTTGTGTTTTTAGTATTTTTCAATTCACGTTGAAGCTTCTGTTTTTCAGTTTTTAATGCAACAACTTCTTTTTCTGAAATTTGAAACTTGTTTAGCATGACATCCAAACCATTTTTCATCTTGTTCTTTTCATTTTCAAATTGAGCAATTTGTTTTTCCAAATCAGCAATTTTATTACTCAAATTGCTACAATCATTATCCAATGGTTTGTCATGGAACAAGCAATCAATCTTCCTTTTTAGATGACTGTTTTCTTCAACAAGTTGTTTGCATCTCTCATTTATTTGATGATCATGAGCCATATTAGAAATCTGTTTGTTTAATTGAACATTATCAAATTTGAAGTTTTCATTGAGATCAATCAATTTTCATTTTCATCTTTCAAATCAACATTTTCAAATTCCAACTGATCATGATCTTCTTTTAACTTGGACACTTGTTTTCACAAATTTTGATTTTATCTTTCAGAGTTCAGTTTCTGAACTTCACCTTTCAATTCTCATTTTCTTGTGAAAGATCTTTATCATTGTTTTGGAGCAATTCAAGTGTATTTTTCAAATTTTCACTTTCTTTATGGCAATGTTTTAAAGTCTTTTTCAGATCTTTATTTTTAGTGTTTAGCTTTTCATTAAGATTTTGCATCTTTTCACAGAATTCAATCAATCTATCATGAGACATTCCTTCATCTTCATCAGAATCAGAGTTAGAATACATAGATGAGTCTAGAATGGATGTACCTGACCTTGTAGACCCATTTGATTTCTTGTGTTTTGAAGAGGATGAAGAATGCTCTGAGCTATTAGAGTGTTCAGTGAGAGCCACAACCTTCTGAATTGTTGATTTGCTGGATTCATTGAGGCTCTTCTTTGCCATCATGTACTTGTGAATTTCTTTTTGTGCTTCCACTGAAAAACTTGATGAAGGTGAGATTGGGGATTTCTCTGAAATTATAATAGGAAATTCATGTAGATTAAAGATATTTTCCATTATATCAAAACTCAAAAGACAATTAGATATAATTACAGTAAATCAATGTAACATGGAATTAGATCTAGCAATTAACACAGAGATCAAACAGAAGCAATCACATCAGATCAGTAACATACATTAACCTACTCTGATACCAATTGTTAGGATCGAATGGGTGGATCTAACACCAATTAAAGTGGAAGCTCAAGCAATTTAAAATTACTTCGAATCAGAGATCAATTCACCCAAACAATTTACTGATCTGAAGTGTGATTAGTGTGTGTGAGCAAATTGATTAGTAATGTGAGCGAAATCCCTATGCATGCATCTAGCGAGATATAAAGGCAAACCACAATTCAAACCAATGCACAGAAGATTTTTAGGTGGTTTGGAAATCACCTCTAGTGACTCCTACGTCCACCCCTCACACAGTGAGGCCACACTACTCAAAACCTTGAGTACAACTCACACTGGAGCACGACAACTCCAAACACCCATGAGCACGACGACTCAAGAAACAACTAGAGCACGACGACTCCAAACCCTTTGAGTACGACGACTCAAAGAAAACCCAAGAAATAGGTATGACGACCTACTCCACAAACCACTTATGAGTACGACGAGTCACAAGCACTTGAGCACAATGGCTCAAAACTGGAGCACTACGGCTCCAAACCGTTAGACCACGAAAGATCCAAGATCTGCTAGACCAATCACACCTAGAGAATAGATCCTCTAGCACGATCTATCTCAATACAATGATGAAAATCGAACAAACAGAATTAAATGGTCTGTGCAGAACACATGCACAGATCACACAATCAAAACCTAGATGAACACTCCAAGAAAATAAATGAAATAGATGTGACTTGGATGTTCCTTGATGAAGAAGACTTGCAAATGCTTCAATTGAGGAGCCTTGATGGAAATCGATGGAGATTCTCCTCAATTGGCGATGCTCTGCTTTGATGGCATCTGAAATGCCAGAAATCCTTCTTCTCCTGCGCCTCTTCAGTTGGATCTGCTCCCTTGCCTAGCACAGCAACCTTCTCTCCAGGGATTCCCCTTGATTCCCACGTCCTTCCTCTTGAAAGGATGGCATGCAGCTTCTGGAGATGGAGACAGATCCGAAAAGCCCCTTTGGCCGCCAAAAGGCTTCTTCTGAATGTGTATGGGCTCTCTTGCCTTTGGGGTACAAGGAGCATGGGTATTTATAGCCCCATAAGTCCATAAAGTGCCTTGGGGTGCATGGGCACGGAAACCTAGGTCAAATCCCTAATTCCCAAGCAGCCATATGTCTAGACAAAATCACGATTTTGAGTTTCAGCTGGAGTGTGTCGACACTACTTCAGAGTGTGTCGACACACAGTCCCAAATTAGCAGAAATGGTCTTCTGGGAAGAGACACTAGTGTCGACACTACTTCAGGCTGTGTCGACACACTGTCCAGAACTGCCAAACAGGTTTTCTGGGAACTGGATCTAGTGTCGATACTACTTGAGGCTGTGTCGAGACACAGTACAGACCTGTCAACTGGGTTCTCTGGGAACTGGGACTAGTGTCAACACTACTTGATCCTGTGTCGACACCACTTGACCATTTCTTCATCATTTTGCCTTGGGTATTGTCACGCCCCAATATTTAGCAGGGGAATAAATACCGGGAGGCGTGAATGATACAAATAGACATATCACAGTTGAGTAACGCAGAGTCACAATTGAATATAATAACACATTTGAGGCTATATTATGATCACCTAAAAGTATACTTTATTTCATTCCATTCAACTAGATACAACCTTACATAAGAAAGAACCAACTAAAGAGTTCATTATTCAAATAAAACTTCTAGAAAAGTTCACTATTACATGGACTACTCAAATATCTATTCCTAACTGTCAACTACTCATATGGCGGGTGCTCATCACTCTTGCCCTGCCCCATCGGACTCCACGGGTTCTTCATCACTTCTTGAAAAAGGGCAGGATGATAGGGGTGAGCGAACTAGCTCAGTAGGATTTACATCTCAATATTGTGCGGGCACTAGTATACATGATTAACATTTAAAAAGGCAAGATATGAACATGAACATGATGACAATGCATGCAATACTAACAGATCGAATAGCAGAGTACAACGGATATCATTTCAGATCACATGTCGAGTTGCATATACATTGGATAGATATTTCAAGAGTAGATTTGTATCAAAAGATTTGGCCATATTCAAACAAATATCATGTATTCACATGATCAGACGTATCATATCAAATCATATCATATTGACTTATCATATCAAACAAAGGCACATTCACACTAATCTTGCATATTTGTTTGTGCTATGCCAAGCACCAGAAGTCCATACTCCCACGGTTAATAAGTACGTTGGGGCGCTCCTCCCCAGGACCCGACCAGGCCCCTATTGCACAGGCATTGGGTCAAATTTGGACCGAAGTCCCACGTTGTGCCGAACAAACATATTCATATTATGGCCACAGAGTTTCAATGACAAGCTCATAGTAAAAGGAACATGAACATTCATAGAGTCAAGGAATGACAAACAGCTCAAGAGAACAAGGCAGGATAACGACGTATCTTCTGTTTCATAATTCATTAATGTCTTGACATGAGGATGTTTCTAAAGACAGATCGTATGCAGAACATGTGCTCTCAATTCCCCAAGGTGGGTGTGCCTATTCGTGCAAAGGTGTAAGTGATGAGTCACGGATCTTTCCTAGCATGTATGCATTTGACAAATAATTAATTGAACACCGGAAACATAAAACTATTGAAACTCATGTGCAAATCATGATATTAACTCCACTAACAAGTCCATACTAACATGTATTCACCCCACATTTATATCATATTCTTATCTTATCAATTGACAATAAGTAAGATCACAAGATAATCCAATGAACATAAGGACAATCACAATTACACATTAGAATCATATTCGTATCATTACCACTTTTCAATGGGTTGATTTTTTTTAGGTCCATGCATACTATATAACATCATGCACATGCTTAGTAGACATCATGTAATGATCAGCCCAAAATATGCAATTTTTTTTGTAAGGGTAGTGTCGACACACCCCTTACTGGTGTCGACACAATACTTCAAACACAAGGAAAAATAAGGCAGAACTGGTCAAGTAGTGTCGACATTAGATCAAGTAGTGTCGACACTAGAGACAGCTCCCAGAAACCATCTGGGTCAATTGGGATAGTGTGTCGACACTAGTTCAAGTAGTGTCGACACTAGAGGCCTTCCCAGAACACCTTTTGGGCTGATTTGGGACAGTGTGTCGACACTAGATCAGGTAGTGTCGACACTAGAGGCCCTCCCAGAACAAAACCTATAGGTCAAATGTAACCCGAAAACACATCTCATGCAGTGGTTTATTTACCCCGCTTATAACTCTCTAACGAATGACATTTAGACAAAACATTCAACACGAAAGATGACGAGGACAACTAGTAGAAGAACTTTGGTGTTCAAGGTTTGATCTAATTCATTCTCAAATCCCGAGAAACGTATGAAGAACGTAAAGCTAAGTGTAGCCTGAAATCGCAGTATCGTGCAGTGACTCTCTTAACACACTTATAACTCTCTAACGATAGACTTTTAGACAAAATGTTCAACATAAAAGATGATCGTGACTACAAGTAGAAGAACGTTCATGAAAGAAGTTTGGGCTAATTCAGTATAAAATCACATGCAAAATAAGAAGAACGGGAAAAGCCCTAACTGTGCGCGACTTAGGGAAAACTACGAATACGCAATGTATACTCCATGAACTTGAGTCAAACCAAGTGCAAATGAACCTAGACTAGAAGATCTACATGATGGTGTTGGTTTTCTTTAATCTTGGCCCGAGAACACCTACCTTTGAATGCTATGAACTCTCTGCAGATTTCTGGGTTGATGCAGAGCGAGGTTGAGGAAGACCACGATTTTCCCCAGCCATTCTCCACTTCCCCAGTGCTCCAAACTTGCTGCTCACGACCCCAACTTGTTGCTAAACCTTACCCAAGAGTTTAAGGATGAGTTCTTATAGATTTAGGGTGTAGTTATGAGTCCTAACGGGACTAGGAAAGGAGACTGCGAATTCTGCTTCCTTCTTTCCAAAATCTGGGATTCTCTCACCCAAAGGAGGTAGCAACGGTATAGGAAACCACCAATCGGGGTTGGGTTCGGTTTTGGCTTACCTTGCATGACTAATTACCTTGATTTTAACCCTAAATTGCCCTCCATAATTATTGCACAATTACATGCATGAATTTCTTGGTAATTTTCTGTCCTAGTTTATTCTATATCCTTGGGCCAAATGTATTCCATTGGCCCAAATCTCGTTAATGGATCATTAATACATGGTGTTGAGAGTCTCTCCAATATGTTTATTTAATTTATTCCCCTTGATTTCCAAAATTTTTAAATCACTAAATTTTCGGGTGTTACATCCTCCCCCACTTAAAAAAAATTTGGTCCCCAAATTTACACGTAATGGTGTAGTTCGTACCTGAGAATAGTTCTGGGTGGTTTTTCTTCATTCTTTCCTCTATTTCCAAGTAGCATTGGTATTCCCTCTCGACTGCATTGGACCTTCACCATAGGTATGGTACGATTCCTGAGTCGTTGAATCTTCCGATCCAACAGTTTGATCGGCTTCTCTTCATAAGTCAGGTGCTCCCGAATCTCCAAGTCCCCATGGTTGATTACATGGTCGGCATTGAATAAGTACTTCCTCAGCATGGATATGTGGAACACATTATGTACATTCGCCAACTGCGGAGGTAGTGCAAGTCTATACGCCACCTGACCAATCCTTTCCAGAATTTCAAATGGCCCTATGAATCTGGGACTTAGTTTTCCTTTGATCCCAAATCTTTGTATTCCCCTTGAAGGTGAGACCTTCAAGAAAACATGTTCGCCAACCTGGAATTCTTGTTCTCTCCTTCTCTTGTCTGCATAACTCTTCTGCCTAGATTGTGCTATCTTCAGACGTTCCCTGACAATCTGAACCTTCCTGACAGTCGCCTCAATTAAGTCGGGTCCAACCCATTGGTTCTCCCCAACCTCTTCCCAACAAAAGGGTGATCTGCAACTCCTGCCATATAAGGCTTCAAATGGAGCCATCTTGATACTTGCCTGATAGCTGTTGTTATATGCAATCTCTATCAGGTACAACTGATCATCCCATCGTCCTCTAAAATCTAGCACTAGAGCACGAAGCATATCTTCCACAATTTGATTGGTCCTTTCGGTTTGCCCATCAATCTGAGGATGGAAGGCAGTACTAAAATTTAGTTTAGTACCCATTGCTGCTTGTAAACCCTTCCAGAAGTGTGAAGTAAATCTAGGGTCCCAATCCGATATTATGCTAGATGGAACCCCATGCAATCTGACTACTTCCTTAACATATAGTGCAACCAATACATCCACAGACCAGGTACTCTTAATCGGAAAGAAATGACCCGACTTAGTCAATCGATCAACTATCACCCAAATCGCATCCATACCACCTCTAGTCTTGGGCAATCCCATGATAAAGTCCATACCGATACTATCCCACTTTCATTCCGAGATTTCTAGTGGTAGCAGTCCACTAGCTGTACGGAAATGCTCGGCCTTGACTTTCATGCATGTTAAACAGTATGACACATGATCGGCCACATCCCTCTTCATGTTTGGCCACCAATACGACCTTTTAAGTCTTGGTACATCTTTGTTGATCCAGGGTGGATCGTGTGCTTGGACTGGTGAGCTTCATTTAGTAACCTCTTCTTGAGTTCTCCATGATCAGGGACACATATTCTACCTCGGAATAGTAATCTTCCCTCAGCTGATAGAGTAAAGTCAGGTCTTTGTTCTAGCTTCTCCCTGATCTCAACTAAGAATGGATCCTCTCCCTGTTTCTCCTTGATTTCGGTCAGTAGATCGGATTGTATCTGGAGATTGAAAATCATTACTGGTTTTTCCTTCTTTCTCATGTCTAAGTTCAAGCTTGCAAATTGCTCCAATAACTTCCATTCACCCAACATCATATTAGCTAGCATAGCTCCTGGTTGTCTACTTAGAGCGTTTGCCACTACATTGGCTTTCCCAGGGTGATATTGAATGGAAAAGTCAAAGTCCTTAAGATATTCTAACCACCTTCTCTGTCTCATATTAAGCTCCTTCTGTGAGAATAAGTATTTTAAACTCTTGTGGTCAGAAAAGACTTTAAATTGCTCACCATAGATATAATGCCTCCAAATCTTTAAGGTGAATACTACAGCTGCTAACTCCAGGTCATGAACCCGGTAGTTCACTTCATGGATCTTCAGCTATCTTGAGGCATATGCTATTACTTTCCCTTGATGCATCAAGATGCATCCCAGACTTGTTCCAGAAGCATCTAAATAAATTTCAAATCCTCCCTCTTCAGTAGGTAAGGCGAGGACAGGAGCAGTAGTCAGACACTTCTTCAAGTTGTTAAAGCTTTCTTCACATTCATCGGTCCACACAAACAGGTTTTCCTTCCGGGTCAGCTTGGTTAATGGCACTGCAATCTTTGAGAAATCCTTTATAAACCTTCGATAATATCCTGCCAATCATAGAAAGCTCCTGATCTCTGTGACGCTTGTCGGTCTTTCCCATTTCAGTACAGCCTCAACCTTTGATGGATCAACAGCATACCATCCTTGGTTACCACATGTCCTAAAAAGGATACCTCCTCAAGCCAGAATTCACATTTACTTAGCTTGGCATATAATTTATTCTCCCTTAAAATCTATAATGAGATCCTCAAATGCTCCTCATGCTCTTCCCTTGTCTTGGAATAGATTATATATCATCGATGAATACCACCACAAATTTATCCAGATATGGGCGATAAATGCTATTCATCAACTGCATAAAAACTGTAGGGGCATTTGTTAGTCCGAAAGGCATAACAATAAATTCATAATGCCCATACCTGCTACGGAAGGTTGTCTTGTGAATGTCTTCTCCTTTGATCCTCAATTGATGATAACCGGATCTGAGATCTATTTTAGAGAAGTATCTAGTTCCAGATAATTGGTCAAACAACTCATCAATCATTGGCAGAGGGTATTTGTTCTTGATAGTTAACTGGTTTAGTTGTCTGTAATCTATACATAGCCTCATCGACCCATCTTTCTTCTTGACGAAGAGGACAGGTGCACCCCATGGTGATGTGCTTGGTCGGATGAAACCCTTCTCAAATAGTTCCATCAGTTGCTCTTTTAATTCCTTCAGTTCTGCGGGGGACATTCTATATGGTGCCCTAGATACGGGTGCTGCTCCAGGGACCAATTCGATGGTAAAATCGACCTCTCGCTCAGGAGGAATTCCCGGAAAGTCTTCTGGAAAAATGTCAGCGTATTCGCTGACAACATGGATGTCCTCAACTTTGACTTCCTTCTTTGTGATGACCACAGCAGCAAGAAAGGCCATACAACCTTTCCTCATCATCCTTTTGGCTTGAAGTGTAGAGATAAGTGACAATCTCCTGCGGTTTCTATCCCCTGTGATCACTAGTTTTGGGTAATGGCTAAAGGTTACCCGACTTCTCCTGCAGTTGATACTAGCCCCATGTTCAGACAACCAGTCTGCTCCCAGTATCACATCATACCCCTCCATATCCATACATATTAAATTTGCTAGTAGGTTTTGGGTTTCAATCAACACTTCACTGGATGGCATATGGTTTGTAAGATTGGTGCCAGGACCAATCGGGGTTGACACAACTATTCCGGATTTCATTGGGACGGGTTTCACAGGTAGGGTATCAACAAATGTTTGAGATATAAAGGAATGCGTAGCTCCCGTATCAAAGAGAACATATGCGGGTTGGGAAAGAATAGTAAGTGTACCTTCCACGATACCTCCTTCTTCAGCAACATCCGATTCCTGAATAGCTTGCAAGCGGCCTTGCCTCTTCTGTCCATTCGGACGCTTGTCCTGAGGGGCTTGTTCTTTCAATATTGGGTAGTCTGAGATCCTATGGTCATGACTACCACATCGTAGGCATCTCCCTTGCGCTCTCCAGCATTGTTCAAACCGGTGATTAGCTTTGTCACAGTGTTTGCACCTTTCTCCCGTCGTCACCACTATCTGCTTACCTAACTCCTTTGGCTTTTTATCAGCTGGTTCATTTACTCCGCCACTGGGCCTTTTCTTCCTAATGGTCGGCTGATACCTTCCTGTAGAAGACACTTGCTCCCTTTTCACAGATTTTCCCTTAATTCTTTCAGCAGTCTCCAAGGCATCTTCCAATAACTAAGCCTTCTTTACCATGTCAGCATAGGTTTGAATGTCCATTGGCGCCAGTTGAGTGATGAACTGGGGCCTCAAGCCATTCAGAAAGTGTTTTGCCTTCATCCTTTCTGTCCCAATTAAGTGAACAGCATATCGGGATAGACGAGAGAATTGGGCCTCATACTCGGCCACACTGAGTCCTCTCTGCTTCAAAGCCGCAAATTCGGCTGCTTTCCGTTCCTGGACCCTCTCAGAGAAGTGATTGGTGTTGAAGCGCTGAATGAACTGAGCCCATGTTAGTTGTTGGCCATTCAGTATTGCTTCTACCGACTCCCACCATGTCTTGGCATCCTTTTCCAATTGGAAAGTCGCCAGTAGTACTTTGTTCTAGTCCGTGCATTGCATGACCCTGAATATCCTTTCAACTTCCTTAACCCAGTGTTCAGCAACATCTGGGTCAGTACTCTCTCCAAACCTAGGCAGATCCATATTCCAAAAATTTCGATGGAGATCACCGGCTCCGCGGTTACCTCCACCCTGGGTGGCTTGCAGAATAGCCTGAGTCAAGTTCTGTATTGTTTGTTGCATGTTCCTAGCCTGGGCACGTTCAGCGGCCATTGAGGTAATAAGTACCTTCAAGATAATAATATAAGTCAGTCATCTAAATGTATCACATGTGTCTTCCATTCCCATGGTTCTACCCATGCTCACATTAGGTACGACAGATGTTGACTCGTATGATCTAATTTCATTCTACGTTCCTATTTCCCTTGGATCCTAAAGTTTAGGGTTCTGATTCCAACTGTCACGCCCCGATATTTAGCAGCAGAATAAATGCCGGGAGGCGTGAACGATACAAATAGGCATATCACAGTTGAGTAACGCAGAGTCACAATTGAATATAATAACACATTTGAGGCTATATTATGATCACCCAAAAGTATACTTTATTTTATTCCATTCAACTAGATACAACCTTACATAAGAAAGAACCAACTAAAGAGTTCATTATTCAAATAAAACTTCTAGAAAAGTTCACTATTACATGGACTACTCAAATATCTATTCCTAACTGTCAACTACTCATATGGAGGGTGTTCATCACTCTTGCCCTGCCCCATCAGACTCCACGGGTTCTTCATCACTTCCTGAAAAAGGGCAGGATGATAGGGGTGAGCGAACTAGCTCAGTAGGATTTACATCTCAATATTGTGCGGGCACTAGTATACATGATTAACATTTAAAAAGGCAAGATATGAACATGAACATGATGACAATGCATGCAATACTAACAGATCGAATAGCAGAGTAGAACGGATATCATTTCAGATCACATGTCGAGTTGCATATACATTGGATAGATATTTCAAGAGTAGATTCGTATCAAAAGATTTGGCCATATTCAAACAGATATCATGTATTCACATGATCAGACGTATCATATCAAATCATATCATATCAAACAAAGGCACATTCACACTAATCTTGCTTATTTGTTTGTGCTATGCCAAGCACCAGAAGTACATACTCCTGCGGTTAATAAGTACATTGGGGCTCTCCTCCCCAGGACCGGACCAGGCCCCTATTGCACAGGCATTGGGTCAAATTTGGACCGAAGTCCCACGTTGTGCCGAACAAACATATTCATATTATGGCCATAGAGTTTCAATGACAAGCTCATAGTAAAAGGAACATGATCATTCATAGAGTCAAGGAATGACAAACAGCTCAATAGAACAAGGCAGGATAACGACGTATCTTCTGTTTCATAATTCATTAATGTCTTGACATGAGGATGTTTCTAAAGACAGATCGTATGCAAAACATGTGCTCTCAATTCCCCAAGGTGGGTGTGCCTATTCGTGCAAAAGTGTAAGTGATGAGTCACATATCTTTCCTAGCATGTATGCATTTGACAAATAATTAATTGAACACCGGAAACATAAAACTATTGAAACTCATGTGCAAATCATGATATTAACTCCACTAACAAGTCCATACTAACATGTATTCACCCCACATTTATATCATATTCTTATCTTATCAATTGACAATAAGTAAGATCACAAGATAATCCAATGAACATAAGGACAATCACAATTACACATTAGAATCATATTCGTATCATTACCACTTTTCAATGGGTTGATTTCTTTTAGGTCCATGCATACTATATAACATCATGCACATGCTTAGTAGACATCATGTAATGATCAGGCCCAAAATATGCAATTTTTTTGTAAGGGTAGTGTCGACACACCCCTTACTGGTGTCGACACAATGCTTTAAACACAAGGCAAAATAAGGCATAACTGGTCAAGTAGTGTCGACACTAGAGACAGCTCCCAGAAACCTTCTGGGTCAATCTGGGACAGTGTGTCGACACTAGTTCAAGTAGTGTCGACACTAGAGGCCTTCCCAGAACACCTTTTGGGCTGATTTGGGACAGTGTGTCGACACTAGATCAGGTAGTGCCGACACTAGAGGCGCTCCCAGAATAAAACCTATAGGTCAAGTGTAACCCGAAAACACATCTCATGCAGTGGTTTACTTACCTGCTTATAACTCTCTAACAATGACATTTAGACAAAACATTCAACACAAAAGATGACGAGGACAATTAGTAGAAGAACTTTGATGTTGGGGTTTGATCTAATTCGGTCTCAAATCCCAAGAAACGTATGAAGATCATAAAGCTAAGTGTAGCCCGAAATCGCAGTATCCTGAAGCGACTCTCTTAACACGCTTATAACTCTCTAACGATAGACTTTTAGACAAAACGTTCAACATAAAAGATGATTGTGACTCAAGTAGAAGAACTTTCATGAAGGAAGTTTGGGCTAATTCGGTATAAAATCATGTGCAAAATAAGAAGAACGGGAAAATCCCTAACTGTGCGCGACCTAGGAAAAACTACGAATACGCAATGTATACTCCATGAACTTGAGTCAAACCAAGTGCAAATGAACCTAGACTCGAAGATCTACATGAATGGTGTTGGTTTTCTTTAATCTTGGCCCGAGAACATCTACCTTTGAATGCTAAGAACTCTCTACATATTTCTGGTTGATGCAGAGCGAGGTTGAGGAAGACCACGATTTTCTCCAGCCGTTCTCCCCTTCCCCAGCGCTCCAAACTTGCTGCTCACGACCCCAACTTGTTGCTAAACCTTCCCCAAGAGTTTACGGACGAGTTCTTATAGATTTAGGGTGTAGTTATGAGTCCTAACGGGACTAGGAAAGGAGGCTGCGAATTCTGCTTCCTTCTTTCCAAAATCTGGGATTCTCTCACCCAAAGGAGGTAGCGACGGTTTAGGAAGCCACCAATTGGGGTTGGGTTCGGTTTTGGCTTACCTTGCATGACTAATTACCTTGATTTTGATCCTAAATTTCCCTCCCTAATTATTGCACAATTACATGCTCGAATTTCTGGGTAATTTCCTGTCCTAGTTTATTCTATATCCTTGGGCCAAATGTGTTCCATTGGCCCAAATCTCGTTAATGGATCATTAATACATGGTGTTGAAAGTCTCTGCAATATGTTTATTTAATTTATTCCCCTTTATTTCCAAAATTTTTAAATCACTAAATTTTCGGGGTGTTACAGGTATGAAGTATTGTGTCGACACCAGTAGAGGTTGTGTCGACACTACAATGACAAAATCTGCATACACCTGCAAAATTAACACATAAATCATTAGTACAAGATATTATCATTAAAATATGAAATATTAATCATCAAAAACATGTTGTTTAAGTATTATTGTGATATGTATAAAATGTATAACATGTTCAACATGTCATCATCAAAATCGCAATATGTCATCTTTGAAATCTCAATATGTCATCATTGAAATCACAATATGTCATCATCAAAATCAAAGTATGAGTGATGTTCATTGGATATCATTAAAATACAACTTTAGGAAATTCCAAAACACACTCAATCCAACAACAAGCTAGTGGAAATACTCACAGGGGTGTGGGGTTGTAGACGTAGACGCACACATGGGTGTGTTTGTCGAACCACTCTAAATCCTGCGTGCACGTGTGGTTTGCATCCATCTTTTCTACCTATGTTCTACGCACGTTAGGATAGTTGGTTTCATCTTTATACTTTTTATATTCCATTGTGCATATCACATAATAAGTTTGATTAATTTAGTCTAATTTGTTATGAGTTAAAAGAATTTTTATTGGGCGATAACCAATTCATCCCTTCCCTCTTGGTTCTCCATTGCATCCTTGCGCATCAAATGAGACCATTTCTCTTTAAACATTGATCCTTACTATTCATGTTCATATGTTACTCAAGAAGAACATCGAGATAACCGGATAGACTAGTGTACTATATACCCGTCCATATGATGAATCTAGCTGGTCTCATAGCTACTTGTGTGGAGACACTAGGGGTATGGTGCAGGTGCTCATTGGAGAATGAGTTCACTAAATGATCCACTCTCGGAATGTTGGATGGTTAATGATACCTGATTGTCAGACAACGATTCCGTGGTCTCAGTTGTGTAACTAGTCCTTGAACTTGAGACACCAAGGATGCCTTGCTTGAGTACTCCATTCTTTAATACTGGACTTATAGGTCTGGTCATCCCAGATCTAGTATAGCCGGTCATTGGGAATGATAGGAAACCCTGCGAAGGAAATTGAGTATCAACAAAGGATCATCCACTCTCGGTATCATGAGAGGAATATCCCATGTGTTCTTACACAAACAATTCCCTAGCCAGGGTCGATCGGATTAAGAGAGAAAGAGTTCTCCGAGGGAATTCGATATGAGTAAGACCAAGTTGGATTCCATATGGGCTTGACTCGACCTTTCCTTGTATACAGACTTTGGGATATTAGTTGGATGAGAGACTATAACTACACGATAATTGAGGGTAGAAAGGTCCAATAGATTTGATATCCCTGTACTGTCTAGGGACTATGGCGTGGTAGCTTGGCACGTCCTTAGTCGATGAGTTGGGTGGATTATTATGGAGATAATAATTCACTTAATCAGAAGGGGTACTGAGTTAGAAGTGATCTGACAAGTACAACTCACGGCTAGCTCGATATTGGGGCTAGAGAGTCACACATAAAAGTGAATGACACAATGACAATGGAGGATTGGATAAGAGTTATCCAATAGGCCTCTTTTACAACCTAGGATGAAATGAGGACAGTTCGTCGCCACAATGGTCCTGGAGACAAGGATCATTGTCGCCAGGATGGTCATGGCGACATGGTCGATTGTCTCTAGAACATCTTGGTGACATGGTCAACTTCCGCCAAGAGTGTCTTGAAGACAGTGACCATTGTCGGCAGTAATGACTGGTGACAGTCTGTATTTCTACCAACATAGATATGGTTGCATGTCCTTTAAGCCATACCATGCACGTCCGGATGATGTGGAGGTCATGTAGAGGGTTGAATTTGGTGCCCTCCATCATGATGGAGTGTTTGGGAGAGCCCTACAAGCTGAGGGCTCTCCCATACTGCCCCAAAACTCTCTCCTTCTCCCACTCTCCCACTCTCCTCCAACCCCTTAGGCGCAACTCTCTCCTCTCTTGGAGAAGAGAAGAAGTGGAAGCAAGGGGCTTCCTCCCTTTCCCCCTGCTATTGCAGGCTGCTACTTGTGAATCAGTAGCAGCTACTACTGCCTTGCTGTTACTGCTGCGAGGTGCTGTTGAGAGCAGCCCCGACGAGGAGGAGACTCCAGCGAGAGGAGGAGGAGTCATCCCGATCTCTGCCATGTGGATTCCTCTAGAGGGTGGTCGTGAGACCTCCTTCATCCGGTGGGTAGTTCTACGCTTCAGGGGGTTTTACAAGCACCCCTAGGTGAGATAGTCTTGCCTTTGGATGTCTTGCAATAGTGCCATGCACCCAACATCATCTCGGTCCGATGACAATGTGCGGGAATTGTAGTTTTAAAATTTTATATATTGTTTCCGCTGTGCATTTGATGTCCACCACACATTCCTGCAGACCCCTCGGTGGGCTTTGCAGATCCTCAATCATCAAGGTCAAGAGCTCAGAGCATACATCTCACATCGGCTACGCAGACCTCGGCCCTATCACCTCTGCTTGGTTGTCTTGGCTTGGACCCCTCGCATTGGTCACCTCGGCTTGGTCGTCTCGTTTGGACACATCGCATTGGTCATCTCGGCTTGAGCCGACCCCTGTTACAAATTGTAACACCCACTATTTGAATGAGGGGTTGTGAAGAGCTACAAGTTGAGCTCTTCACAACCCACTCACTTTCTCTTTCTCTTCTACTCTCTCCCTCCTATTCTCTTCCAAGTAGAGAAGAGAAAGAGAAGAGAGAGAGCAGTGCTCTCTCTGTCTCCCGTGGCTTCTACTGCTAGTTCATGCTGTTGTTGCTCTTGTTATTGTAGCTGCTGCTGCTTGCTACTACTTCTGCTACAGCTTTGCTACTCTTGCATCTTGGAGGTGCAAGTGGAGAGGAGGTGCATGAGGTGAGGAAGAGCCCTCGTCGCCAGTTGCCACTGTGTGGACACTGCTAGAGGGAAGTCATGTGAGTTCCTTCATCCGCAAGACCGATTCTATGCTTCAGGGGAAGTATGATCTCCCCTAGATGATAATGTCTCACCCTTGAATGGTTTTCATGAGAGTCATGCACCCGAACATCATCCTAGTCTAATAAGTTCTTGTGAAAAATGCGTTTTTATTTTTTAAAAATTTTTCACTACGCATTAGCTCTTGCACGTTTCCCTATAAATCTATCATGCCCTGTACTTTATACCGTAGAGGTATTATCCACTTTGTCTCACTGACCTTACAGTTTTGTCCCCTTGACAATAATCGGCTCCAAAACAAGTGCTTCCTAGAAGGTCACCCATCCCTAGACTACTCTTAGCCAAGCACGACTAACCACAGAGTTCTTTACAAGAACCAAGCCAATACTCCAAAAGGCACTTTGATGGTATATGGTACAACTTAGCTATACTTGACGGTGTTACATTCTACTCCTCTTATATAGGAGACAGCATTGTCTCTAGGTCCATATAACACATGGTACAACCAGTCAATCCCCTAGACAGGCAAGCCTTTAGAAGTGGTTCCCACAAGCTCAAAGAGTAGTTCCAGCTATGTAGCATTTTGCGCCATTATGGCCCCAAGAGGTGGCTGTGGACGTTCCGTTTCGCTCCCGAATGGACTCCGAAGTTCCCCCGAATGTTGAGAGGCTCCCTCGTTGCGCATTGGCGTTTGCTGGTTGACCTTTGTTCTTTCTCGTTGACTCTCGTTTGACCAAGTTGAACAAGGAGAAAAGGAAGAAAAGCAAAGAAACCAGCAAGTAAATTATTGGGAGGTGATTGTCAGGGCCTTACCTGTGCCCAAGGAAGTGTTCTGATCGCGCCGGTGATGTAGCCTCACGTAGCGGTTGATGGCGGGACCCCAACTTTCCCCTCTTCGGCCGGCCAAAAGATAAGAACCTCTGCGGTATCATTTGAGGTGTTCCTACAACAAAGAAGACTCTATTGGACTTTAGGGAAGTGTAGTAAACATCCAAAAGCAAAGAGGAATGACCCAAAAGGTGAGCCTCGTACCGGTTGTGGGCTTGAGAAGAGGGGTGGCCAAGTGTTATGACCACCCTTCTTCCCTCTGTTTTTGGTTCGGAAAACCCCTTTTAGGTGTGTAGGGATGTCACTACGTGCCTAGTGTGTGTGTGGAGTGAATAGCATGCAAAGCTAAAGAAGGAAGAAGGGAAAGATAAGGAGAAGAGGGAGATGATCCTCGTTTGCAGGCAATGGTGACTGCTTTGTGGGCTCCTCCAGCTCATGGTAAAACCTCCTGGACGCTCCAAGGGTTGAAAGGAAGAGAGGAAAGAAAGATGGAAGCTCTCAATGCTCAAGGTCACTTTTCTCTCTCTCTTCTCTCAAGGTGTCAAAGCTTCAGCTCGTCTAGCTTCTCCTCCCTCACTTAGAAGGCTAAGGACCTTCATATATAGGTAGTGGGGGCGGAGCTAGGGAGCATATGTAACGACCCTCCTTATACCGGTACGATTATACCAATCCACATCGATATAAAGGGCGTCATTACAGTGGGACATTTACCCAACACAACACAATAGGTTGAAATGTACATGAATAACAAAAGAGTATAGCGGAAATGAATGAGAAGTCTTATTCCATCATCATTCACATAATTCCACAGTCTATATAGCAATAAAAGAAATAATAAATGTTCACAATATTACAAGTTCATAGGAATACATTGTTCACATACTAGGAAAAGAAAGTGTAAACTACTCAATGATCTCCACAAGCAGCTACTCCTCTCGCTCAGAGTCGCTCCTCACTAAGTCCTCCTCAAGTACGGGGACACTCGTCTCACCTGTATTTTAAAACAAGTATGAGTCTTTCAACAAGACCCAGCAAGCAACCTAAAGGTAATCCTTACATATATCACACACACATGCTAGTCTTTTAAACAATAATAGGAATACATGGTAAATGCTTCATGACAATTAAGCTTAAATAACCTAACATGCTTTCTAAACATAACATGTAACATGATTTATGGCTAATCACAACTCATATTAACCACATTCTAAGCAAATAAAGAAGGGAAATTAGCACAAGGTAACTAGCAATCCTAGCATGATATCTAACAATTTTCTCATGCATTTATTGTTGGTGAAGAGAGATTATCTAGGGGGGGGGGGGGGGGGTGAATAGAGAATCTTCAGATTTTATGACAATTCAGAATTTAAAAACTTCGATATGACAATACCGATTGGACAATCAACACACAAAGCAAAGAGGGAACAAACCACACACAAGGGAGGAAATTTTTAAGGTGGTTCGGTTCCAATGAGGAGACCCACATCCACCCCTCACAAAACCAGTGAGCTACCACTATGAGAACCATTGTGAAGAATCCTCAACACTACTGATTCACAGCTTCTTCACATCTGCTGACTCACAGCTTGAACACTCCGCCGGTGCACAACTTAAACCCAATTGATCCAATCATAACTCGTGAATGATCAATACAATCTACTTCACAAAGAAGCAGATAGCACACAACTCAAAGGCTCAGAAGAAATCGAAAAAAATGAAAAATGAAAAGATGCCAGAATGTGATTGGGGATCATCAAACTCCCTGTTCAGGATCCAGATTTGAATTGCAGCACTTCCAGTCTTTAGATTTGATTCCTCTTCAGATGAATTCCTTTTGAAATTTGTTCCAATCAGACCACAGGAATCAATGTCGAAGAAGCTTTCCGATCCTCTGTTCTTGAAAGCCCGGCACCTACTTTTCGAAGCTTCAATTTGGATGAATTCAACAACGCTTCCTTCTGATCACAGCTCCGATCTATAATTGCCTCTTTGTGCTAGCCATAGAACTTCTGATCTCCTTTTCTCTTTGTGCTCTGCAATTTTTCCCTTTTCGTTGTCTTCAGCAAGCTCTCCTTACTCACAAACTGGAGCACTCCCCTTTTTGTTATCTGATTGCGCGAGATTCTATGTAGTGGGCCCCTCAACAGATTCACCAAAGAAAAAGTGGAGGAATCTTTTTGCCACCGAGCATCGGCACCTTCCAGAATAGCTGACGTGTCAAAAAGATCCCAATCATTGGGCTTGGATCATGTGCTCGTGTGAGAACTTCTGTCTCTTGAAAATTCTAAGTGTAGTAGTGTCGACACTTCCAAGGTCTAGTGTCGACATACACACATTAGTCTTAAGTAAAGCACCAATCTTCAGTAATCAAGAACATGCAATAAACCTGAGAGTTCCAAGATATCAACTTGATCTTTCTTCTGAGTTAGCCTGATAAACAGTTGGTGTCGACCTTGGGTACAGTTAGTGTCGACCTTAGCTCCAATTGTCTTTACAATGAACTCGGCCCCTGTATAGTGTCGACCTTATCAGATTGCATCACCTTAGTATGACTTGTAACCATCTCGAGTGTTGACATACTCTCTGAATAGCATTGACCTGACTTGTTCACATTTCCTCAGCATGACATGGATAGACCACTAGTGTCAACCTATGCACCAGGTAGTGTCGACCTTATCAGAAATTTCTTTGTTGTAAACGAATTGTACCTATAAAGTAAAGGTTGTTTGTCAAATATCTATACCTTTAACTTCAAATATGACATCATCAAAACCAGGGACACAACAATCTCCCCCTTTTTAATGATGGCAACAATTGGTTATAGATGTTTGAACTTTTTAAAGTAAAAAACTAGAGATTTATCCAACCCATTCACACAGATATATATAATCCATTGAAGTAAGACAGATGACAGGTAAACAACATCATTTGCAAAAGTCATTCTCTGATGTTTTCATTTCAAGAACTAAGATTTTTACAAAAAGACATCAACCATGATAGATTAACACCCAAAATGAAACATACGAAAAGGTGATCATCATCACAAACATCCAACCACACAAACATCAAACTTCTCCCCCTTTGACATAATTAAAAAAAAAGAGGACATCATGGAGGAGGACGTGGTGGCGAATTGGGAAAAAGCCTCCTTTCAATCCTGGTCAAGCGAAAGTACAGATCATCATAGTTCTCCTGAAGATATATCTGAACAACAGTGAATTTGGTAGTCAAGAATTCTTTCAGCTGGTCCAACTGGTGTTCAACAACGACAGGAATGTTGTCAACACCATGAGGCATGGTTGGCGCCACAGCTGAGGATGTTGCTTGATTGCTGGCATCAAATTCATTAAAGTCATGTAATCTCCAGACTCTGTTAAATTCATCTCTCATGTACTGAAGCTCTTTAGAAATGTCTTCATTATGGCTTCTCAGAATATTCATTTTGTGAAGAATTTGCTGAACAGGCTGAACAAGTCCTGGAATGGCATTGAACTGAGAAGCACCTTGCTGAAGGTCCTGGGCAATTGCTTCAACTTTATCAAAGATTTTGGCCTGAGTGAAGGCCGCTTGGTCAAATACATATCCAATAGTATGAACCAACTGATCAGACCTGATTTTTGTAAAACTATGAATTTGCTCTTGTCTGCCTACATTTGCCTGCAGATGTTGCTCAATCATCTCAAGTCGACTGTCAAAATTTGAAGCTTGCTCGTCCATCTTGGTGTTTAGAAGGTTAAGAGACTGACAAAAGCAAACTGCTCCTCTAGAAAAGTGATAAGAGTGGGAGGAATTGAAGCTGCTGAAGTGAATGATGAAGGAATATCATGCACAGATGGAGCATATTCAGAATATGGAATATGAGGAGGGGAGATATGTGGAGGATCAACTTCAGGAACATCATAAGTAGGAACAAATGAAGAAGAAGGGATAGGAGGTGACTCTTCTGGCAAATTCTCCTCAGGCATATCATGATCCTGACCTTGATGTTCTTCCCCAGCTAGATGTGCTTGTTCCAATTCCATTACTGCATTGGTGTTCTCTTGAGGACCCAAATTAAGCTTCATGAATTTCACAATGTGGTCTAAATCATACATGTAGAATCTGGAAATCTTTTGAACTTTTGATCCAACAACTGAAATACCTAACTGCTTAAAAATTTAAGATAAATGAGCTGCATAGAGCAGACTTCTCCTCAACTTCGGTATTGTCACTTCATGAATCAGCTGGCAAAAGATAGCAGCCAGATTGATCTTCACTTTCTTAATAAAATAGAACATAATGCATCTCTGTAAACATGTTACTCCCTGCCTTCCTCCTCCCTGAGGAGTTAGAATAGTTGTACACCAATGGTGCAAAAGCCTATGTGCAGGTGGAAATCTGTTGGCATTTAAATGAGACACCTTTGCTTGATTTTCATCAAGTACATTGTATGGCTGACTAGTTAGAACTGAAAAGGCTTCATGTGCACAAAAATTGAGATTCTGAGGATTGCAACCCTCATCTGGTATCCCCAACAATTGACTCACAATAGAATTTGTGAGTACAATGCGAACCCCTCTTACACTGGATTCAAGAGCATACTTTATGCTAACAAGGTTTTTGAAGAACTCTTGAACCAAGAGAGGATAGTGTGTCCTATGCACACTAGCAAAATCTATCCACCCCTGAAATTCCAACATCTCAAGTAGTTCTGGCACCAAGCTAGGCATACCTTCATCGTGAACATTGATAATCCTGGGATGTAAAAAAGATTTGTTTCCAATACTCATCTGTTTTGCTCTTGAGGGTGTATAAAGAACTTCTTCTTCATCAGAATCATCATCACTATGCTCTGACTCTTCCTCTTCTTGTTCTACATCCGGAGTTTGCTCTTCATAACCGTTTTCATTGATCTCATCTTCATTATCTTCCTCTTCATTGTGCTTTGAACTCACATTTTCTTCTTCGACCAATAGTGGTCGTAGTTGCCTCCTCAGATTCTTTAGAAGCATTGCCTCATTGCCACTGGTTTTGGAGAAGGATTAGACAACCTCTCCTACACATGCTGACTACCAGAGCCCTTATTTGTTCCCTGGGAATTAGGGCATTTTTCTGATGACGACTTAGAACCTTGCTAGCTTGAGGCATTCTCATCAGAACTGCTTAAATCAACAAATTCTAACTTTTTCTTCACTTAGAAAAGTTCTTTGCCTTGGCAGATCGAGGATGGGCATATCTACGGCTCGAAAATGCCGTAGCAGAAGACTTCGACTTCTTTTCACGAAACTTAATCCCCTTTGCAGCCTTGGTTTGTTGTTCTGAACCAAAAGATTCATCTTGCTTCCTCGTCCCTCCGCGATGAGTCTGCAACTTAGGAGCCATGAGGGAACTAACAAGAACCTGGAAGGACGAAGGATGGGGATGCAGTCGTAGATGAGAAAGGCTTTTCCGGAGAGAAGTTGAGAAGGATGAATAGGTTTTCAAAACAACTTTTGAGAATGGAGACATCCGAAAAGACTTGACTCTTGAGAGCGTCGACCTTTCCTGGGAATATCGTGAACCTGAGGAACAATGAAGATGTAACGAGATCCAACACAACATGATAGAGTAGCGTTGACTCTATGGTTAATAGTGTCGACACTAAGACAAGGAAATTAATGTCAGGCTTCAGAGAATTTGTTGAGGTGATATTTCACAATGATCCAATAAATTTCTAGAAGATCCTGGAGAAGTTAACAACAATTACACTCATTTTACACCTTTTCTCATTTATTACTCAGATTAATGGTTTAGAAATTATGAATTTTAGATTAACCATTAAGGAAGATTGAAGAACTCATTAGATTCGATAATAGACATGAGGATAACCCTTTAGACACAAAATTTGCATTTATATGAAACCATTTACTCAATACATGTAACAAGATGACATTGGAAAGATATCTAAGCACCCTAAAATATGTTGAAATTAATAAAACCTGTCTTGACCCTTTTTTTTGGAAAATTGATTTTCTAGCTTAGCCTTTTTTTTTAAATTTCATCACAAAAAACAATCTGATCTCCCATATCTTTCATGCAAGAGCCCATGTTTTGTACACACCAGAGCTCTGATTAGTTGATTAGGGAATCATTTTGTCTCAGGAAAAAAATATGGTGCATCTTTTCATGTGAGGATACATGTCTATCAAACACCAGAATCCCTAATTACTCAGACTACATCAAGCTCATCTTCACATCCTGAACAGAATTAACTAGCTCATCATGACATACAATGCAGCTTCTGATTTTATAAAAAATTTGCAGTTTCTCAGAGCATAGTCATTGTTCTGCCATTTGTAAAGGCTTTTAACCACAAATTAGTTTCTGGGTCAAGAAGATTTTTCAAATCAGTATATTCAGAAGCCTTGAAAATCTAACCAAAGAAACCAAGTTACATGAAACTTTTCAAGATTTGATGGAAATGCATTTCACACTGAAGAAATTCTCTCTACACTGTTAGTTAACTGTTTTAAATTCTTCAAGGAAATTTAAAAGTTGATCCAGAAATTTATAACTCTTAAACCACAATCTTTTGAATTCTGAGATAAAGGAATTTTCAAAATGCATAACTGAAGTTAACTCCCCCTCAGAAGTTGCTTAGAAATTATGTAACTCATAATGAAATCATTTCCTCTGAGGGAATGAATTTTGAATCAAGAGAGATAATCAACAAAAGAAGGACTCCCCCTCAGAAAGTGCATAAAGACCTTTGGTACTTGGCGGAGACATATACTCACGCATAGTGAAAGATTCCAGACAAGCATAACTTGTCCTTCTTCAAGTCACCATTTTATATACCACATAGTCCAATGCAAAGAAAGAATCAGAATTTTTTTTTGCTGGATGAAGGGGAATTTATTTACTGAAAGGAATCAATGATGTGTGAATTGACAGGAATGTGGAAAGCTTTTGGTGTGAAGGAAATAGTGTCGACTCTATTGTCGATAGAGTTGACCTTAGACAGATAAGTCACCTTAAAACCACAGAAATGCTTTCACTTCACCAACTGTACAAGAATTAATTACATTCCAATCAACCCATCTGACCACTGAACCATCAAGCAAATACTTTCACCTAAATTTTCATCACTGATTTGACATTCATCACAGAGAATATTTAACAACAGAAAGCAAGGATTTCTTTCACCACTACCATTTATTCAAACACATTTTCACAGCAATTTCCACACAGTCAATTATGAATCAAGTAAACACAAACCAAGTTCTCTTCTCAAATATGAAAATCTTTCATTACACAAAGGTTTAGTAAAGATATCAGCAATTTGTTTTGAAGTTTCAATGAAGTGCAATACAAAAGAATTTTTGCTTACCTCATCTCTTAAAAAATGATGCATGATTTCCATATGCTTTGTCCTAGAATGCTGGATTGGATTCTTTGCTAAGCAAATTGCACTAGTGTTATCACACAAAATTGGGATACATCCAAGATCTACTTGGTAGTCTTGAAGTTGATGTTTAATCCATAACACTTGAGTAGCACAGCTTCCTGCAGAAACATATTCTGCTTCTGCAGTAGACAGAGCAACCGAGTGTTGTTTCTTAGAAGCCTAAGAAACTAAACATCCTCCCAAAAATTGGCAATAGCCACTAGTGCTCTATCTGTCTAGCTTACAACCAGCAAAATCCGCATCATAATAGGATATCAAATTAAATTCACTAAATGTTGGATACCACAGTCCTAATTCTTGAGTTCCAGCAAGATATCTGAAAATTCTTTTCGCTGCACTCAAATGAGATTCTTTAGGACAAGCTTGAAATCTAGCACACATGCACACTAAAAATTGAATGTCTGGTCTAGATGCGGTTAAATAGAGTAAGGATCCAATCATACATCTGTACACTTTTGGATCCGCATGATTACCTTTCAGATCAGCATCTAAACTCACATTGGTGCTCATTGGAGTTGCCATTGCTTTAGTGTTTTCCATTTTGTACTTTTTCAACAAATCTTGGATGTATTTAGATTGGTTTATGAATATCCCCTCCTTTGATTGAACAACCTGCAGTCCAAGAAAGAATTTGAGTTCTCCCATTATACTCATTTCAAATTCATTAGTCATTAATTCTGAAAATTCCTTACACAAAGAGAATTTTGTTGATCCAAAAATAATGTCATCGACATATATTTGAACCACCAAGATATCCTTTTCTTGGATTTTTGTAAAGAGTGTTTGATCAACTTTACCTTTTGAATACCCTTTACCTGTAAGGAATGAACTCAGCCCATCATACCATGCTCGGGGAGCTTGTTTCAGACCATATAAGGCTTTGTCCAACTTAAAGACATGATCAGGAAGGTTAGTACATTCAAAACCAGCAGGTTGTTCAACATAAACTTCCTCCATAATTAAACCATTCAAAAATGCACTCTTTACATCCATTTGCTGCAACTTAATACCATGAGCACAAGCAAAAGCAAGCAATATACGAATTGCTTCAAACCTAGCTACAGGAGCAAAAGACTCTTCAAAATCTATTCCAAATTCCTGATTATAGCCTTTTGCAACTAGCCTAGCCTTATTTCTAATTACCTTTCCATCTTCACTCATTTTGTTTCTAAAAACCCATTTAGTTCCAATGACTCCTTGAGAGAAAGGTCTTGTAACTAAATGCCACACCTTATTTCTCTTAAACTGATTTAGTTCTTCATGCATTGCATTTATCTAGAAGGTGTCTTTCAAAGCATCCTTTATGTTATTAGGTTCAATTTGAGACACTAGAGCCATTTGATCAATTTCATAAATTGCTCTAAAATGAGATCTTGTCCTAGGAGGATCAAGTAAATTACCAATTATACTTTCCTGAGGATGATCTCTTAGCATTCTTATGTTCATTTGATCTCTCTCCCTGATTCATTGATAGGTTCCTATCTTCACTGCGGTCTGAGCTTTTATGGTTGAATCTTCCTTTTCTTCTTGACCTTACAATGCTCTCCTTATAGAAACTCCCCATCTTGCTTTTCTCTGCATAGATCAGCATTAAATTCGTCAAATGTGATATGAGGTGATTCCTCAACAATTTGATCTTTTAATTGAAGACTCTATAAGCTCTTGAATGATCAGAATAGCCTAGAAATATTCCTAAGTCACTTTTGGGCTCAAATTTATCAAGTCATGCTTGTGCAATAGATGGTTTCTTACCTTTCATAAGCTCATAGGGAGTCTTTTTACAAAAAGCCTTACCATTGCACGATTTATGATGTAACAGGAGGTATTTATTGCTTCAGCCCACAATTTTCTGGGAAGACCACTCTCAATTAGCATGGTTCTTGCCATTTCTACAAGAGTACTATTTCTTCTCTCCACAACTCCATTTTGCTCAGGAGTTCTTAGTGATGAGAAATTGTGGTAAACTCTTTCTTTCCTGCAAAAAGTCTCAAAATCAGTGTTCTCAAATTACCACCATGATCTGACATGATTGATGTAATTTTAAATTTCCTTCATGTGAAACCTTCTTGTAAAACTCATGAAATTCAGTGAATGCTTCATTTTTGTGAGCAAGAAAGAAAACCCAAGTAAATCTGGAAAAGTCATCTACCAGAACATACCCATACCTTTTTCCATTTAGATTGTTTGTCCTTGTGGGTCCAAACAAATCCATGTGGATAAGCTCAAAAGGTTTGGTAGATTGACTTTCTAATCTACTTTTAAAGGTTTTTCTTGTTTGCTTACCTTGAGAGCATGATTCACAAAGTTTCAGATTGTGTTTGAAGGAGATTTCAGGCAACCATTTAACCATGTTGAATTTTACCAACTTATGAAGCATATTGTAGCTAGCATGACCTAGTCTACGATGCCACAAGCAAGCTAAGTCATTTTTATTTGCAGTTAAGCACAGGTTGGTGTTTTCAGGTTCATCAAGATCAACCATATAAACATTGTTTATTCTTTTTCAAGTGAATTTTACAAGGTCTGAATTGGGTTCAAAGATAGTACAACCAAGAGAGTCGAAAATTACCTTTTGACCCTCGTCAGATAGTTGGCTTATACTTAGAAGGTTGTACTCCAAACCTTCCACCAAAAGAACACCATCAATGGAGTTTGAAAGATTTTTACCTAACTTTTCTGAACCAACAATCTTACCTTTATTACTTCCTCTGAAAGTAACATGTCCGAACATCTTTTAAGATAGGAGATAGAACTTTTCTTTATCTCCCGTCATGTTCTTGAACAACCACTATCAAGATACCACAAATTGTTCTTGGCTGTAAGACACACCTGCACACACAATCAAAGAAGATTCTTTGGAACCCACGTACATTTGGGTCCCACAATGCCTCCCAGATCAAGAACATATGAAAGCAAATCTTTAGGAATCCAAAGTTGTTTGTCCACTTTTAATTATTCACATTCCTGAGATCATGCTCGTTTTTATTCCTATTCCTATTTCAAGATATTTTGAAGCATCTTCATTCATGTATTTTCTGTTAAACTTTTTCTTAACTTTTTCAGAATAAGATCTAATCTTGGTTTGACTCCTTAGCATTTGAGATATTGAGTTTTATTACTTATGACAAAATCATAAGGCTGTGTCGACACTCTGAAGGGATAGTGTCGACTTACATGGTTCCATCCTAACCAACTTTGAGCATTTAAATAATTTGATCTTGATCTACCATATGCCCATCTGGTGTGAGGCCATTTCTGTGATGATGTTGATCCATAATTTGTCCATTTTCCCAAATTCTGTGATTTTTTGTATAATGGTGTCGACCTATAGTGAGCATAGTGTCGACCTTGCCAGGCAGGTGATTTCAGCTTTTGGTTCCTTTGAAACATTTGTTCATTTTCAACCTTGTTTTTTCCTCCATTTGTTCTTTGTTGACAACCATTTTTGCTTTTTCATCTTGTCTTGTATCTTTCCATTTTTCTCATTTCTCGGTCCTTTTGAAGTAGAATCTTCTGAAGTTTTTGAAGAAACAAATGTTATGGTCTTCATTCCTACTTCCTTTTTCTTTGTGGGATTAAAGCCTAACCCCTCTTTGTTGAAATTTACTCTCATGCCTAGAAGGATTTCAAGATTGTTCTTGCTGCTTACAAAATTTTCAAGAGCTCCCTGCCTTCTGTTTATTTCATTTCGCAGAACTTCAACTTCCTTTTTTAATTCAGTGTTAACACTGTGTAAGGCAGCATTTTTTTCAGAGACAAGAGCTATTTCATCAAGACTCTCAACATTCTGACTTTTCAGTTCACTTACAACATCTTTTAGAGCATTTATCTCTTGTGAGAATTCTTTTTCTTTTTCTTCTGTTAAGATGTTCTGAGAAGAATGTTTCAGTTTCTTCTTAAGCATTCTATTTTCCTTTTTAAGAGCATCATACTGGTCCAGAAGTTCGAAGTAAACATGCTCCTAATCATCCAAATTAAAATCTTTAAACAAAGAGATTACCTCTTCTTCTTCTTCTTCTTCTTCTGTTTCTTTTACCATCAGACATAACTTTGAGTGAGTGTCCTCAGCATCTGAGCTCTCATCTTCTTCATCTTCTTCTTCTTCACTCCATGTTCCAACCATAGCCTTTTGCTTGTTCCTGTTCCATCTGGGCTGAATTTTCTTCTGAGCCTCAGGACATTCCGACTTCACATGCCTGGTTTCCTGCAATTGTAGCAAACAATTCTGTCAGTCTTTTTAATATATTTACTTTGGGTTTTGACAGATTGTTGTTATACTGTTTCTTTTTCAGAAAACCCTTACCTTCCTTTCTCAAAAATTTCTTGATTTTCTAGTGATTAATGCAAACTCACCTGAGTCATCTTCAGAGGTAGATAATTCATTGTCTTCAGTGGCCTCTTTTAAGCTGGGACTTGCTTTAAGAGCAAGAGGCTTCTTCTTCTTTAGATCATCCTCGGTTCTTCTTAACCCCAACTCATATGTCATTAAGGAACCTATCAACTCATCTACAGTAGTTGTGGATAAGTTTCTAGATTCTTCAATAATAGTAGCTTTATATGCCAAATGGGTGTCAAAGACCTAAGAATGTTTCTAACCAATTCCTTATCAGAGTAAACTTTACCCAAAAATTTTAGCCCATTTGTCAGCAAAGTTAATCTGCCATACATTTCGGAGATAGTTTCATCATGCTTCATATGAAATGCCTCATATTCAGAAACTAACATATTGGCCTAATTTCTTTTACCTTTGATGTGCCTTCGTAAATTACCATAAGGCGATCCTAGATTTCTTTTGCGCTTGAGCATGAGGAGACTCGAGAAAACTCTGTTGGATGGAGTGAGCATTGCATTATATTAATTGCACTCCAATTTGCGTTTGACTTCTTGATCTCTTCTGGAGTCCACTTCTCTTCGTCTTCGGACAACTCATAAGGTCCATTGTTCACTACTCTCCATATTTGATGGTCTTGAGCTCGTAAGAAAACCTGCATACGAGTTTTCCAATATGCGTAATTAGTACCATCAAAATAGGGTGGTCTGTTCACAGAATGACCCTCAGCAATGTAGCCCCTAGAATCCATCACACACTAAATTCTCTTGGTCGTGAAACCAAATAAATTGGAGAACCAGACTCTGATACCACGTGTTGTGTGAAGAGAGATTATCTAGAGGGGGGGTGAATAGAGAATCTTCAAAATTTTATGACAATTCAGAATTTAAAAACTTCGATATGACAATACCGATTGGACAATCAACACACAAAGCAAAGAGGGAACAAACCACAAACAAGAGAGGAAAATTTTAAGGTGGTTCGGTTCCAATGAGGAGACCTACATCCACCCCTCACAAAACCAGTGAGCTACCACTATGAGAACCATTGTGAAGAATCCTCAACATCTGCTGATTCACAGCTTCTTCACATCCGCTGACTCACAGCTTCAACACTCCGCTGGTACACAGCTTAAACCCAATTGATCCAATCACAGCTCGTGAATGATCAATACAATCTACTTCACAAAGAAGCAGATAGCACACAACTCAAAGGCTCAGAAGAAATCGAAAAGATGAAAAATGAAAAGATGCCAGAACGTGATTGGGGATCATGAAACTCCCTGTTCAGGATCCAGATTTGAATTTCAACACTTCGAGTCTTCAGATTTGATTTCTCTTCAGATGAATTCCTCTTGAAATTTGTTCAATCAGACCACAAGAATCAATGTCAAAGAAGCTTTCCGATCCTCTATTCTTGAAGGCCCAGCACCTACTTTTCGAAGCATCAATTTGGATGAATTCAACAACGCTTCCTTCATCAAAACTCCGATCTGTAATTGCCTCTTCATGCTAGCCATAAAACTTCTGATCTCCTTTTCTCTTTGTGCTCTAAAATTTTTCCCTTTTCGTTGTCTTCAGCAAGCTCTCCTTACTCATGAACTGGAGCACTCCCCTTTTTGTTATCTGATTGCACGGGATTCTGTGTAGTGGGCCCCTCAACAAATTCACCAAAGAAAAAGTGGAGGAATTTTTTTGCCGCCGAGCATCGGCACCTTCCAGAACAGCTGACGTGTCAAAAAAATCCCAGTCATTGGGCCTTGGATCACGTGCTCACGTGAGAACTTCTATTATCTTGAAAATTCTAAGTGTAGTAGTGTCGACACTTCCAAGGTCTAGTGTCGACATACACACATTAGTCTTAAGTGAAGCACCAATCTTCAGTAATCAAGAACATGTAATAAACCTGAGAGTTCCAAGATATCAACTTGATCTTTCTTCTGAGTTAGCCTGATAAACAGTTGGTGTCGACCTTGGGTACAGTTAGTGTCGACCTTAGCTCCAATTGTCTTTACAATGAACTCGGTCCTTGTATAGTGTCGACCTTATCATCACTGAGTGTCGACCTTATCAGATTGCATCACCTTAGTATGACTTGTAACCATCTCGAGTGTTGACAAACTCTCTGAATAGCATTGACCTAACTTGTTCACATTTCCTCAGCATAACATGCATAGACCACTAGTGTCGACCTTATCGAAATTTTCTTTATTGTAAACGAATTGTATCTATAAAGTAAAGGTTGTTTGTCAAATATCTATACCTTTAACTTCAATTATGACATCATCAAAACCAAGGACACAACATTTATAACAAATATACACATCTTTAGCTTACTGTTTTAACATAGTTAACTCTCATTCACACGGTTTCACACCTCTTCACATGATATCACATTCACATAACACTATCACATGTTCACATTTCACATTTTTCACACTTTTACACTTATTTTACGTGACACATAGTCCGAACCACCATAAAGAAGGACACACATTCACATAACACATACCCATCACGTAGGCAATATAGTGATGAATCTTGGTAACTGCGCAGAACTGGGAGAAGCCCTCTCCACCCTAACCAGTGGTACTTGTCCACCTCCAAGATTTCATCCTAATGCCCATAGGATAATACATACACAATGAGCCTTCCCATAGGGACTTTTCTATAGTATGGCTCCACAACCTTCTATGGTAGCAGTGTCAATCTCGGCACACATTACACATTAAAACTTAATCACATGGTTTCATTCACTTATATGCACTCTTTAACTCATTCACATGCACTTTAAACAAATACACATGCTTCAGTTTGTAAAACTTAGTATGCCTAGTCCACAGTGTTAAATTAAACATAACAGTGCCCTAACATGCTGCAATTCCCTTGAAATCACATGATTTAAATTAAACACACTTATCATGGCTTAAATACTCTTTTAAAAGACAAATAGTACTCACGATTGTCAAAACAGTATTAAATGCTTATCACAGACTTCATATAGGTAATATATCACATGTCTAATTTTTCAAATTTTTCGCAACAGTAAAACTAATTTTAAGAATTTAAACAGATTTCATGCATATTTCAGTGAAATATTCACCTTACATGTTAGAAAGTAAGGCAGTCAGTTCTAACAGGTCCAAAATATGTGAACAGTCACTATAAGATCATGAAAATTTTCTGTGACATTAACATGCAATAAAACTAATTTTTTAGAATTAAACATAGCCATAACATACTTATTCTCTAATAACAAAACTTAAACTAAATAATATCATGCTCAGAAATTCGACAAAACCTCATGATATGACCTACAGACCATACCTGACCAAACATATTTTTTACAGCATGTACATATAGCCAGAAGTTCAAAAATCACAGCACAGAGATCAAAATAATTGTTCTGAAAAACCTGAAGAACTTGGCGGCAAGGGGCTTGCCACCAACATGGGTTAACGGCACAGGATGCTGCAGTCAACTCAAGAGCTTGGCGGCAACAAGGTTGCCGTCAACCTCCTATATGCAGAAGTGCAGACCGAACTCAAACAAAAAGGAGAATTGGGGGTTCCAGGACACGAATAAAAATCTGCAAAATTCTTGAGACCTAAAGGACATGTCTAGGGATGTTAACCATCCATTACATACCTAGAAATAAATCTAAGAAGATCAAATCTTGTCGAAGAAGCCCTCCTCGGCCAAGCCAAGAAGGTGCAGAATCCCCTCCCAAATCCGATCTTTTTGCTGAAGCAGATGGATCTCCGAAGTCGGGGAAGATTCCTCAATAGTAGGAGCTCCTTCCAATCACAATAGATCACCGAAATAGCCCCACACACGTCAGATCAAGCTTTGCAAAAGCTGGTTTTTCTCTCCACAAACCCTAGGTTTTCCTTTTAGCCAAAAGACCTAATCTGGCCGAAAACTGGATGTTTTATAGGGCTATGAGTCGGGTTGTGCCTATGATTAGGTTTTCCTACCGTTGGGGTGGCTTTCCTAATCAGTACCTGGAGAAAATGCAGTTGTTTTGAGATATAGAAACGCAACATAACCGGAGAAGTAAACTGCCACTTTGCTAGCATTAACAGGAAGTAGGTGTCCATCGATCTGGACGTCTATATCCCCTGCCCATCAAGTCAACGACACACTAGTTTCCGTCAACCTACCCTTAACGTCAAGGCATGTTGACGTTAATAGGGATTTCGGCAGAAAACATAAATATCAAATAACATACATACAATATGCACAACATTATCTAAATACAATATGCACAGAAATAAATAAATACAATATGTATAGAAACAAACATGTATATACATATGCACATAAGTAATTAAATAATTATAATATGCACAAAATCAAATAAACATAATGAGAACAAAATTTGAGGGTCTTACAGCATAGGATGCTCAAGTGTGAGAAAATAGACTTGAACATGTGGCAATCCAAGTAGAAAGGCTAAGCCAATGAGAAGGGGCCAAGTAGGACTTTTACAGGGTCAAGGGGGTGCCAAGGTGGCCCATTTGCCTATTGGGAACAGCTCCATGCGCTGCATGGCCGAGGTAAGGGCGCAAGTGGGCAAGAATCGCGGGTAGTTGCGCAGACCAAGTAAACCCAGGTTGACATCAATCGATGTTGCCGCCATCCCCATGCAGACGTCAACCTATGTGGACGTCAACTTGAGTCTACGTCAAGGGTGTGTGCCATCAACCTGGAGTTAGCGACAATCGATGTTGACGTTAACATGGGATCCGAAACAAGTCAAGAAGTAGTCAAACAAGTCTTATTAGACCATAGACTACGCGGGGATGGGCTAAATCTCGCGTCTACAAATGCCCCTCCGAGACATCCGATCTTGCAAGGGAGTGAAGTGGACTGAAAGGTTGGTGTCTCGGTAAACAAAGGACGTGGAGATTTGATGAAAGGACCATCTCCGAGGATAGGAATTCTAGCAAGCCACATGAATGAGTTAGGCTAGAAACAAGTGACGAATCATCTGAGAGACAAGCGTGTGAAAAAGGGAGGGTGATCTACCCGTGTAACTACAACTGCAACCCAATAGTAGGGTTCCCGGCATTGCCAAGTAGGACTTTGACTAGTTTCTGGGGTTGTTTGAGTCAAAGGAGTTGTAATATGGAAAAATCTCACAACCGAAGTCCGTCGGGACCCACTGACATAATCAGAATGTTTGTCAAATCAGGGGTTGTGAAGACAAAAGTGATTCATTGTACTATCAAAAGATTCTAACTAGAATCATTGTTTGGAAGGCTGGAAGTCCAGAATTAAGCTCGTGACTGGCGAAAGGTTCACATGAACTCAATAAGACTGGTTGACTGGAATGATAGCTTAATGGTATGCTTGGTGGGACTGTTTGGGAAGTGGACAACAAGGACCCGATATCAGCTTTGATATTCAGGAAGGTGGTGCTGATTTGGTTGGCCACTTGAGTTGAGTGCCATGCAGCGATTGAGGAAAATCTCCTCTTCTTTTTAGTTAGTAAGAGAATGTTAGCAGTAAAGTTCTAGCTGCATGTTGGTGTGGGTTCCCTATCTAAAATGCAAGTTAGAACCAGAGAAAAATTCTAAGGCCAAGCAAATAACTGAGAGATCAAAACCCATCATAGTTTTTGGTAAAGGGGAACTCTGGGTTCACGGTCGCCAAGTTATTCGCCTCTGGTGACTAAACCTATGTTAGACCTACATGTACAACACTCAAGGTCGCATGAGTGTTCTCAGATTTGAACTATCACCTGTGTTTAAATATTCTGCAAGATAACTCGAAACACAAGATGAGAAATAATGGCCATATGAATAATGGAGTTTTGAAAATTTGCCAAGGTTGACGTCCAAATCGATTGTCGTCAACTCACAGTTGACGTCAACATAGGGTGTCATCTACCACAATAGACGTCCACTAATGTTGTCGTCAATAGTTCACTGACGTCAAATGATGTTGACGTTAACATTCTAGTGGATTAAACTAAAAAAATAGCAATTGGGAGTCCATTAGGACTCTTCCATCTTCAACCTCCGTTCTCTCTTCCTCAACTCAGAACCAAAGAACTTTGGGATGACCTGCAGCAGCTATCCATGGCCTCTACATCGATCGAAATGTCTATGAGCACAAAATTGGGTGTTTTAAGCTAGGTTTCGGGTCATCTGAGCACCCGACTGGCCAATGGAGAGGTATGTATCGCTCATTCTTGCTTCCTCTCTTGTTGCAACTGTCTCTCATGGTGCTTCCTGGGTGTGCAGGAGGTGCCTACCTTCCCAAGCCAGGGCCGGGTATGGGCCTTTTCCTGGCTGATCAATTTGGTGAACGCGATAACAATCGACATGAGGAGCTACATAGGAGCATGGAATCTGAGCTTCATGATCGTCTTGGCCAAGAACATGAAGGACATGTGGTGGGGATTTGATGCCCTGGGAGCACTCGTGGAGCGCTGGCATCCACACACACACACACATTCGTGTTCCAGGGATTCGAGGCGACGGTGCTACTGGAGTAGGTGGAGCAGTTTCTGGGCTAGAAACGCTGCCTGGAATATGACATGATGACTCCTCTTCTCTCATGGGAAGAGATTCTGGCAGACATTATGCAGGACAAGAAGGAAGTGCTGAGGATGACGAACAAGAATGGGATCTTCCTGGACCGGTTGGTCTGGTGGTTGTTCCAGCATGTGAAGGAGATAGGCGGGGAGAGGGCGACCCGTGGACTAACACTCTTCCTAGATGGTGTGTTCCTATTCCCTACCAATGGTGATTTCCTCCTGTACGAGCATGTGAGGATCCTATCTCTACTATGGCATGGGTAGTCACTTGCCCCTGCAGTGCTGGCACACCTGTACAGCTCCCTCACTATGATGAGCTTAGGTGGACGCACATGCGGGAGCTTGTTCCTACTTCAGGTATGGATGGAGGCTCATTTAAAGTTTGATTATGATGAAGAACAACCTACCCCCTCCAGAATCTTTCTTCGGAGTTCAGTGTACTACAACAGAGTGTGGTATGTGCCAGAGGATGAGATCAAGTGTGTGACAGCACACCTGAAGAGCAGAGATGTGTGGTGTGACTACCTTGATTATTTCTCAGTGGAGGACTTCATAGTAAGGCCACTGTTCATGAGGACCATTGAATTCAGAGTGCGCACTAGGGAGGACAGAGATCTGTGGCTGACTGGTCCTGATCATATGGTGGTGTACCAGCCACACCGGTGTCAGCATTAGCTTGGAATACCATGAGGAATCCCAGCTTCATCTCACTGCATTACCATGATCATCTCAAGAAGGATTGAGAAATTGATGAAGAAGGCGAAGAAGACATGGGAGAAGTAAACAGTGAGCCAGAAAGTGGGGCAGGCAGTGCAGGAGAATGGAAGAACATCCTGGCCTATGAGGAGTACATTGACACATTCACCCTATCTCATGTGATTTCTTTATGGCTCGTAGAGCAAAGTGATGTACTTTCCTCCTTTGAATAAGTGTAATACAAGTTTGATGAATAAACAATGAATAGCATTGAGTCCAATGTGTTGAAATGGCTTGAAATGAGTTGAATTGTGCCTTGAATTGCCATGCATTGTGCGTTCTGAGAGTGACTGTGAGCGAGGGGTTGGTGTCCACATCAATGGACGGCAACAGCAAGTAAACGACCACATGGTTGCCATCAACCACCAGACAGAGAATAGAAATCCAGATCGATGGACGTCAACCGCACAGTAGACATCTACAAGAAGGCCGTCGGCCATGGTATGGAGGTCTGACAGGGTACGTCAAGGCAAGATATAGACGACCAAACGCTTGACGTCAACTTGAAGTCAACAACCAGATGGTTGACGTCAAAGAAAAATCAACGGCCACAATGTGGATGTCAATTTCAAAACATAGCTTTTCCTACCTGAGGCCATCTCCGGTGCCCTTTCACCCAACTTCAAACCGTCGGAGCGACGCTTCACCTTCTTCTCATCACTCTTTTGCTCTCTTACTCTCTCAAATCTTCCTAATCTCCCTTGATTCCTTCTTCTCTTCTTCAATTCTCTTTCATCTAGTATGTGGTTCCCTCATCTGATGGCGAGGGAGAAGAAACTGACGATGCAGACCCGTCCCCACCGAACGGAGGAAGAAGAGGAGGTGACGGGCTCGTCGGCGGAGGAGCATTTGGTGGGGGAGGAGACTGACCCGGCGGTGGAGACCGGAGGCAGTGCGCCGGAGGGAGAAGACCCAGCCGAGGATGGAGAGGAAGAGGAGACGGAGGCGTAGGCACCCCGGACGGTCCCACGCTGGCCTAAGGTAGGCCCACAAACCCTAAACCCCCTGTGTGCATGACTGGAATGATTTTACAAAGTGGAAAAGAAGTGGGAAACAAAGGAGAGGCCGTTGAAAGGTGCGCGGAATCACCTAAGACAGTAATCTAGAAGGGGGGTTGAATAGATTACTACCTATTAAAATTACTTTAACCTTCTTTTCGATGTTAACACTGACTTAAGAAAAGCTTGAACATATGTGAATCGAATTCTAGCCTTGATGTGTATGCTGATTGAGATTAGGAAATTAGCAATCTATGAAGCATGTGAACAAATGTTCATGCCTACCAAACATCTACTGTAAATATGTGAAAACCACAAGACATGAAGATTTAAGGTGGTTCGAAGTACACAACTCGTGTATCCTACGTCCACCGTCCATACACACACGCAGAAGGACTGCTTATAAAAGCGAGTTCAACCAACAACACACACACGCACATTGTCTGAGGCAAACACGGTCTCAAACTAACCACACACACATGGATCAAGCACAAGGGACGCTTAAACCACTGCCACACACACAGAGTAGTGAAAAGTGGAAGGAAGAAGAGTTCTGAGATGTAGAAACAAATCCAGATGTGAACTCTTCGTGGTGGTCGTCCAGAAGAATTCCATGCTTCATGTTGATGATGATCAGATGATGTAAACGAAGCTTGATTCGTTGACAGACTGGCTTTAATTCCTCGTTCACGTTGGATCTTCCTGGAACAGGCAGGAGGGTTGAAGCAAAGCAGCAGAGATGTAGGGAGAAGCCTTTCTTCTTGGCCTTTTGCTTAGGGTTTTGATATGGTGGCTTCTTGCTACGAAAATACCTCTATATGATCTATATATAGTGGTGTCCAAGTATGGAGAGTCCTATTAAAAGGGAACACCATAGTATAGATCATGTCCTGATCATCCGTTGTAATTTATCATGTGGTTGTCGACAGATGCTTCATAGTTGTCGACAGGTACTGCTCAAATCTAGTTTCCAAAACCATGTAGGTTGCTGGAACGCTGGGGCTGTTGACAGGTTCCATCTGGCTGTCGACAGGCGACTCTTATCTGTCGACAGATATACTCCATCTGTCGATAGCTACTACTCCATTTGAACTTCCAGTAGCTTGTATGTTCCTGGATTGTCTATCTATTGACAGGTGACATCTTGGTTGTCGAGAGGTGAGTACTTGATGTGTCTTTCCAAACTTTTGCACTTGGATTTGGTTGCTTCTCTTTAATGTTCATTCACAACTACATGAAATAACATTTCAAGTAAGATATAATGAATACATGGATAGTCATAGAAGCATGATTACTTGATCATTTCCTTCATGTCTTGATCATGTTTATCATGTTACAAACATCAATTCACCATCAACTATGTCAAACATCATCAAAAACATTGAAGCACAGTCATCATACACATTGTAACCCAACAGTCTTCCTCTTTTTGATGATGACAAAATTACAATTGATGTTTCTCCCCATTTTGACAACATTCAAAAAGATGAATCATGCAGACATAGATAAAAATAAGCAAATAACTGTGATTTCATTGATTTGAGCGAGAATTACACACAGTTCAAAATGTATCCAGTACATGACACAAAAAAAAGCAAAAGGGAAATGACATAAGTGACATAGCTAACAGACTCATGACCCAAGCTAGTGAAAAATAACATCATGACCCCAAATCGATCCCAAACACTCAATGCATCATCATTCCCAGGAGCAGTGGGATGACGAAAATCATGAAACTCCTATGAAAGGTGATCAAGCTGCTGCTGAATGTGAGCTTGAGAGGCAGCAAGTGTGTCCATTCTAGTGTTCAGGTGATCAAATTCAGTACAAAATAGCTGTTGCATCTGGGTCATCTGATCGGCTAAGAAATCCCGAAGATCTTGTGCTGCAGTCGGTGGAGCTTGGTCTTCAAGAACAACTTTATTACCATCCGGAACATTCATTTGATCCAGATGTTCATCTTCTTCATTGCCCACATCTTCATCATACTCTTTGTCGCCATCAGTCTCTTGACCTTTAGGAGTCCTGGTGACTCTCCCACCAACTAGCTTGTAGCCCATCCGATGGGCAGTAGTGATATCAAGGCGCTGCGGGACTGAGAGTGACAAGCACACCGTCATGAATTGGAATGCCAATGAAGGACAGGAGGGAAGTGATGGGGCAGGCATATGGCATTGACCACTTTGGATTTGTGAAGCATTGCTTAATGAGGTCAACCATGAGTTGAAGAAGATTTATCTGTTTGCCCTTAACAAAGAAGGAGAAGAGGGATTTGTGAACCTCGGTCAGAAGCTCCCTACTGCCATCCTTAGGAGCAATCAGGGTGGTGAAGATGTGATGAATCAGACGATGAAGTGGAGGAAAGGAGTTGGCATTGAGTTTGACAACCTCCTTGGTAGCATCATAGGGTGGAAGGGTGAGGAGAGTATAGTACTTTGAGATAGGAGGACGGTTGACAAGAACATCAGCCCCAGAATTGGGAAGTTGAAGAGCACGACTGAAGAGGTTGGGGGTGATCTGAAAGGTATTACCTTTGACGGTGGTGTATAACTCCGAATTCACAGCCGTCATCCCCATGTTGTTGAAGAACTCTGTCACAGCAATTGGGGAGTACCGCTTGTGAGAATAGAGAAAGACGGTCCATCCCTGAGTGTCGAAGAGCGGCTGCAGACCAGAAAACATGTCTTCCAGGGAAATAAAGTCCACATAACATGGTTGGACGAACTTCTGGAAGACACCGCGAACCCGTGAGAGTTGCAGACCAGGGGGATTGATGAGCTCCAACAAACGATCGTCCCGATGCTTGCTCCTATGCTCTGCAGGTGCCCTAAAACCTTCACCGACTTCGGGCGAGACGGGATGCCGACGAGAAGCCAAACGCTTTGCCTTGGGAACCATGGAGAGGAGAGGCACGGGGTGGAGATGATCTCAGAAGAGGAGGAAGACAGGAGGAGGAAGAAACAAGAAGGGAAGGAGACTTGGACATGGCGCACAAGGGAAAAGGATTTAGCATTGAAATAGGGTGGAAAGCACCTTTTGGAGGAAGGTGTAGGGGTGAAGAGTCGTGGTTCCCCCTGGGGATGTATTTAAAAGAAGTTTGAAACAAAGGGGTCCCAAAAAATTCGGCCAACAGTGGCGCCGGTTGGGCTTTTGAACCGCCTAGAATTCCATCTGTCGACAGGCGCTTGGGCATCTGTCAACAGCTACTATCCAGAAATTTTCCAGAACAGTATTTTGAAAGATTTGAGTAGGGAATGAGTGTTCAAATGGGAGTTTAAGGTTGAGAACTAGTAGATACCGATTACAAAGTGTCATACACCCTAGTGTAAAGACATATAAAGGTTCTACAATGCTTAAGAGATAATACTTCGAGAATCTTAAGTTGTAGCATTTAGAATACACCGTTCAAAAACACAAGAAAATAAGATAACCCCTTTGAATAAAATCGTTGTAGAAAAACATATTCCTTGGTGGATGATGTTCAGTTGGTAAGTGAAAGTAATGTACACATGAACAATTAACAATAAACAACAAATTTCCTTGATTTTTTTTTAAAAAAAACATGGAGGCTTCACTCTATTTCTTGCATTGAAGTATTTTATCAAGTTGATATGGAAAAGTGGTAATTGGGTGCACTTTCAACTTTTGACGTGAAGGTAGACTTTTGTGATGCCCATACCCCCAGTTACTCAGTATAGGTGACCATCATACCATTGTGTAGGGATAATAAAAGGACTTTTCGACGCAAAGACAGACATATGTGATGCCCATGTCCCCGGTTACTCAGTGAAGCTATCATTGCTCTGCCTTTTCCCATTTCATTTTTTTTTTAGTTGATTGTTTTTTTTTTAATTTAGAAATAGGTAGCTTTTCTCCTTTTTTTTTTTTATTGGTAAAATCAAGTTCAAAAGGTTATCTAAGGTTAAAAGCCAATGAAGGACATTAAGTTCAAGAACCTTCGTACTTGTCAATCTATTTCAGAAAAATGATCATCCACAAGGGAGCTATTCAAGTGAGTTATGTTAAAGCCATTAGATCTGTTCAATGTGTTATAGATGACACAACCTAAACTCATACACAAAATATTATTTCAAAATCATTGTGATTAAGCCAATGTCTTTGGTACTATGTAAGTATGATAGGTTGCAATGGATATTAAGTCCCAATTCTCCCCTAGCACAAAGATAATGAACATACTCATGAAGAAATGCTAAGGAATGTTGAAGAATTCCCAGATTATAGTCATCTGTCGACAGCAAGGATGGGGCTGTCGACAGCTACAGTGAAACAAACAAACTGGTGTTCTGGAAGAAGTCGTCTGTTGACAGCTAAATAAGGGGTTGTCGACAGCTACTATTGCACAGAAGAATTGTGGTTCTGGAAGAGGGGATCTGTCGACAGCTGGAGGTCTGGCTGTCGACAGGTACATGAAAAATCAGTGTTAAGGCATTGAATTGAGTGAGATATAACCAAGAGTTTGAGAAATGATTACACAATGAATGTGAAAAGTATCTCTCAAGTATTTCACTCAACCTACCTTGACTTACTCCCCCATAGTGTGTGCATGTAATAACTCAATATTCAAGCAATTCAAGCAATGTCACACACATTTATGCCAAGCATTTGCATAAAGAAGAAATATCCATGAGCATGTGAGCATCAAATTTTCATTCTTTTACAGAGATAAATGTGCCAATTAAAGTTGATGACCTCTATGTGCAAATAGACTATGGATACTTGACGGAGGATTTTTCCTCACGCATAATGATAGTTTTCGAACAAGCCTGACTTGTTCTTCCACATTTCACCATTTGATATACCACATAGTCACCACACACGAAAATCATTGAATTTTACATAAGCCCATTTCTCTTCTCAATGTTGTAAACCTATCTTCAGACAATGATTTTGTGAAGATATCAGCCAATTATTTTTCAGTGGGAATGAAGCTAAGCTCTAAGGACTTGTTGGCTACCTCATCTCTCAAAAAGTGATGTCTTATCTCAATGTGTTTTGTCCTTGAGTGTTGAATTGGGTTTTTGGAAAGGTTGATAGCACTAGTGTTGTCACATAGGATAGGTGTGCATCCAATGTCAATGTTGTAGTCACACAGTTGACTTTTGATCCACAACACTTGAGCTGCACAACTCTCTACAGCAACATATTCTGCCACTGCAGTGGAGAGTGCAACTGAGTGTTGCTTCTTGTATGCCCACAAAACAATGCAACCACCTAGGAACTGACAATATCCACTAGTGCTTTTTCTATCAATTTTACACCCAGCATAGTCAGCATCAGAATATGAGACCAAGTCAAAGCTACTACCTGCTGGATACCATAAACCCGAATCACATGTTCCTGAGAGATATCTAAAAATCTTTTCAACTGCAACCAAATGGCTTTTCTTTTGACTAGATTGATATCTAGTACAACGGCAAACACTGAACTGAATGTCTGGCCTACTTGCAGTAAGGTAAAGGAGAGAACCAATCATACCTCGATAATGCTTTGCATCTACCATTTTACCTTTCTCATCATGTTCAAATTTAACACTTGTGCTCATTGATGTAGAGGCTAGCTTGGCTTGTTTGAACTGAAATCTTTCAGTAGCTCCTTGACATATTTCGCTTGATTGATGAAGAAGCCATCTTCATATTATTTTACCTGATATTTCTGATTGTTGAAGAACCCAGTTGATCTTGATCTTGAGGATGTTGCTCTTGAGGAATTTGTTCTTGGGGAATTTGATCTTGAGGATTTTGATCATTTGGGTTAGCTTCTTCAGGCCTGTCGACAGCCTCTTCTTGGTCTGTCGACAGTGGCTTCTCATTTTGATCTTCAAGGATTTTTCCTTCTTCTTCATCATACCTGGAAGCATTTGCTTTGTTAGTCTTTACATGAGACTCATCAAAAACAACATGTCGTGTCTCTTCCACAGTTCTGTTTTTCTTATTAAACACTCTATAAGCTCTAGAGTGTTCTGTATAGCTTAGAAAAATACTTGGATCACTTTTGGCTTCAAATTTATCTAAATCAACCTTTTCATTATTGTAGATAAACACTTTGGAGCCAAAAATTCTGAAGTACCCAATACTGGGTTTCTTACCTTTAAAGAGCTCATAAGGGGTTTTCTTTATCACAGGTCTTACCATGGCTCGATTTAGGATGTATCATGATGTGTTCACTGCTTCTGCCCAAAAACTCCTTGAGAGTTGGCTTTCAACCAGAAGAGTGCGAGCCATTTCCACCAAGGTTCTGTTCTTTCTCTCCACTACTCCATTTTGTTCTGGAGTCCTTGGTGAGGAAAACTTGTGATCAATACCTTGGTTCCTGCAGAAATCAGAAAATGAATTATTGTCAAATTCTCCCCCATGATCAGTGCGGATTGAGCATATTTTGTTTATGTTGCCATGCTCAATCTTATTAAAGAACTCTTCAAAGTTTTTAAGAACTTCATTTTTGTGAGCCAGAAATTTTACCCAAGTGAACCTAGAAAAATCATCTACAATGACAAATCCATAATGTTTACCATTGAGACTAAGTGTTCTAGTAGGTCCAAAAAGGTCCATGTGCAACAATTCATATGGTTTTGAAGTGATTATGTGTAAGGCCCTCGAATTTTCTGGATTTTTGCATGTAAATAATTCGTGTCGTATATGTACGTATGTATGTATCTACGTATGTACTAGTGGTATACTTATATGTGTATGTGTATAGCTTAGGTATAAATAATGTATGTAATGCTTGATGGTAGTGTGTACATGATAACGTATACATATAGCATGTATATAGGTGTAAAAGGTGCATGGTTTCTGCATGTTTTAGACTTCTGCCCGAAGGCCATATTGGCGTCAATAGCAGGACGTCGATGAGGTGTCAGCGTCCACCCATGGACGCCAACACTAATCCCAGCGTCTAAGGATGTGGACGCCAACATCTCTCGCCTGCATGCGCAGCAGAGCCGGAAATTCCGGAAGCAAGGCAGCTCACCCATTGGGGAGATGTCCCCCAACGGTCTGAAACACATCTTGTCACCCCATGCGTGGGAGAGAAGCCTCTCCCATATGTCTAAACCCGAATCTGCTTCCCCAACCCCTCTCTTCACCCTTTTGCAAGAGAGAAAGAAGAGAAGAAACCCTAGTTTCTGAACTGAGGAAAACCCCGACTTTGGAACCCAAAATCCCTCAACCTGAAGATTGTTCCAGAGACCTACTGCTTCAAGGAGGTTGCTAGATCGACGAGGAAGGCCTCCCCGACCTCGGAAGGCACTGGAGCTCGCTCAGGAACCCAGAGTCAAGCATTTCTAAGAGCTTCTTGGGACAGCCCAAGGAGAGCTTCACCGAGCCCTAGATCCCTTGGTGCATTTTCCTAAAGGCAAGTACCCCATTCATAACGTCTCCGTATGTGTCTAGGTTGGTTTTACTATTTTGTACATTTTCCCTCGTGTCCTAGACCCTCAGATTCACCCTATCTTGAGAGCTCGGTTTGTGTTCTGCACAGACCTGCATTGACGGCAAAGTCCCTGGTCGCTAAGATCATGCTTAGCGTCCATCGACTATGACGTTGACCTTGAATCAGCGGCCAGAGACCGCCGCCAAGTTCATCTGGACAGAACAGCAACCTGTTCTGCCCTCCTATACGATTATTTTCGATATGTTTCACGATGAGGATATACTGTAAATCATTTATATGTATGTATAATGTTGAGGTGATGAATGTGGTGTGTGGATGGATGAGTGTGCATGGTGGTGAATGATAGAAGTTATTTTGTTCCATGAAATTACAAGCATGATTAGTTGTTAATCATGTCAATCTACTATTGCATGATTTAGGACAAACCTGTATGCCCAAGTTTGTGAGGATCATGCATGTATGGATCAGCCCTATTCTGAAATTTGAGATTTTGCCATGCTGTGTAAATTATTGAAAGTGTTGTTTGGGAAATAGGAATATGCATAAGTCATGATAAATCCTTGGTAAACCAGGTATCGCCCATAAATTGAGGAATAATTTCTGTAGCTCTATACATGTAGGGTTTAGACAGTAGCTTGCTAAAATTGTGACTTGTGTATAGTTCCATATCGACTTGAATTACGAACGGCATGAAAAATGGATGTTTGATTTTCTGTAAATTCATTTTAACTTAGAAAAATCTGAAAAATTACATGAAGGGTCCTAAACTCGAAATTAGTTTGTGATTAAAATTTTAGGTCATTTGGACTAGAGCACGATGCCTTATGAAATTTTCCATGAAAAATGTGAAATTGATGCATGTCATTGTAAAATGAGTTGATTCTTGTTTAATCCAACTTGATTAATGGAATTACCTACTTGTTAATGTCTGAAATCTGTAGTGTCATGTTAGGAAAATAGAGGCATGTGCATGTGAGTGAGAAAGTGAATGAAGTGAGAGTGACATGTGTCAACCATGTGTAAAATCGGTAAAAATGTGTAATGTGTAACTGTGCCAAATGTGACACTGCTTCCGTAGAGGGCAGTGGAACCGTATCAGGGAAAAGTCCCCCTGAGAAAGTTCAATGTCTAAGTGACCCTAAGGGCATTAGGGGGAAATCTTGGAGGTGGACAAGTACCACTGGTTAGGGTGGAGACTTGTTCTCCCGGTTTGCGCAGTCCAAGAGTCGCCATTTTATTGCCTAGATGGCGTCTATGTGATGTGATGTGTTTGTGTCCTTCTTTGGTGGTTTGGACTATGTGTCACGGCACCTAAATTGTGAATGTGTATGTGTTCATGTGTTAATGTGTAAGTGAACAATGCGTAATGTGTATCTGTAAAGCGCAATTTAAGTGAATTGGAAATTTGTGTAAAGAAAATGTGAAACCAAAAATGTGAAGATATGATATTGCAAATCCATGTTGTGACAAATCTGAAACCATGCTAAATCAGTAGCTTCCTTATGTTATGATCATGTTTACATGTACAAGTGTCTAGAACCCATGTTAGGGACAAATAAATGAGTATGTGTACAGAATTCCATGTTCGGTTGTTCACATGTTGTGTCTTAAATAACATTGTAGCTCTCATGTGTAGGTTATGGTTACTAAAGCATGTGAAAACCAGCAAGCTTAAGCATGTGAAAATGGTTATGTATATGTATAAGAACATGTAGATTCCATGCTAGTTGTGTTCCCTCTCATGTACGCGCGGAATTCATGTTAATGGCTCATGTTTTGGTTAAAATGCAAAGTAGAATTTCATGAGTAGGAATGATTAGAGAGCATGTGTTAGGATTTATTTCGTTAAGGAAATCTGAAAGCATGTATCATGTGTTTACTGATAGAACTATCATGATAGATTGTTCATTTCAAGGTTTAAGCATGATACATGTTGAGTCTTTTGCAATTGTGTGTGTAGAGCCCACTGTGACATGTACGTGTATGGTATGAGTAGTGTTACTTGCTGAGTCCTTTAGACTCACTACTTGCTTCAGCGTACATGTGTAGTTGGTGGCGTGGCACCATTGGAGGAGACGGTGGAGACGGACTCCGAGCGCGGAGATTAGACTGTTGGAGTAGTTGTACCCTTTTGTGTTTTCATAGTATGTAAAAGTGACATTGTACTAGAACTATCATGAGAAAATTGTATAAGTGTGGACATCTATGTATTTAATTTTCAGAAATTTAAATCATGTGAACTTCTAAGTTCATTAATGTTATTATAATTTCATGTATGCTAAATGTGGATGATGAATGAATGAAGACAGTAGTTCTTTTTACTTCCGCTACTATGTTCATATATTCGCGTGTATCTCAGTTGTTCGTATCGTTTGGGTAAATGTTCCACTGTGATGACGCTTGCTATACCGACGTGGGTTGGTATAACCGTACCAGTATAATGAAGGTCGTCACATTATGGGTGCATTGGATTTGAATGACTTCCTTGTTTCTTTTCCCTGTGCACATGCATCACAAAAACTCACATTTTTATTGAAATGAATTTCAGGAGGTCCACTTACCAATTTCATCCTCATTATCTTATACAACACATTGTAGCTAGCATGGCCTAGCCTTCAGTGCCATAAGCACAATTCATCATGCTTATTTGTAACATGACACAAATTTTTGTTTTTTGGTTGATCTAGATCAACTAGATAGATGTTATTCACTTTTTTTCCAGAAAACTTGACACTTCCTGAAATTTTATCAATAATTTGACATGCATATGACTCAAAAATGACTTGATGGCCTTTATCACACAATTGACTGATGCTCAGGAGATTGTGATTCAGACCATCAACTAGAAGCACATTATCTATTGAGTTAGAGGCATACTTACCTACCTTACATGTGCCAATTATTTGGCCCTTATTGTTACCTCCAAACACAACTTGACCTCCGTCTTTTTCCACCAGCAAACAAAATTTTTCTTTATCGTCTGTCATGTGCCTTGAGCAGCCAGTATCCAAGTACCATTTGTTTTGATTTTGGGCTACTAGGCATTCCTGCATAGATGGATCAGACAAGAGGTTTTGGTACTCAAATTACTTTGGGTCCCATTCTTTCATTCATGCCAAGAAGTAAATGCTTTGGAATCCAAACTTGTTTGCATTTCAACTTGTACAAATTATTCCAGCATTGTGTTTTAGTATGGCCAAGTTTCTTACAATAATTGCATGATGGATTTTGAATTTTTACAATCCTCTTACTATTGTATTTAACTTGTGATTGTTTTTGGCCTTTTTGGTGCTTGGTTGGAGTTTTTTTTTCTGCATATTTCCAGGCCTGTCGACAGGTCTCTTTAGGTCTGTCGACAGTTTTCCTAGCTTGTTGAACAGATGAAGCCTTTTGTTTATTTTGCAATTGCTTACCTTTAGCTTGAGCATTCTAGCTCTTAGTTGGAGCTTGTTTACTTGTACTTGGACTGCTATTTACAAAAGATGTAATCAATTTTTCTCCAAGTTTCTTTTGTTTTTCTAGTTGAAATCCAAGCCCATGTTTTGTTGCATTTGTTTTAACTCCCAACACAGCATCAAGATTCTGCTTTCCTTTTACAAATCTTGTGAGATCTTCACTTTTTCCTTTCAGTTCCTCTTTAGCTTTTTCCATTTCTTTTTGGATCTCTTGATTCTCATGTTGAAGAGTTTCTACAAGTGTATTTAGGACTTGTTTTTCTTTTACATTTTCCTGGAGTTTTTCTTTAATGCAATCCATTTCAGCAAGGTGGTTTTCATTTTCACTTTTCAGTAGCTCAATTTCTTTAGTTAGGATTGCAATCTTGTCATTATTAGATGTGCTATGAACAAGTGAGGTCATTTTCTTCTTCAGTGCTTTATTTTCAGATTTATATTCACGAAAATTTTCAAACAGCAAAGTATAAGCCTCTTCCCAATCATCAATAGTGTAATTTTCAAAAGAAGAGTTTACCTCATTGGAGTCCTCACTCCTTGCCATTAAGCACTAGATTTCTTCATCTTCAGAGCTTCCTTGTGCGTTATCGTCCTCATCTTCATCACTCCAAGTCGCCATCATGGCCTTGGCTTTCTTGAACGTGAACTTATCCTTCTTCAGCTTCTTCTTGAGTTCTCGACATTCACCTCTTATGTGCCCTGGTTTCTTGCACTCATAGCACACAGTCATGTCAGATTTTTTATTAGAATCAAACTTATTTGAGAGATCTCTTTTTGGAAGAGCTTTGAAGTTACCTGAGCTTTTCTTTTTGAACCTGAGGAATTTTTTGAACTGTCTAGTGAGCATGGCTATTTCATTATTCTCACTATCACTAGACGGTTCAGATTCATCACTTTCCTGTTGAACCTCTTTCTTGGAGCTTGATGAGGCTTTATTAGATGCTTTCAATGCAATGGATTTTCTAAGAATAACCTCAGTTTCTTTCCTTTTTAGGTTTATCTCATAAGTCATCAGGGATCCTATCAATTCATCCAATTTCATTGTTGATAGGTCTTTAGAGTCTTCAATGATAGTGGCCTTAGTATGCCAAGTGGATGGAAGAGACCGGAGTATCTTCCTTACTAAGTCACTCTCACTGTACTCTTTCTTAAGACCTTTCAACCCATTGATTATTACCATGAATCTAGCAAACATATCTGAAATTGTTTCTTCATTTTTCGTTTTAAACATTTCATATTCAGATACTAACATGGTAGCTTTAGTTTCCCTTACCTCAGACATACCTTCGTATATTAGCTCCAGCTTGTCCCACATTTCCTTTGCTGACTTGCATGTGGAGACCCTCGAATATTCTTTCGGATGCACGGTGCATTGCATCATGTTCAATGCGCTCCAGTTCAAGGTGCCTTTGCGGATTTGCTCTCTTGTCCAGGTATCTTCGTCAGTAGGTAGCTCATAAGGCTCCTTGTTGACGATCCTCCACTGCTCATAGTCTTGAGCTCTCAGAAAGACCTGCATGCGGTTTTTCCAATAAGTATAGTCAATGCCATCAAAGTAGGGAGGCCTGGACTCAGAGTGTCCTTAAGCCATAAATCCCTTGTTGGTTTCCATTAAACAGGATCACTCCTGATCGTGAGATCAAGCTAGTAAAAGTTGTAAATCGGAGAAACCTCGCTCTGATACCAATTGAAAGGTGCACGGAATCACCTAAGACGGTAATCTAGAAGGGGGGTTAAATAGATTACTACCAATTAAAATTACTTTAACCTTCTTTTCGATGTTAACACTGACTTAAGAAAAGCTTGAACAGATGTGAATCGAATTCTAGCCTTGATGTGTATGCTGATTGAGATTAGGAAATTATCAATATATGAAGCGTGAGAACAAATGTTCGTGCCTACCAAACATCTACCGTAAATACGTGCAAACCACAAGAAACGAAGATTTAAGGTGGTTCGGAGTACACAACTCGTGTGTCCTACGTCCACCATCTACACACATACGCAGAAAGACTGCTTATAAAAGCGAGTTCTACCAACAACACACACACACACGTTGTCTGAGGCAAACACGCTCTCAGAACAACCACACACACGTGGATCAAGCACAAGGGACGCCTAAACCACTGCCACAGACACAGAGTAGTGAAAAGTGGAAAGAAGAAGAGTTCTGAGATGTAGAAACAAATCCAGATATGAACTCTTCGTGGTGGTCATTCAGAAGAACTCCAAGCTTCGAGTTGATGATTATCAGATGATGTAAACAAAGCTTGATTCGTGGATGGACCGGCTTCAATTCTTCGTTCATGTTGGATCTTCCTGGAACAGGCAGGAGGGTTGAAGCAGAGCAGTAGAGATGTAGGGAGAAGCCTTTCTTCTTGACCTTTTGCTTAGGGTTTTGATATGGTGGCTTCTTGCTGGGAAAATATCTCTATGTGATCTATATATAGTGGTGTCCAAGTATGGAGAGTCCTGGTAAAAGGGAACACCTAATATAGATCATATCCTGATCATCCGTTGTAACTTATCCTACGGCTGTCGACAGATGCTTCATAGCTGTCGATAGGTACTGCTCAAATATGGTTTCCATAACCATGTAGGTTGTTGGAATGCTAGGGCTGTCGATAGGTTCCATCTGGCTGTCGACAGGCGACTCTTATCTGTCGACAGATATACTCCATCTGTCGATAGCTACTACTCCATTTAAACTTCCAGTAGCTTGTATGTTCCTGGATTGTCTATATGTCGACAGGTGACATCTTGGCTGTCGACAGGTGAGTACTTGATGTGTCTTTCCAGACTTTTGCACTTGGATTTGGTTGCTTCTCTTTAATGTTCATTCACACCTACATGAAATAACATTTCAAGTAAGATATAATGAATACATGGATAGTCATAGAAGCATTTTTACTTGATCATGTTTATCATGTTACAAACATCAATTCACATCAACTATGTCAAACATCATCAAAAACATTAAAGCACAGTCATCATACACATTGTAACCCAACAGCCGTCAGGGTCATCAGGAACTTGACGTCAACATCGGTTGACGTCGAGTTCCTATAAACGTCCAGCGCGTTGCCGTCAAGGTAAACTTGACAGCAACGTGTTGGACGTCTACTGATGATATAACGACCCGACCTCCCAGACCCTCGCCAAGGACCTCCGAAGGTCGCGCCGCCACCCACGTATCCGAAGACCCGGAAGGGTTAGAATTTAGTCCAGTGAGATAAGCAATGAATTCACATAACTATAACAAGAAAGTTCGTACATTAATAAGGATATTATGTACAGCATGTCCCAAATAAAAGTACAGGTACAGAAAGAAAGAAGCAGTCCTTAAGGGGCATACCCCGAGGACTTGCAAAAAGGCCACTCTCAACTCACGCTACAAGCGCTCACACTACTGGCAATGCACGGAGAACAAGCCGCTACCACGACCGTCCGGCAACGAACTCCTGCGACTGCGAGTCCCTACCTGAAGAGAGTAGGGGGGGTAAGCCTCGCGAACAAAGCTCAGTAGGGATAACCAGTCCCTTACCAGCCAGAGCAGTAGGAAATCCAACAAAAGCAGAAGCAAAACTACTCTAGAAAGTAGTAAAGCAAGAAACGCCTACCACAGAGCACTACAAAGTAGCGGAAACAGAGAAACGCCTCGACCACAACCCGGGTCGGGCCAAACACGACTCCCGCAGAACCAGCAGAGTCAACACATGTGGAAGCAAACCCTCGGCACACACCCTCCGAGACAACGGAGCTCATGGAACACCGGAGCAACCACGTGAGACCAGAGTCTCACGACACAAGCACCAACATCCCGGACCACCACGAGGTCGGGAAGGAACAATCAGGTGTCACCACGAGAGACACCGAGCAACCACATGAGAAACAACTTCTCACCATAGGCACTCCACCTCAGACCTCCACAAGGTTGAGGGCCCACAAGAAGAACCACCCTGCACCTCGAACACGCCATGAGGTCAGGGAACTATACACTTCGGTGCTACCACGGGCGGCACCAAGGAATGGGTTACCAAAACAGCAGTCGGGTATCAGCACTCGACATCCCGAGAGAACCCGCAGAATGGAAACCACTGAACACGGCCCACGAGGCCAAACCAACCAAGCCCACGGAACTAGACACGGATAGGCTACAACCCCGTGCAAACTAGGGCAACGAGAAACCATTCTCGGAACAACGTGAGAAACACCGTCACAACAAGAGCAACCAAGCCACCGCCACAGGCAGCTAAGAGAGGGACACACAGTCCACCCCTCTCACACGCCGGCCGCCGACTCTCGCCTACAACCTCCCCGGTAGAGTGAGGCTAGCGAGCTACAGCCAAGAACATGACCACAAACACAGCAGTCCGACCAAACTGCGGCCCCACGCCTGACCTCCCTATGTGGCTCCAGAACAAACGCAGAGCGAGGCAATGAGAAGGACTAGCTGGTCCGCACCAAAAAAACTCCACAACTACCTCAGAGACCTAGACCCAGCTAAGAGAGCTCTACAAACGACTCCATGCCACTGTCCCCACTGTTTTCCTCTTCTGCTCCAAGTTCGAGACTTGAGCACGCCCGCCACCCGGAGAACTCCCTCTAAAAGACGCGCGGGGCTGGGGGTCCCTGGTAACGGTAACAACCTGTCTCACGGAGAAGCCCTCAAGTGCCGAGCACTGGGCAAAAGAGAACTGACGTGGCAACCACCAACAAAAATAGCACAGCTGGCTTGTAACCAAGACAAGCCCAGCAGGCACAGGCACACACGACACCCCTTCCGAAAACCCCCAGAAGGGCCATCGGCCAACGCCGGCACACACGGCACGGCCCGAGAAACCGGAACACCACCAGACAGAACAGAAACCAACGCTCTGCTAATAATCAATTGGCAGTTAGATAATTGATTATTAGACAGACGCGGGTCTCCTGGCACCGCCGTTAGGACACGGCCACGAAGGTGTCACCTTCGGTCACTGAACGCAGGGAGGCAACCTGCCACGTTCCCACTCGAAGGTCCTATGGGCACACTCTACCCTGGGGCACACGCCGACACGCCAACCATGGCCACGGAAACACCCGAGGCAGACCAGGTCTTGTCGCACCCTCCTAAGCCATCGCGATACCATGGCGACGGTCAGGCCCACCGCGACAAGACCCTGTTGCGACGGGGAAGCGGGACGTGACAACAACACTGTCGTGACAAGAAACCAAGTCTCGACACCCTTGTCATGACGGCCGACCAGGCCGCGATAGCAACATTGTCGCGACGGCCAACCGGGTCGCGACATGACCCTTATCGTGACGGCCAACCGCACCTCGATAAGGTCACATCAGACCGGGGTGATGCCTTCTCTGATGTCACGATGCAGTCGGTAGTCGCGACATCAGCTGGAAAGCCGACCGCCGGGATGCTAGGTCCCCCACACGCTACAAACACTACAACCATGGGGAGGGGTGTAACACCCAGAAAATTTAGTGATTTAAAAATTTTGGAAATAAAGGAGAATAAATTAAATAAACATTTTGGAGAGACTTCCAACACCATGTGTTAATGACCCATTAGCAAGATTGGGCCAATGGAGCACATTTGGCCCAAGGATATAAAATAAATTGGGACAGGAATTACCCAGAAATTCGTGTATGTAATTATGCCATAATTAGAGAGGGCATGTTAGAGTTA